>BTPG01000001.1:212682806-213015306 GCA_036245525.1 Semisulcospira habei
GCAAGTAAGAGTTGATCGTGGATTTGCCTTCATCGAGCAGGGCATTGATTGCCGTTGTGTCCCTACGTGCCCTCACGGTGTAGTTTGCCGGCGAGTCCCTTACATGCCGTTACCCCGCGTTCATGGTATGGATTGCCGGAGCGTCCCTGCATGCATACCTTCACCGAGCACGGTATTGATTGGTTCATATTCATCACCCGCCGCGCAGTGACTAACGGGAAATAAAATTATGTCCATACCAGCCTAATGGCGGATCCCGGAAGGAAGGATAATTTACCGCTCGAGTACTGTCCCTTTCATTGCCAGGAATAAACCGAATGGACACTTCTTTGGCACCATGTCTGGTGTCAGGTCTCAGATTTGCGTGACCAGACCAGAGCGGTGATTGCCAAGCGTGGAACATGCACTTGCAGAGAACGTCCCAACGAATAAAAGAAACACACTTAGAAAAGATAGTTACGACACGGTTTATTGATATTTCGGGTTAAAGCCATTTTTCACTATAGACGTGCTATACAAAAAAGTCCACAATTTGGTACTTCTATTGTGGATCAAGGCAAGCGGCTCCATCTTTTTGCGCCTTCTTCCGGCGGAATTCTGACTTGTCTGCTACGATGTGAGATGGCCTTAGTGGTCTGCTCGGCGTTGCATCCAAATCAAGTAACATTTGTGTGCTGGTCTGTGATTTTCGACCTTACGACTGAAAGTGGTATGGTTCAAAATCACAGGCCAGCACACGCGCCGAAAAGCTCACAGTCCAAAACCCACGGATCCGCACATAATATTTAGTCGTACAGCCTGGTAGTAACTGCACATCGCGGAAGCATAATCAACCGTGTTATTTCGAGGGTAGTGCTTAACTAGTTTTGCAATTCTTTGCCTAAAGACCTTTTGGATTTCTCTATAAATTGACCAATTACGAGGACTATTTTGTCACAAACCGACCACGGGAGTCACGGGCGGATCCGATGCATTGAGGGGCGGGGGGGGGGGAGCTTTTTGTTTGGGACCTTTAACCGGACAGAAACGGCCTCCCCGGACCTTACAAGGCACTAGACCTTACAAAAAAGGGACTTTAATTGTTATAGCACTTACACAAATTTTGATCGGCGGGGGAGGAGGGGGATCCGAGACCCCTTTGGACCCCCCCCCCCCTCCCCGCGAGTGTTAAAGAAGAAAAAAAAAACAACTCTCCTCTTACATCGTGTGTTTTCATTGCGGAATGTGACAGCAGACAATGTTGTAGATTAAAAAAGATAAATGTACGCGACTGTAGTCACAATAGAATCACGCGGACAATGAGATAACATTAATTGTACAGTTAAGTCTGATGCTGGCAATACACGAGTGGCCGAGTCTCTCTCTCTCTCTCTCTCTCTCTCTCTCTCTCTCTCTCTCTTTCTCCGTTCTTGTATCTTGACGGTAATTGCGCCTTGTCAGCGCCAAATATCTTTACATCGTTAGTAATACGACAGCCTCAAAGCAAGATGTTATATATCAAAGAATGAATGCCCTTAATTGTGTATGTTGCTAAGATCTACCGTGTCACTAACACCTCACACTGAGAGAGAGAGAGAGAGAGAGAGAGAGAGAGAGAGAGAGAGAGAGAGAGAGAGAGAGAGAGAGAGAGAGAGAGAGAGAGAGAGAGAGAGAGTCACGCGCAAAAGATTATGTCCCCTTGGAGTGCCCGGATTAAGCCCTCTCCCGCCCCAATTCACCTGACATCGCCCGGTCAATTGTCCAGTAATTGCTTTCGAACGCTACAGTAACCAGCATTCCAGTGCCACATGCAGACGAAAAAAAAATCCCAAGAAAGAAACACGCTTAGAAAGGACAATTATAACACAATATACATTGTGTTGTAATTGTCCTTTTTAAGCGTGTTTCTTTCTTTGTTTGGGATCGTCTTAGCATTTCTACACGCTTGGCAATCACCTTTTTCGTCTGGATTTCAACTCCAGGGACACTCTGGCCCCCACGAGCACCAGAGGTTCGTAGCTGGGGGACCCTTCTGAATCTTATATACAAACCAAGGGGAATCACAGCGCTGGACAGACAAACAGTTAGATCCCCTGCCCCGCCTATCAGGCACCCAATCGCCAGCCCACAGAGAAATACGCAGGTATAGAACAAGACGATCATTTCCATCCTCAAAAAGAATGGATCAGGTCTCTTATATAACCCATGTCTTTCTCCGGAACTTAGGAAGTAGGCAGGAGAAACATACACAAACATGAAGGTGCGCTACTATATGTGGTCGGGTAAATACCCTGATTTCCCACAGTAGATGCACAGAACATTACACAACAATGTAACGATACAAATTTGCCTCGAGTTATAAATACTCACAAACCAGATAGATGAGGCTAGCGCTGGCAGAATTGTATACAAACCAAGGGGAATCACAGCGCTTGACAGACAAACAGTTAGATCCCCTGCCCCCGCCTATCAGGCACCCAATCGCCAGCCCACAGAGAAATACGCAGGTATAGAACAAGACGATCATTTCCATCCTCAGAAAGAATGGATCAGGTCTCTTATATAACCCATGTCTTTCTCCGGAACTTAGGAAGTAGGCAGGAGAAACACACATACACAAACATGAAGGTGCGCTACTATATGTGGTATATATAAGAGACCTGATTCATTCTTTTTGAGGATGGAAATGATCGTCTTGTTCTATACCTGCGTATTTCTCTGTGGGCTGGCGATTGGGTGCCTGATAGGCGGGGGCAGGGGATCTAACTGTTTGTCTGTCCAGCGCTGTGATTCCCCTTGGTTTGTATACAATTCTGCCAGCTCTAGCCTCACCTATCTGGTTTGCGAGTATCTATAACTCGAGGCAAATTTGTATCGTTACATTGTTGTGTAATGTTCTGTGCATCTACTGTGGGAAATCAGGGTATTTACCCGACCACATATAGTAGCGCACCTTCATGTTTGTGTATGTATGTTTCTCCTGCCTACTTCCTAAGTTCCGGAGAAAGACATGGGTTATATAAGAGACCTGATCCATTCTTTTTGAGGATGGAAATGATCGTCTTGTTCTATACCTGCGTATTTCTCTATGGGCTGGCGATTGGGTGCCCGATAGGCGGGGGCAGGGGATCTAACTGTTTGTCTGTCCAGCGCTGTGATTCCCCTTGGTTTGTATACAATTCTGCCAGCGCTAGCCTCACCTATCTGGTTTGCGAGTATCTATAACTCGAGGCAAATTTGTATCGTTACATTGTTGTGTAATGTTCTGTGCATCTACTGTGGGAAATCAGGGTATTTACCCGGCCACATATAGTAGCGCACCTTCATGTTTGTGTATGTATGTTTCTCCTGCCTACTTCCTAAGTTCCGGAGAAAGACATGGGTTATATAAGAGATCTGATCCATTCTTTTTGAGGATGGAAATGATCCTCTTGTTCTATACCTGCGTATTTCGTTGTGGGCTGGCGATTGGGTGCCTGATAGGCGGGGCAGGGGATCTGTTTGTCTGTCCAACGCTGTGAATCCCCTTGGTTTGTATACAATTCTGCCAGCGCTAGCCTCACCTATCTGGTTTGTGAGGACCTTCTGAATCTGAATAGGGGTCGAGCATTCTACAGACGATGCCTCGAATGAAACAGCTCGGATTCAAAAGCAGTACCTAATCAGCTTACCACCACGTTCGACTTTTATTGGGCATTTACATAATTATTATTCCAAGCTAACTTCAGTGCCAGTGGGTCCAGATTGTGTTTTTGAAATCATTTTAACTCCACCGTCAACGATCCCTTGTCGTCAAATAAAGTGGTTTCAGCAAGAGGTATAGATCCTCATGAGCCCACGCGACTGCGGGGGCTCATGAGGATCTATACCTCTTGCAGCTGGGTGGTCATTTTTCTCGGCAGTGAAGGGGTTAAGGTAGGCAGATTGGCGACGCCTCCTATAGCGAGTTCCACCGTGTCTCCCTGGACAAGTTCTCATAATTCACAGTTGGACAAGTTCTCATAATTCACAGTTAGTTGTTTGGGTTTAACGTCATAATTCACAGCACAAAAAAATTGAAACGATGATTTTTAATTTTGGGGGCGCAGGGTAGCAACAACGACAAAACGAAAACAGTAATCCGCTGTGCGAGACAGAAACCGATACGTACAGGTTTACAGGTACGTAATAGACGATGTGCGACCACGACAAACTAAAATAATGAAAGCACAGTGGTGCGTGCATAGTTGAAGCAGACTGTTCCTTTAGCGACTCCGATGTCTGCACGATGTACGTAAAGCCAATTGACCCCACCACCGCATTAATTTTCGGAGGTGTCGCCTAACTACGTTCCAGTTGTAGGTGATGGATCGACCATGATCATTCAAGGGTAGTGCCAGATTAGCTTGGCGCCTGACGGCGCCAAGCTAATCTGGCACTACCCTTGAATGATCATGGTCGATCCATCTCCTGCTGCAGTGCGTCCGGGGTAAATGTGTTAACACAGTTTAATGCCTCTTAACACATTCGGGTCGTTCCATATTGGGATACGCGGCATTTTTGCCATGTATGAAAGCGCGGCACATTTCAATATCTTAAAAGTGAATACACGCTTTCAGCCCACGTAATTGTGAATACACGCTTTCAGCCCACGTAATTGTGAATACACGCTTTCAGCCCACGTAATTGTGAATACACGCTTTCAGCCCACGTAATTGTGAATACACGCTTTCAGCCCACGTAATTGTGAATACACGCTTTCAGCCCACGTAATTGTGAATACACGCTTTCAGCCCACGTAATTGTGAATACACGCTTTCAGCCCACGTAATTGTGAATACACGCTTTCAGCCCACGTAACTGTGAATACATGCTTTCAGCCCACGTAATTGTGAATACACGCTTTCAGCCCACGTAATAGCTCATCTGCTATCTATTTCTAGTAGGCCAAGAGGATGGAAAATGTCACCAGTTTCAGCCCCGCTAGGGTCGACACTTGTAGTTTACCGTCGCTGCTGCCTCATCTGTCAAATTACAGACACCTAGAGCACGTAGACCATTTCTATTTGTATCTCAGAAAGAGAGTTTAACCCGAAAATTTACTGCGTTGTCTTGCACTTGTCCTTTCGATCTTTGTTCAGAATTTCTTTGAATTTTTTGGCCGTGCGGAAAAGGACTCGCGTGTTGGGTCGTGCTCTTGTCTCTAAGCTGTAAGATCCAAAATCACAGATCAGCATGCATATCTCAACCTACTACTGCCGCACAGTCCAATCCGAAATGGAGGAACTAGATGGGGGAAAAAAGCTCTATAATCATGGTCGATCGACCTATATGGCGCCAAGCTAATCTGGCACTATCGACCTATATGGCGCCAAGCTAATCTGGCACTACCCTCGAAAAATCATGGTCGATCCACGTCATGCTGTAGCCGGTGCTCTGTGACTACATGGGTTAAAGAGTAGGCTGCAGCCATGGTAACACGGACTCTTAGTTTGAGAAACGCTCGTGTCCCTTCTTAATTAGCAAGAGGTACACATTCTGATGAGCCCCTGCAACTGTAAGTGTTGATGTAAATCTGTGTCTCTTGCAGACATGGGTCACAGTGAGGAAGTGTTAAAGACAGCAGCAGGCTGCAGGTACCCAAAGTAACGCGTTTTTCTGACAAACAGCTGTCTTAACTCATTGTACCCCAAGACCGAAATCCCCACATTTTTGCCGTTGTCCTCTGAAGACTATATAACAAACCAAGGGGAATTACTCAGCGCTGGACAGAACAGTTAGATCCCCTGCCCCCGCCTATCAGGCACCCATTCGCCAGCCCACAGAGAAATACGCAGGTATAGAACAAGACGATCATCTACATCCCTAAAAAGGATGCATCAGGTCTCTTATATAACCCATGTCTTTCTCCGGAACTTAGGAAGTAGGCAGGAGAAACATACATACACAAACACGAAGGTGCATTACTATATGTGGTCGGGTAAATACCCTGAATTCCCACAGTAGATGCACAGAACATTACACAACATTGTAACGATACAAATTTGTCTCGAGTTATACTGAGATACTCACAAACCAGATAGGTGAGGCTAGCGCTGGCAGAATTGTATAACAAACCAAGGGGAATTACTCAGCGCTGGACACAACAGTTAGATCCCCTTGCCCCCGCCTATCAGGCACCCATTCGCCAGCCCACAGAGAAATACGCAGGTATAGAACAAGACGATCATCTACATCCCTAAAAAGGATGCATCAGGTCTCTTATATAACCCATGTCTTTCTCCGGAACTTAGGAAGTAGGCAGGAGAAACATACATACACAAACACGAAGGTGCATTACTATATGTGGTCGGGTAAATACCCTGAATTCCCACAGTAGATGCACAGAACATTCAGGGTATTTACCCGACCACATATAGTAATGCACCTTCGTGTTTGTGTATGTATGTTTCTCCTGCCTACTTCCTAAGTTCCGGAGAAAGACATGGGTTATATAAGAGACCTGATACATCCTTTTTAGGGATGTAGATGATCGTCTTGTTCTATACCTGCGTATTTCTCTGTGGGCTGGCGAATGGGTGCCTGATAGGCGGGGGCACGGGATCTAACTGTTCTGTCCAGCGCTGAGTAATTCCCCTTGGTTTGTTATACAATTCTGCCAGCGCTAGCCTCACCTATCTGGTTTGTGAGTACCTCTGAAGACTGCATTGCAGTGCAGGACACAGATCGACCATGATAGTTCAAGGGTGATGCCAGAATAGCTTGGCGCCCATAGGGCGCCAAGCTATTCTGGCATCACCCTTGAACTATCATGGTCGATCCATACCTTGCTGTGGTGTGTCTGGGGTAGAAATGGAGGAACTAGATGGGAAAAAAAGCTCCATGAATTATGGTCAACGTATGGCCGGCCGCAAATAACGGATTTTGCTCATTATGGCTGTACGCACCTTGTCCCAAAGATAGGTTATGATATACTGAGCACGAAATTCAGTCAAAAGATGCAGTGCTTAATAAATGATGAATCTCAATTCGGGCGTCACAATCATTATTGAAGCAACCAGAAAGCCGTAAGGTCCAAAATCACAGGCCAACACGCAAATTAGAACCCGCATGCCCTTATTCCGTGATTGATAGGCCTGTGATTTGGGCTGACAAGCGAGTGAATCGAACCCGCCTATCGCTGAGCGCTGATCCTAGTCTTTCTCCAGACGGCGAGTGGTCTTGGAGAAGGACATAAGATTTCACCTCGTCCGCCACTGCCATCTATCAGACGGGTCTAAGTGTACGAACTCCGCCGCAATTGCTGACGGAAGGTGGCCACACTTACTTGGTATGGCGGGACATTCCAGGTCATTATAGCGCAATGCTTTTCGGGAAACATAACTGTGTGGTCTCTGGTCTGTAAGCGCATCTCTGCTCCGATACTGGATCTAGCGGCTATCGGGTATCAGGTCCAAATTATCACACCAGCATGTATTTTAAGTCCTTCGGTGCCGAGAAAGTCTGAACCCCTCCAACTGCAGGTCAGCGCAATGTTTTTCGGGAAACATAACTGTGTGGTCTCTGGTCTGTAAGCGCATCTCTGCTCCGATACTGGATCTAGCGGCTATCGGGTATCAGGTCCAAATTATCACACCAGCATGTATTTCAAGTCCTTCGGTGCCGAGAAAGTCTGAACCCCACCCAACTGCAGGTCAGCGCAATGCTTTTCGGGAAACATAACTGTGTGGTCTCTGGTCTGATACTGGATCTAGCGGTTATCAGGTATCAGGTCCAAATTATCACACCAGCATGTATTTCAAGTCCTTCGGTGCCGAGAAAGTCTGAACCCCACC
Source organism: Semisulcospira habei (assembly GCA_036245525.1). Lineage (NCBI taxonomy): Eukaryota > Metazoa > Mollusca > Gastropoda > Semisulcospiridae > Semisulcospira > Semisulcospira habei. Next base: position 212,690,600 of record BTPG01000001.1, read on the forward strand.
CAACTGCAAGAGGCATAGATCCTCATGAGCCCCCGCAGTCGCGGGGGCTCATGAGGATCTATGCCTCTTGCTGACATCGCTTTGAATCCACGTTCCTGGGACGGCCGGGTTTTATAGAGTGTTGAATTAACCAAGTCTGCGACAGCTGACACTGAACGGGTTAATCGACCTATCACACACGCACGCGCGCACGCACACACGCACACGCACACCAAATTCCTAAAGGAAAACTTTTGTAATGCATGTATAGTTTAGATTATTAACTTTCAAGAGTTTTTTTTTTGTATGTTGTTGCTTTGTTGCTATTGTTGTCACACACACACACACACACACACACACACACACACACACACACACACACCCACCCCCCCCCCCCCCCCCCGGTATGTCGGGTGGCACTGCTTCGAAGTGTGCTTCCCGAGGAAGGCAGTCCAAACTTCCGCTCGTGTGACAATACAAGTTTTCAGGTAAAAACCAACTTGTCGGTTGGAGTATCAGCGGACGATACTACATTATGTACACTGCTGTTCCCAAATCAAGCACGCACTGGCCTTGTCTAGTTCCCCCGCCCCGGGTACCAGGTTGGCTGCTGCAATGGGCCACACTGGTTGTCTCCATCTAACGCTGGCATGCTGACAAGCGGTAGCGAATCGAGGCAGACAACCAGTGTTGCTGTAGATCCGAGTGGAAAATCTTGTATTTCACTCCTCCGCTGAGCTTCTGTTGACCCCGAGGGAGGGGAGGGCGGTAGCTGATCCCCCGGGATTCTGTTGACAGGACAGGGTACAGGGAGGACATGCTGGGACCTCAGCTTCCGTCGCATGGAAAAGTTAGTCTGCATCATTTACACAAAAGTACTGTTTTTCGGAAATTAACTAACTTTTCCATTAGATGGCGGCTAAAGATTTTCGAATTTTCGAAACTAGACTGCATCATTTTGATTCTTAGTGGGGCGGGGAGATTTTTTTTTTTTTTTTTGCTTTGGGGGGGGGGGGATTGGGGGGGGGGGGGGTGAGGGGTGGGCGGAGGAGATAATTTCATCGAAGATAAGACAACTTTTCCTTTCACCTTTCATCAAAGTGTAGATACAACCAATGAAAGCACTGCTATCCAAATTGATTATTTATTTTAACAGGCGATGAAAATTGCACTTTTCTTTACATTATATTATAAGTTATAATGAAAATTATACCTACATAATAAGAACTGTATTTTTGAAGTATTCTCTTGCGTTTATTCAGGTCTTTATTGGTGTGAGAAACGCACTTAACTCTTTCAGTCCGACGGCCGTATTTCACACATTTTGGAGGCGTCATCTAACAACTATGCACCTGTTGCAGGAGATGGATCGACTATGATAATTCAAGGGCAGTGCCAGATTAGCTTGCCGCCGACAGGCGCCAAGCTAATCTGGCACTGCCCTTGAATTATGATGGTCGACCCACCTCCTGCTGTAGGGCGTCAGGGCTGAATGGCTTAATCACAACCAAGATGACATACACCGGATTAATTGTCAGCATCACGCGAAAGTTCTAAAAATCTCGCCGAAGCCAATGGCTGGTGTCTAAGACGAAAAGCAACAACAACAAAAAAGCAACAAACAAAACAAACTGGTACTGTATACTGGCGAGCATGGGAAACACTTTAAAATGTCGCATTTCTTTCGCTCGTCAGCATACATCTGGACCAGAAGGAAAAATGAGACGGTAGGAAAATTTCAACCGAGCTGACAAGCGATTGTTATGTTACAGCTGACCTGACAATTCGGACTACGGACGACTAAAATATTAACGACCCGAACGTAACTGGTACTCCTCACGCATGGTTCGTCACTTTCTACAGCCAGCCACGACGAATGATCACCCATGATAGTTCAAGGGCAGTGCCTGACTGGCTAGCCAGTCAGGCACTGCCCTTGAACTATCAGTCAATTCATCTACGGCGACTTATAGTCAGGATTCAACAGGCGACTGTGAAATGAGAATGAGTTGGCTTTGGGTATGAATGGAGCGTACGCGTGACTGATATCGATAAATCTCTTCTAGAGGGCGTGAAAAAAGTACGTTTCGAATCCGCTTCTTTCTTCTTCTTTTTTTATCACAATCGTCCAAACATACACAGAAACTTGAACGGTTCTCTTTCTTTAAGGCGTTGAACAATGTTGAAGGCAACTTAATATTATATATAAGATGTAAGGTAGTCTGTGATTTTGGATAATGCGGCCTAAATCCGAAACGATTGGCTTTTTGAATAAAAAAGCTAAATCAACCGTACAAAAGAATGTTTTTCACCACCCCAGAAGAAATATGTCGATATCGTCCGTACGGAAACCATTAACCCCTATCATACTGAGGCCAAAAGCTTCAAATTTGCACACTGCCACATGCAAGCTACATTACGCGAGGGCCGCGATAGACCCGATGACGTCTTGCTACAGGGGAAAACCGCCTTACAAAGAAAACTTCCAATCACATATTCTGACGAAAATGTAAACAGTCTCTCTCTCTCTCTCTCTCTCTCTCTCTCTCTCTCTCTCTCTCTCTCTCTCTCTCTCTCTCTCTCTCTCTCTCTCTCTCTCTCTATCTTTAAATTCGCGAGGGCCGCGATAGACCCGATGACGTCTTGCTACAGGGGAACCGCCTTACAAAGAAAACTTCCAATCACATATTCTGACGAAAATGTAAACAGTCTCTCTCTCTCTCTCTCTCTCTCTCTCTCTCTCTCTCTCTCTCTCTCTCTCTCTCTCTCTCTCTCTATCTTTAAATTCGCGAGGGCCGCGATAGACCCGATGACGTCTTGCTACAGGGGAACCGCCTTACAAAGAAAACTTCCAATCACATATTCTGACGAAAATGTAAACAGTCTCTCTCTCTCTCTCTCTCTCTCTCTCTCTCTCTCTCTCTCTTTAAATTCGATTACCTGATGAGCCAAACATAACATCACTGGGCATTTATTTAAACAAACCCTGATGGTTAATACTTTCATGTAATACATATTAATATTATATATAAGATGTAAGGTAGTCTGTGATTTTGGATAATGCGGCCTAAATCCGAATGATAAGGGTTAAGTGACATTCTGGCACGATATAAGTTTGACGCGGTTGTCTATTTTGATTTTTTCGTCTGCTCATTTTCTGAAGAAAGAAAGAAAATATATGTATAAACAAAATATATGTATAAAAAGAAAATATATGTATAAAAAAGAAATGTATAAACAAATATATATGTATAAAAAGAAAATATATGTATAAAAAAGAAAGATGTTAAAATGTAAACAGTCTCTCTCTCTCTCTCTCTCTCTCTCTCTCTCTCTCTCTCTCTCTCTCTCTCTCTCTCTCTCTCTCTCTATCTTTAAATTCGCGAGGGCCGCGATAGACCCGATGACGTCTTGCTACAGGGGAACCGCCTTACAAAGAAAACTTCCAATCACATATTCTGACGAAAATGTAAACAGTCTCTCTCTCTCTCTCTCTCTCTCTCTCTCTCTCTCTCTCTCTCTCTCTCTCTCTCTCTCAAATTTTGGAATATGAGCATTTCCTGTTGAGCTTCAGGTTCCACATTTCTTCAGAAAATGAGAGAGAGAGAGAGAGAGAGAGAGACTGTTTACATTTTCGTCAGAATATGTGATTGGAAGTTTTCTTTGTTTCTTCAGAAAATGAGCAGACGAAAAAATCTTTCTTTTTTATACATATATTTTCTTTTTATACATATATTTTGTTTATACATTATAAGTATAAGATATAAGATGAATGTTGAGTGTTACTATTATTTTGTGTATATAATTTTTATAAATTTTATTATTTTTTAAAATTTTTTAAATTAATTAGGCCCTAGTTTAACAATTAACCTTTTTAACCCAACGGCCGCATTTCCAAATGTTTGGGATGCTACTGAAGGACTCTGTACTTGTTGCAGGGGGGTGGATCGACCATGATAATTCAATTTTAGGCCGCATTATCCAAAATCAGACTACCTTACATCTTATATATAATAATTAATATGTATTACATGAAAGTATTAACCATCAGGGTAATGTAATACATGCATTTATGTGTGTGTGTGTGTGTGTGTGTGTGTGTGTGTGTGTGCGTGCGCGCGCGGTATAAGATGAATGTTGAGTGTTACTATTATTTTGTGTATATAATTTTTATAAATTTTATTATTTTTTAAAATATTTTTTTAAACATTATTGTTACATGAAATAATGTGTGTAAATATAATGTCTTTATTGTTTTGGGGTTTTTTTTTGTTTGTGTGTTTTTTTAACCTATTTTATGTTGTAGATGTTAGCAACGGCATGTTTGTAAAATGACGATTTGTTTCTGTCAAAACGTTTTACCGTTGATAAATAAAGTTTCATCGTCATCATCATCATATTATCTCTCTTGTAGTTGTTAGCAACGGCAGGTTTGTAAAATGGCTGTGTCAATGACGATGTCAATGCCTTACCCGTTGTAAAATAAAGTTTCATTGATTCATTCATTGACTCTCTCTCTCTCTCTCTCTCTCTCTCTCTCTCTCTCTCTCTCTCTCTCTCTCTCTAGAAAACACAAAACTGGCAATTACAAGATTACATGCGAATACATTGGATGTACCAGGCGTTTAGTCTTTAGGCCACGCATGGTTACTTACACTCATCCCTAGTTTAACAATTAACCTTTTTAACCCAACGGCCGCATTTCCAAATGTTTGGGATGCTACTGAAGGACTCTGTACTTGTTGCAGGGGGGTGGATCGACCATGATAATTCAAGGGTAGTGCCAGATGAGCTTGGCGCCTGAAGGCGCCAAGCTCATCTGGCACTACCCTTGAATTATCATGGTCGATCCATCTCCTGTTGTAGGGCATTGGGGCTAAATGGGTTACGCTGATGTAGTAATGTAAATATTTAGTCAGTCAGTGCAAGAAACAAAAACCCCAAAAAAATCTTTTGGCCAAACATGCTTATGCTTGGCCAAATGATTACATTTTTATGACACCGAAATATACGCATTACTATTCCCGACAATACAAACACCACCAGCAAATTTTTCCCCGTTTCCATTACCTTCTTTTCCTTTTTTTTTTTTTTTTTTTTTTAAACAGTAGCGCCGTTTCAACGCAACATATACCGGAGTCGATAGTTTATTCCGGTCAAAGAAAACATAAGACACGTCACAGGCTCCTCAAAATACCCGCCTCGCATTTTTACGTTGGATCCGAGCGGGCAAATTTTACAGTTCTCTGGGGGTGGCGTAAAACCAGCGTAGCGGTGTCAGCCACGAAGTGGCCCCTCCAAGTGACGCGAGAACTTAAAAAAAAACAACAAAGCCTTGGAAAAGGGGTTCCTCTTTCTTTGGGGGAAAATGATACAAATCTGTTATAGCTCAAGTTCCAAAACTAGTGAGCAAGGGGGGTGGGGGGGGGGGGGGGGTGGCGTGGGGCGTGCAGCTTGTGAAAAAAAAGTGTGCAAAAATCACCACACTTGGGGACAGTTGCATGAGCAAGTTTAGTCCTGCGCAGCATAGCAGGTGCCGCTATAGCGCCACAACACTCACCGCTATAGCGCACAACTCACCCGCTATGCGCCACACCACCCGCTATAGCGCATAACACTCACCCGCTACAGCGCCACACTCACCCGCTATAGCGTCACACACTCACCGCTATAGCGTCACAACACTCCCCGCTATAGCGCCACACACTCACTCGCTATAGCGCCACAACACTCACCCCGCTATAGCGCCACAACACTCACCCGCTACAGCGCCACAACTCACCGCTATAGCGTCACAACACTCACTCCGCTATAGCGTCACAACACTCACCCCGCTATAGCGCCACAACACTCACCCCGCTATAGCGCCACAACACTCACCTCGCTATAGCGCCACAACACTCACCCCGCTATAGCGGAGCACCTTGCTTAGTGGCTGACGCAGGACTAAGCTCACTCATTCAACCGGCCCCAGCTGTGCAATAATTAGCGCAGGACAATAGGCGGCAAAAGGATAACATTTTTTGAGTGCAACAGAACGTCCATTTTTACTCTCTTGATTTCTGTTATTTATGTTGGCGATGCAATGCCTGAACAGCTTCTAAGTACAAACAGTCGATCCATCTCTTCCGACCTGCATGTAGAAATCAGTTGGTGTATTTTTCAAAATGTGACACCTCTTTGGTTGTAAAGGTGTAGGCCACAACTTTCAGATTAAAAAAAAAATTAAAAATAAATAATTTTCATTTATTTTTTTAATTTTTTTTTTTTTAAATATTTATTATTTTGTAATTTTTTTAATTTTATTTTTTTTCTTTTCTTTTCTTTTTCTTTTTTTTTTTTTTTTTTTTTTTGGGGGGGGGGGGGACAAAGGATTTACCTGTCAGATTGTTTTTCGAGAGCAATTAAATGTCTTACCTGAGGGACAGGTGTCTGTCTCCTTCTTAGGGCACTCGGCTGACGTGGCCTCGCCGTCCATTATCTGTATAAACACAGAGAAAAACAGCACGTCATCATTATCTGTATAAACACAGAGAAAAACAGCACGTCATTTCATGTGTCATCATGGTAAAATTCAATATCACATTTGAAATCATTTGCAGCGTCAAGGCCCGAATATTTCTTCCATATGAGGATGTGACTGGGGCTGACCTCTGCCAGCAAGAGGCGTTGTCATGAGCCTTTGCATCTGCAAGCGCTCATGAGAATCTATGCCTCTTGCTGACACAGAGGGATAGCTGCGGGACCTGGTACCAGAGCATGTTCTTGGAACAACACAGCAAACATCAGAGAGAATCTTGAAAAATGACCCATATAATGTCACGTTTTGTTAAAACGTTTTATCCTGATACACTTTACTTGAAATAAACCTGACCATGATAGTTCAAGGGTGGTGCCTCAGGCGCCAGCCAAGCTATTCCGGCACAACCCTTGAACTAAAATGGTTGATCTATCTCGTCATTTGCTTATTGACTGTGAAGGCTACATTATAGATAATGTAGGCTTGATAGGACAATAAGCAGTTATTTTTAATCAGCTTCAGGATCTACGGGCAACAGCAACAAGTGCATATGAAAGATCTTAGGACACGTGCTATTTTCACTCTTAAATAATTCACCGACGGACGCACGTAAACAATACATACAACGTACATGTTCCGAGTCCATCACCGAATCCATTATTAGTGGTAAACAACAGCACAGTTCCAGACACACGCGAGATTAGACGCGTATAATCTCAACACCCAAAGAGCATCCAATCAGTGCAATATGCCATTGTGACTGGTAACAATGACGCTGTGACCGGGGCTACTGTACCCAATTTTTGACAGAGGAACAGCGAATGACACCGACACATGTGCATCGTTCATGCCCCGTGTCACTGAAAATGTGACATCACACAAAACAAAGCATTTACGCGACGAATCTTCGTCTAAACCCCGAATGGCTTCCTTCGTCTGATGATGTAAGTGGCGCTAGTCCCAGACAGCAAAAGATATAGACTTTCATGAGCCCCTACGGCCGACTCATGAAAATCTATACCTTTTGCAAACGAACGACTGAAGAGTTGTGGAGAATCAGCACGGAACGCACGTGCTAGAACGATGTGACAGGCAAATCTAAACAAATGCCAAACTCGTCAAAACTGCCCTTTTCACACTGGTTTGCGTCCGTGATGCATGCTGCAAGATTCAGCGAAAGATGAAGTGACGAAACAAAAGAAAAAAGAAACCACCCGAGAACAAAAATAAAAAGAGGACTGCGGGATCTGGAAAAACACGACTTTTGGACGAGAGATTCCAGGCAAAAGGAAAGCTCGCACAAAAAACTAGAGTATTGCGAGTTAGATACACAGGCATGCCCTTTGGGTGGGACATTGTCACAAAAAAGGGAAAAACCCTGGTAACATGCACACAAAATATTATGCTTGGAGCATTTGGGACGCCATAAATTACTGGCAGGGGACTTGGTTGACCTTTTCACAGAGAGAGAGAGGGAGAGAGAGAGAGAGAGGTCTTTATTTTTTGTCCACCACGCAGGTGACTTCAAAGATGGGCCACCAAATGGGGTCTGAACAAATGTTGCCCCCAGCTGGATTCGAACCCGCACCCTTTTGGGGCTAGAGTCGAACGCTCTACCACCTGAGCAACCCAAATCCCCTGAGAGAAAGAGAGAGAGTTGGGTTTTTTTTTTCTCTTTCTTTTCTACCACGCAGGTGACTTCAAAGACTGGGTCCCGAATGGGGTCTGATTGATTGATTGATTGATTGTACATTGCTTAACGTCCCGACAGCAACAAGGCTTTCTCAGGACGTGCCTGCACTGCTTGTGAAAAAAAAAAAAATAAACAGAACATTGAATGTATGTCGCCATCGGTCAATACGTTAAATAACCTAACATGGGCCTAAATAAAGCTAAGACCATTTAGCAAAACACATCCAATATCAAGAGCTACAGGCAGCGCAGACAGTAGGGAGAGTTTAAAAAAGGCAAAAATACAGCTGATGGACCCAGGGTAGGACAGAAACACGTGCCCCAAAGTAAGAGGGGGAAAACCCATCCTGTGGGGCTGACCAGGCTGACCCTGGGAACTAAAAAGTACCTAACCCCACCCAGGTCCCCCAAGGCAGACCCGGGTGGGGGCGAATGGGGTCTGAAAAAATGTTAACCTAAGGTAGCTTCGAACCCGCACCCTTATCGGAGGAGAGTAGAACTATCACCTGAGCAATCCATTTCCCCTGTGAGAGAGAGAGAGAGAGAGAGAGAGAGAGAGAGAGAGAGAGAGAGAGAGAGAGAGAGAGAGAGAGAGAGAGAGAAAGAGAGAGAGAGAGCAGCATTCCCATTATTTTTCCACCATGTTCTGTCATAGATCATAGCCACGGTGTTCTTGATAAAAACAAATCGCCCTGTCATAACACAATATTGTTTACGCCGACGAGATACGAACCCGGCAAATAACCGCTTATAACCTAAACAACCTTTCCTTCCATCCAAGGTACAAGCGCGACATCGATCCGGGCACTTTGAGGGGAGATAACTCTCACAACAAACCGAGGCCATCCGCGCATCCGGGGCGTGTTTACAAGATGGCGAGGTAAGACAGACAAGGGAGGCATCGCGTTACCAAATAATCGATGTTCTCAGACGCAAGCGCACGCCGAAGCCCTACATATCTCCCCCCCCCCCCCCCTCCCGCACACGCAGACGTACCTGCAACCAGCTAGCAGAAGTCCAGGGACCAGGTTCATGAGTGAGCTCAGTCCTGCGCCAGCCACTAAGCAAGGTGCTCCGCTATAGCGGAGCACCTTGCTTAGTGGTTGGCGCAGGACTGAGCTCACTCATGACACAGACCTAAGCGTTACTTCTAGTACACAATTAACCCTTTCACTGACAATGGACGCAGACCGTGTTTCTGGAACCTTAATTCAGCGCCCAAAAGCCGCAAACGTCCGAGAAACGCTGTTACACAGTGGTGTCGGCAAGAGGCATAGATCCTCATGAGCCCCGTCGCAACTGCGCGGGGGGTGGGGGGTGGGGTGGGATGGGAGGGCTCATGCGAATCTATGTCTCTTACAATTGGTTCGAGCTCACTTTCTCTCGGCAGTCAAGGGGTTAAGGAGCCCGTGGCTACTACAAGGATTCACGAGGATCAATGCGGATTGTGTCAGATCGAAGAAGTTCGCTGCTGAAGGAAACTGAGAGAGACCACGGTTGATTAAAAAAATGTAAGAGTTTTGCTGCCATATTCTGACCACTGGTCTATTCCTGTCCCTGTCCCGCGTCTTTTATACGACATGCTTTTGTTTTAGCCTCCGATGCCATCTTAACGTGTCTAGCCAAACAGGGCAAAAGCGCAAAATCGTGCACTGCGTACCTGAAGCTGTTATTAAATATAGAATCAAGGTAATTAGAAATCTTAAACGTTGCAAGGGTGTGTGTTTCTGAAGGAGTGCGTGCGGGTGTGTGCGATTTATTTTTGAAAAGTGGAGTTTTGTGGAATAAATCTCAAGTTCAAGAACGTTTACAAAAGCTTGGATTCGACATATATCTTAATTTTGATGATGACATTTGCTCATGTCATTTAAAGATGAAATGTAATGACGACCGTGACAATGATGGTGATGGTGATGATGAAATTAGTGACGATTACTGTATCCTTAAAATTTGAACAAAAACCACACACATACACAGGCATTGCCTTTTCCCAACATGTGTTTGGCATTCAGTGTGTGTGTGTGTGTGTGTGTGTGTGTGTGTGTGTGTGTGTGTGTGTGTGTGTGTGTGTGTGTGTGTGTGTGTATTGTGAGTGTGTGTCATTGCCTGACAATGGCACACACACACATAAACATAATGTTGTTTGCCAAGTCAATGCTGAACGTTTTTCTTTTATTTGTTCCCTGCCGTCGCTGCGTGTTCTTCTCTTTACACTGGAGTGTAAAACGGCAGTTAGATTGCACAAAGTAAACACGTCATCATATCGATACATTCTACCCCTTTCACAACTATGTTCTGCACAGCACTCATACTGTTAGCCGTGAGATATGCACTACATTGCCACATAAATAATCGACATGACGGCTCAAGGGGTAGTGCTAGACTAGCTTGGCGCTGGAGGCGCCAAGCCAGTCTAGCACAACCCTTTGAGCCGTCATGTCGACTATATTTCTATCATTTTTACAAAACATTACTATCACTTTTACGTCACTGTACATTCTACCACTTTTACGTCACGATACTTTTCTATCACTGTTAGTCACGATATATTTTTCTATCACTTTTACGTCACGATACATTTCTATCACTTTTACGTCACGATACATTTCTATCACTTTACTTTTACGTCACGATACATTTCTATCACTTTTACGTCACGATACATTTCTATCACTTTTACGTCACAGCAGATTTCTATCACTTTTACGTCACAAAATAATCCTAAGACTTCACAGCTAAACAGGTCTAATCATTCTCAGCAAAGTTCTGTTTTGTAGCAATGCATGACTAGTTCGGCACTGCCAGGCGCCAAGATAGCCACGCACTAACCCTTGAGCTGTCATAATAAACTTCAACAGTGGGTGTAAGAAGTGAAAGCGTTACGCTACAGATTATACTCATCGTTTGCTAGCAAGTGGGCCGGAAACAAACTCAAGAAACAAAAGAAAATCAATGGCTCACTCTCTGCCAACAAGCGCCAAGCTACTCATGCACTACCACAGAGCTGTCAAATCCACGTGTGTTTTTTTTTTTTTTTCCCCGCAGCTCGCGCAAGCAGTGAAAGTGTTAAACTCAGCGTTTCAGGCGTGTAGACAAAGCCCAGAAACAATGGAAAATCGATATCACGCGCTCTGTATGACTGTGTCAGTTAAAATGTCATCATAGCCACTTGCTATATAGGCCTGTATACATTTATGGTAATAAAACTCTGGTGCACGTCCGCTTCACTGTCTGGATAATAATGTATTGACCCCTTCCCTGCCAGTGGACATGCATCTCGTTTCATTCAACGACCAAAACCCAACACCGTTCAAGAAACATGGATACAAATTGGTCTCAGCAAGCGGCATAGATCCTCATGAGCCCCAGCTGTCGCGGGGGCTCATGAGGATCTATACCTCTTGCAGATTGGTGATGGTCCCTTTTGCTCGGCAGTCAAGGGGTTAATTACCACGACTGATAAAATGCATACTGCTGATACTGCTCAATTTTCTGGACCTTAGCAGACTATTTTTTAAGCCCAATGACCGCAGACAGCTTTTCTGAAATCTTTCAGTGTAAATTCAACTCCAAAGAGCCCCCCAGGAACATAGATTTAAAGCGGTGTCAGCAAGAGACACATATCATCATGAGCCCCTGTCACTGCGAGGGCGCATGAGGCTCTATGTCTCGTGCAGTTGGATCGTGTTCAGTTCTTCTCGGCGGGGAAGAGGTAAATGACCCTTCCGCATGTAAAGTCCAGCAAAAGGCTCAGAAGCTCATAAGTCCTTAGTCTGTTGTTTCTGAGTGAGGCAGAAGCCTCGTCTTTTGGCTGCTCAAATCATCATCAATCATCACATCATCATCGTCGTCATCATCAGCATGTGCTCCCTTTGTCTGCGAGGGATTTATACTACTACTACTACTACTACTAATAATAATAATAATAATAATAATACTAATAATAATAATAATAATAATAATAATGGGTATGTATATAGTGCTTATTCAAAATGGCTGGAAACGATTTGCCGTTTGAACATATACAATAAGCATATGTAGCTAAGGCCACAGTTCACAATGTATTAATTGAATCGGTTAATCAGTCATTTATCGAAACATCAGTCAGTCAGTCAATCAGTCAGTCAGCTAGCCAATCACGTCCACGAAAGTCTCGGCATCTTGCAGGTGGATGCCTATGTCCGCACGGTTGTACGGTTAGAGCACCCGGCGTCCCAGACGAACAGCCCAGTACCCGCAGTCTCAGGGGAGGGAAGCTGGCGTGTGGTCAATAACTCCCCGAGCTGCCCAATAACACGCCCCGCGTGTCCGTACAGTCAATTAGCAACGCTAATGAACTGCATGCCAGCCATACAAATTGGCCGGGAGAGATGCCCCCACGACCTGCGCCGTCCGAGCAGCAAAGGAGCAAGTTACACTGATCCCTGAATGCTGCACTGAACACTTATCAGGACCTTACTGCTGAAAGCCGTATGGTCCAAAATCACAGACCAGCACATTTCTGTTTCTAGAGCATCGGGCGTTTGCTTTAAGATGCCAACGTCCGCTGTGTGATACATTCCAAAGTTCCGTTTGCACGTGCGTGCGTTTACGCGCGAATATTGCTAGCTTAGTCTTAATTACGTCATAGTTAGTACGCTATTACATGACGCAATTTTGCTCACGTGCACAAACGTTGCGCCGCCAAGTGCCAAACGCACCCAAACAAGTATCCATTGTTTCAAGTACAAAGACGGTTTACTGTTAAAATAAATGACGCAAAAATGGAATGAAAGCCAACAACAAACTGACGTAATAATAATAATAATGTACATGTATATATCGCTTAACCTCCAAATGAATGGTGCTCTAAGCGCTTTACAAGGTAAAAAAATCACAGAACAAAAAGCACAAGAAAGAAAACACTAAAATAAATGTTACAAAACTAAAGTGACACATATCACAAGCTCTCACTCACACATGTATACACACACACACCGTTACAAGAACAGCAGGTAGTGGCGTCAGTTCAGATAATTGCTCTGACGTTAGCTGATAAACAGACACAGGGATATTGCGTCTGATGATGATGCATGGAGAATAGCTGTTTATCATTCGCGAGACATGCGTAGGCATGGGATGATGGCGGAGTAACCGATCACCTCTTAGGGCAGGTAGTATACACTATACGTGTTAAGAGGAGATCGATTCAGCAACGATCATCATGCCTGTGGACAACTGTGTCACTGTGACGGTTGCCTCTAAATGGGAAAATTGAACAGTTAGTCTGCCACTCCTGAATCGGCTACCACAGTCGCATGCAGCAGACGATGCCATAACACCAATGCAGGCACCTCAGAGCACTAAGCACTGCCTCTCGAGACCAAGCTGTACCCGAGACTGTGAGAAACTGCAACTTCATATACTCATCTTCCACCACCCCCTTCTTCTACCCCCCCCCCCACCCCTCTTCCGGAATTAAAGAAAACAAGATGAGGATTTCGTCCCAAAGTCTACCGTATTGTTTGGAGCTCACGTACGTTTTTCTTTTAGGAACATTCAGAGTTGTGCATATTTTTAAGCTTATCCTTCTGATCCATTTCCCTCCCCTCTAAGCCAACCTCTGATCAACACACACGCCGGCGCACACAAATAAAGACGGACACACGGCGTACGCTCTGTGGGCTGGAGTAGCGACAGGAATTCTGAAGAAGAAGAATAGCACGAGCAGCAAAATGATGTCACAATAAGCTTCACGTCATGGCATCGCTGGTCTCACGACGCCGTGTACACTGTGACGAATTTGATATTTCACGTCACTCATCTGAAAGGCACGCTCTTCCAGAGCTGACTGTTTTGTTCCACACAGCCTCTTGCAGGCTGACTGTTTGATGGGAGTAAATAGTGGTTCCAAAACTTGCAAAAATGAATTAATTATTATTTTAACTTGAAGAGGTACAACGCTGGATTACGAACTTATTCAGTATCTCCCTTTAACCCCCCCAGCCCACCCCCCTACCCTACCCCACCCCGCCTGATCCGCAATGGCGCACACAAACACAAACACCAGAATGGCACGCACAGTGACACAAACAGACGGCAGACAAACGGCTCTTCCTACCGGTTATACGTTTTGTGGGCTGGCGCAGCCACAGCCATTTTGAAGAATAAGGTGAAATGACCCATGCCCACAAAGTCTCTTCCGTATGAGCTTGCATGCATATTCCATCTTTTTGACAATATGTTCGCAAATATCATATAAAAAAATGAAAGAACATTAACATCGCGCCAGCTCATACAAACGTAAAACATGGACGTGCTAGTGATTTGCGTCAATTGGGAACATCGCATAAAACACTGACGCGTTTGGTGCTAGTTTACGTCACCGTCACTGTTTCATTCTTCTGATGAAATTAAGGAGACTTACTTCTGACATTTTTTCCCGCATTGAACTTTTATTTTCGAAAACGTTGAAGAGGTACAAAGCTGGCTAACGAACTCATTCAATATCTTTCTACAAACTAGTCATATCCAAAATTTCAAGTGCATTTATAATCAAAATTGCGGACTCTAAATCTAGTTCAACCGACTTTCTATAAACGTCTTTTATGTCCTCAATGAGACATCCAATTATAATATGCTCAGAGGCTCTCTTAATAAATTCTTTGCCAAAGTTTCAAGTTTGTGCGTACAGTAATATCGCAGATTTTCGTGTTTACATACATAAGCGCACACACACATACATACGCCGCTTCAGTCGCGCCAAAAATGACGTTCAACAGCAAGGTTAGAATGGCGACGTCATTTTCATCTTGTTACTTCTTTGCCAGACCATGAGCCCCGCCCGCCTGTTATGTCCTTAACATTCTACGGAACGCGCTCCAACCAGCCCCAACCAAAAGTCTACCGTACTTTCAATACGGTAGACAAAAAGCGAAATTAGCGGTGATCCCAAACTGCGCGTCTGACTGAAACCACTGCGCGCTGACCACCATTCAGCACAGACGCCAACTGGATAAGAACGGGCATACAGAACATAGGCCTAACAAGAGACGTAGCGACTGCGGTAGGTTAGTGCGACTGCGGTAGGTTAGTGCGACTGCGGTAGGTTAGTGCGACTGCGGTAAGTTAGTGCGACTGCGGTAAGTTAGTGCGACTGCAGTAAGTTAGTGCGACTGCAGTAAGTTAGAGCGACTGGGGTAAGTTAGTGCGACTGCGGTAAGTTAGTGCGACTGCGGTAAGTTAGTGCGACTGCGGTAAGTTAGTGCGACTGCGGTAAGTTAGTGCGACTGCGGTAAGTTAGTGCGACTGCGGTAAGTAAGTGCGACTGCGGTAAGTTAGTGCGACTGGGGTAAGTTAGAGCGACTGCGAGGGCTCATGAGGGTTTATGTCTCTTGCAGCTGGGAACAATTCGCCTCACCCCGGGAGTTAAGGGGTTACAACTTTTCCCCAGTTTGCAGCAGCAATGGTTGGGAAGTAGAATGTTTGGCGCACACCAACAAAGTTCTTCCGACACCTTTCGTCATCGGGACGACTTGACCATTTAGCGCGGAACACGCTCCGTTGCGTCAAATTCTAAGCGCTAACAGAAAGTGTGCTAATTCGCCTAAAAGCCTGCCACTTTATTCTAGACAAAACCACTTTTTCGCAAAGTGGGGGTATATCTAAAGATGCGAGTTGGCAGGCGGGGTTTGTTGATGGGTGCGGGTTTGATGTGGTGAGCTGGGGGTGTGATGTGGAGCTGGAGGAGGGATGTGCGAACCTGAATTATACGTATTCGTATTCGCTATACTATACGTATTCGCTAACGGGACAAACCTGCATCCACAAGGTTTACAAGCTCAGGCAGACACTGTCTCTTGCACTAGTTCAAGCCTTTCGTGGAGACATCAGACAGGAAACGTTACCACAAGCCAGTCCTTCAGGAATCCAGTCAGCCAGCCAGTCCTGCAGGAATCCAGTCAGCCTGCCATTCCTTCAGGAATCCAGTAAACCAGCCAGTCATTCAGGAATCCAAACAGCCAGCCAGTTCTGCAGGAATCCAGTCGGCCAGCCAGTCCTGCAGGAATCCAGTCAGCTAGCCAGTCCTTCAGGAATCCACTCAGCCAGCCAGTCCTTCAAGAATCTTAGTCAGCCAGCCAGTCCTTCAGGAATCCAGTCAGCCAGCCAGTCCTTCAGGAATCCAGTCAGCCAGCCAGTCCTTCAGGAATCCAGTCAGCCAGCCAGTCCTTCAGGAATTTAGTCAGCCAGCCAGTCCTTCAGGAATCCAGTCAGCCAGCCAGTCCTTTAGGAATTTAGTCAGCCAGCCAGTCCTTCAGGAATCTAGTCAGCCAGCCAGTCCTTCAGGAATCTATTCAGCCAGCGCGACCAAAAGCGCTACCGACAGCCAAAGGGCCTCGAAATCAAAACCAAACCAAACCCATATTGGTTCTTCTGTTTTATTTTCGGACAAAGCCACAAAACACTGTCTCTGTTTAGCCAGACGCTTAAACCCCGACCATTCCTCAGTCTGCGTAGCGGAGCTTTTCCGTGGGCGATTCTTACCAACAAGAGGCTTAGATGTTCACGAGTCCCTGCGGTCGCAGGGACTCATGAACATCAATGCCTCATGCAGATGGAAGAGGCTTTGGCACAGTACTTCCAGCACGTCATCTCACCGTTTCATCCTACACAGTGTGCGTGGTACGGAAGATAGATTCCACTGCGTTCTGTCACAAGTAATCAACGTTAAAACACCGTGATCTACTTAACGCCAATGCATTCCTGAAACCATCATGCAATATGCATAATGATTAATCAGTACTGTTGTAAGCAACTGCGCACGTGTTTAACTGCGTCTGGGACTTTTTGTCCCCACTGACGAGTATTGCAGTGAATCAACTGCGAACATTTTGTACTCAGCTGCTGCTGAGCAGTGCTAGGTTGGATTGGCATGAACAAAATGACAAATGACGAGAGACGAATAGCTTTGGGGTATTTGCCTGACTCAGTTCAGTTCTGTTCGGTCAAGATGGGATCTCTGCGCTCAGAAAGGCCCATGCGCGCTCCAGCAAACCCTGACGCGACGCATGTTTAGGCAATCTTGCTAATTAGGCACTTCCCTCAGCCATTTCACGGTCAGATCGTCTTCCTGTAGCCGTCGTCGGAAGTGAATACATACAAACACTTTTGAGTGCTGGCCTGTGATTCTGGCCCTTGCGGCCGAAGGCCGTAAGGGCCAGAATGACAGAACAGCACAGACTGATAAACAGATGGACTGGAAATACCTACAGCTGACAGTACCTGACCAAAGCGTGCACATCACTGCATGCTTGCTCTGGTGCGGTAGCAGTACTGTTCTGCTCGTCTCCTCAACTTTGCCTTCCAGAGTGCTGTATACCGGTTCTTACGCAGGACGGCGTGTCCAGGAATCCTGCTCGAAATCTCCTGGCGAGGGCTCCTCTGTTGTAAACAACTACTTGCTGGAGAATAGCCGACGTCAAGCGACTGGATCTGTGGCAACACCGTATTGCATCTTCACATAGGACAACACAAAGAGGAGATTCGTGTGTACGTCACATCCAGTCGTGTGTTTACGTCACTTCCCGTCGCGGCTGGGACGAAACCCGTTTGCCATACAACACAGATGTATAAATGACAGTGCTTGCCGGAAGGCGAAACATCTTCAGTTATTTTTCATGACAATAAGCACTGCAGGTTTTCTTCAGGGGCCTGTCTCTTCTTGGTGACAGAAGTTTGCATATGCGCGAACACTCCAAACAAAGTAAGTTACATACATACGAGAGACCACTCTGTGCGGTAATAAAAGACAAACCAAACAAACAAACAAATCACATGGACAGTCACCTAAATTACTGAGCAAACCAGCATTTTCCCAATTACCATGTCAAGTAAGGAAATTCTAGTTTGACTGCACTCAGTCGACCTCGCACTGAACTAACCTAGTCCAACTAACCTCAAGTGAAATATCCTAGTGCCTACAACCTGTAAATCGTCTACAAGCAATCCATCAACTATCATCATTCCATCTTACAACAGGCATAGATTCTCATGAGCCCCTGCAGATGTAGGGGCTCATAAGAATCTACGCCTCTTGCTAAAACTGCTCGGAAGCATTAACATCTAAACTCATGAGGCATCTATAACAGTAGGCTACAACCTTAAGCCGCCGCGGTTCTTTTCAGAACATGCAATAAAACAAAGGGAATTTGAGATAAACGGCTCTTCTGTTCTGGCTGATTTATGATAAGAGTCCATAAGCTCTGTGCGCTAGCCTGTGATTTTGCACCTTACGGCCCTGGGGCCGTAAGGTGCAAAATCACAGACCAACGCACGCAGATTTTTTTACCTTCCTCACGGCTTCGATGAAAGCGAGAGACGGGGTCATAACTTATCCTCCCGGTTTAGGCTTAGAAAGTTTGCAATCTGAAGCCGCTCGTGAACGGAACGCGGCAGTAAACTAAAAGTAGTCTGTGGCCAGCAAATCAACCTGCACTCTGCGAGGGACACAGGCGCTCGTGAAAGGAGGAATTTAGCAGGAAAAGGGCGAAAATGGAGCTATTTATAGCAAACCGGACAGCGCAGCTGTTCATCCGCAAGAAGTGCAGATTGAAAGCGGTTCGCCCGCAGTGATGCAAATCAAAATGCACAATAAACTTCGGATGTGACAAATAAACCCCAGTTCTCCTTGTATACGTATGAAATAAAACTGGACAAGAAAGCTGGCACCACACTCCTAACATAGATCCAAGCGACAGCGAAATACGGTTAACTCATTCGAGACGTGCCGCCTCTGGATACGCGGCAAAAGCATCCGGAGGCGTCACGTCTCGAATGAGTTGATACGAATAAAAAGAAAAACACCACATCAGCCAAGTGTGACGGGGGTTACGCTTTTATTTTTCGCTTTCTCAAATGTTCGCCCTTTCAGCGAATCGTGCATGTATATATATATATATATATATATATATATATATATATATATATATATATATATATATATATATATATATATATATATATATATATATATATATATATATATATATATAAGTTATTGGTCGGAGGGGTTCGCTACACGGACCTTTGTAGACCTGAGTTCAAAGGAATCATTGTAACCCGAAGGCCGAAGGTCTGAGGGGTACAATGGTTCCTTTGACCTCCCGTAGGCCTACAAGGGTCCGTGCGCCGAACGCCTCCGACCAATAACGTATTTGTGTTCATTCCTCCACTATTTTCGTAAAAGAAATCAAGAAGACATCTTGCGACCTGGATCACGCCAGACATGAGTGACGTCAAAGAAATATACATGTATACATAATAGACTTATGACGTAATTTAAAATATGTCATGACGTTGCCGTCTCCAGTACTGAGTGTGCTTGTTGTTTCGAACAACACTAAGTAACTTTGTACTTTAGAACGTCTGGCGATCTTTTATAGAACACAATTGTAATCTCGATTTCGTGTTGTGGTACATTTTGTCATCTGGGGCCAGTCGCGTGAGTAAGTTTAGTCCTACGCCAGCCAGTAAGCAAGGTGCTCCGCTATCGCGGGGCGAGTGTTCTGGGGCTATCGCGGGGTGATTGTTGTGGCGCTATAGCGGGGCGAATGTTGTGGCGCTATAGCGGGGCGAAAGTTGTGGCGCTATAGCGGGGTGAAAGTTGTGGCGCTATCGCGGGGCGAGTGTTGTGGGGCTATCGCGGGGTGAGTGTTGTGGCGCTATAGCGGGGTGAGTGTTGTGGCGATATAGCGGGGTGAGTGTTGTGGGGCTATCGCGGGGTGAGTGTTGTGGCGATATAGCGGGGTGAGTGTTGTGGGGCTATAGCGGGGTGAGTGTTGTGGCGATATAGCGGGGTGAGTGTTGTGGGGCTATAGCGGGGTGAGTGTTGTGGCGCTATAGCGGGGTGAGTGTTGTGGCGCTATAGCGGGGCGAGTGTTGTGGGGCAATAGCGGGGGCGAGTGTTGTGGCGCTATAGCGGGGTGAGTGTTGTGGCGCTATAGCGGGGCGAGTGTTGTGGCGCTATAGCGGGGCGAGTGTTGTGGCGCTATAGCGGGGCGAGTGTTGTGGCGCTATCGCGGGGTTAAGTGTTGTGCCGCTATAGCGGGGACGAGTGTTGTGACGCTATAGCGGGGCAAGTGTTGTGGCGCTATAGCGGGGACGAGTGTTGCGGCGCTATAGCGAGGTGAGTGTTGTGGCGCTATAGCGAGGTGAGTGTTGTGGCGCTATAGCGAGGTGAGTGTTATGGCGCTATATCTGAGCACCTTGCTTACTAGCTGGCGCAGGACTCAGCTCACTCATGCAACTGGCCCCTGGCTCGCGTCCTGGATTCGGTATTTCATGGCCACGGGACGCCATGACGACATAACTTCACACAAAACGCAGTTTTTTCAGTCCAATTGATTATGTACAACCTGATATAAAACCACACGTATGAAGCGACTGAATGATGATCGCATCACACTCGTGTGGCAGCCGTTAACACAGATTTTCTCACAGGAACCAAAATAATATACAGTATGATAATAGTGATGATGATGGTGATTATCATTTTGATAAACTATTATTATGATCATTATCATTATTGATTTGGCTTTACCAGTCTCTTCGCGTGCGCTGTGTGCACAGTTGTTGGTATCATAGCTCTTAAAAGATGGTTGTACATTGCTTAACGTCCCGACAGCAACAAGACTTTCTCAGGACGTGTCTACACTGCTTGTGAGAAAAAAAAAATTAAACAGGATATTGAATGTATGTCGCCAGCCGGTCTAATACGCTAAATAAAGCTAAGACCATTTAGCAGCACACATCCAATATCAAGAGCTACAGGCAGCGCAGACAGTTGGGAGAGTTTAAAAAAGGAAAATACAGGTGAATGCACCAAGGGTAGACAGAAACACATGCCCCAGAATAGAGGGGAAAACCCACCCTGTGGGGCTGACCCTCGGAGCTAAAAAGTAGTTAACCCCACCCACGTCCCCCAGGGCAGACCCGGGGGGGGGGGCGGGGGGGGGGGGGGGGCGGGGGGCTCTTAAAAGAGAAGTGTAGAGAGGCAAATAGTGATACCCGTCATTAAAGGCCATCGTGTGCTTGGTTATAGCCACCTACATGATGGCCGTTACTGACAGGTGATAATTATCCTCATAAGTTTGCTCATTCTGGTTCCGTAAGGGAAAAAGCGTTTGTTTCACCATCACACCTGTATCATCCTCCCACCTTCCTGCCCACCCCCTCCCTCCTCCACCCCCAACCCTCACCCCACCCTACTCCCGCCACCCCTTTCCCATTCCCGACTCTGGTCTTTTCATTCCGTCCTCAGTTCATCTTACCACCCGTATCTTCACCCCGAGTACCTATCACTTCCACCTTTCCACACCTGTGCGCGACATGCAGGAGGTCTGAGAGTCATTATCAACAAAGCGCCGGTTTCTCTGCCTGCCCACTGCAACAATGCCAGGATCGCCCAGCCACAAAGGTTTCGCTTTCCCTGCGACCCTGTCTAGATCAGACACGCTAACCACTTGCACCTGCAAGAGGCATACATCTTCATGAGCCGCTGCAGGTGCAGCGGCTCATGAAGATCCACGCCTCTTGCTAGCGAAAGATTGGCCAGTATTTACATCCATTCCAAGAGGAAGGCAGAAGATTGTCTTGCACACTGCAAAAACTCTGTTCGGTCTCACGCATGTATTATAAAATCTTACGTCTGCAAGAAGCATAGATGTTCATGCGCAGCTGTACATGCACGGGCACATTAAGATCTATGAATCTCGCTGGCAATAATCTAAAGCATCTGATTCCTCAGCGGCAGGGGAAAGGTACTTGCGACTGAAGCAGAAAGGTTTCAACAATACTACGGTCTCCGAGTTCGATCCAACAACAAATCAGTTTCATCTGCAAGAGACATAGATCCTCATGGGCCGCTGCTCTCCATGTCTCTTGCTGGCGTCTATGAACCTCAACTTTCCTCAGTCGTAGGCCTATAGGCGCTGCAGCTTACCACTCTATCGCAGGCGGAGAGCTTGGCTTTTGCGGAATTCTGTTTCATCGTTTGTATGTCGCAGATTCTGCGCGCACTGCAGCCCCTTTATTTAACCCCTTCCATCCCCAAGTGGCACACACTCTCAGGAGCCCTTGCGTCCGTAGGGCCGCTTGAGACTTCATCATTTTGTTAATATGCATCGACCTAGTGTGGTCATGTATTCCTTCTGCCATCTCCTGGAGGGAGTCCACGGATTTAGTCCAGCGGCCGATACTGTCCCGTGTGGCGTCTACGTGGGAATTTAGTGTTGATATTTTCACGTCAGGATCTCGACATCCAGGAAGGGCGAGATGAAGGCACCCACAGGAAGCGCTTGATGTCGGCAGGTCCGGAGCAAAGCAAGACAAAAAGGGTCTGCAACTATATAGCACGGAACAGGTTCGAGCAAAAAGGAGGGTTCAGATAATGGTCTGGCACTACCCTTAAGCTGCCATGAGCATGACCGGCAGTTTTCCCACAACTGGCGTACGCTCTTTCTATAGACACATCCCCAACATAGGAAAGTCTATATTTCAACCTATCACTGACAGCGCACGCCACCATGTTTTTGTTGTTGTTGTTTATTTAAATCATTAAAATTTCGTCAGATCCCAAAACGTCAAAATAACATGTATACGAAGTCGCTTTAAGACAAGAGGTATAGATCCTCATGAGCCCCCGCAACTGCGGGGGCTCATGAGGATCTATACCTCTTGTAGTTGGGTGGTGTTCTGTGTTTTCTCGTCAGTGAGAAAATTATTGAACATTTCAATACGCTACTAAATTTATACTCCACTTATGTTAAAGTTTCACCGTGTATGCTATCGTCTTCTCACACGCTGCTTTGTTACACGTGCGTGACCTTTCGAATTGCCAGAATTGGCGACGGTGCACATTTCACAATAGTGGTCAGAAGCAATGACCCCCTGCTCCTCCACACCTACTCCCCCAAGAGTACTAATAACACTACACTCACCTCATTACTCCTTTGTCAGAAAATGAGAAAGTAGCGCAGACATTTCTCGTTTTACCCGAGTGACCTTTCAAAAACTGGGTGCCTCTTGGCAAAAACGCACGTGCTAACAGCGAGAGGTGGGTAATGACACCTAGCGGGCCCACCTTTGAGGTCGTAGGTTTAACACTATCAATAGTCATCGTGTAAACAAGTTGTGTTGTCAGTGCTCTGGGGGAAAAGAGTCCACACTGGCGGCCGCTTGGTGAGACTCTGGTAGGAGTGCATTCCACAAGGAGGTTGAGGCAAAGAGAACCGGCACGCCTTCAGTCTCTTTGGGACGGCGTCTGTGAATGATCTGGCACCACGCAGGCAGACCTCTTCTTGGTACTGTTGTTACGCACTCTACTCGAGATTAGCCATTAACCGCTTTACTGCTAGTGAACGCAAGTTGGGTTTTGATATCTTTTTTAATTCAACGTCAAAGATCCTCGACCGTCCAAGGGTCATGAATACAAAGTGTTTCCAGCAAGAGGTATAGATCCTCATGAGCCCCCGCAACTGCGGGGGCTCATGAGGATCAATACCTCTTGCAGTCGGGTGGTGTTATGCATTTCCCAGCAGTGAAGGGATTAATACGACAGAAAATAAGACTGATAATAGCCCCTCCTGACCTGAATGCCGAGAAACAGGCAAAACTACTGGCAAGAGCACCCCTCACATCACAAATCGGGTGTTGGCATGAGTGATAGAAAGCCTATCTCATGCCCATTAGTCCCGCTAATAATATAAGGAGCACACAGACATGCACGTGCAACAGGCATATATAGATTCTCATAAGCCCCGACTGCTGCAGGGGCTCGTGAGAATAATATACGCCTCTTGCAGATTTCTGTAGAATGAGAACTAGAAGACAACCCTACGGACCGAGTTTACAAATGAGATAGATTATCTGCTGGAGGCAAATGTTATCGAGGTCTCATGCCACTGCAGAGGCTTATGAGAATCTCCTGTAAATCAATGTGAGAAACTGTGTTCACAATTAACCCATAAACCCAAAAGCACTACAGCAGGAGACGGATCGACCATGATCATTCAAGGGGCGTGCCAGATTAGCTTGGCGCCTGACGGCGCCAAGCTAATCTGGCACGACCCTTGAATGATCATGGTCGATCCATCTCCAGCAATTGCCACATAGCCCTAAGCTGACATCTGCAAAATTGGGGAAATACGGCCTTGAGGTTAAATAGGTTAATGGTTGACCTTACAGGTTTCCACGCCAAGCTCTAAGTTTACGCAGCGATCCATTTAACCTCATTTACTCCACAACGAAAGTGAAGTTTTCAACACCTCTGTACGGAAGTCCAATTTTTGGGACCAGAAAAAAACCAAAAAAACCCGCTCGTTTATTTTTATTTTCTTTTTTTTCGCGGAAAGAGACCCACACGCCACCCATCAAGCTGCAGGAGATGCATGCCAGCAGCGAGGAAGTTCCTCGCACTGGACTGAATCTTAAATGTCAATAAACGGGTTTTCAAAGACTGGAAAACCGTACGACTGCTTATGAGCTTAAAAATAATGCTGATGGAACTGGCTTTTAAGTCTTATTAATACACGGGTAGTGGAAGGTTAACTTTACGTTTGGCAGACACTACCCGCAAACTATCAACCTGAACCATCTCCCGCAAGCAAACGTTCAACAAGAGCGTCTTGCAAAGTCCAGGCAAAGGAGCTGCGGGTCTAACCCTTTGTGTGTCGGTAGCGGTTTTTGTCGCGATGATTCCGACAGGTGATATCTTCCTCTCTGCTGAACACTGGTGAAAGACATCTGTGCCGAAACTCTGTCGTTTGAATGAAAGCATGAAAATAATTTCACCCAGATACTTCAGGAGTTCAATTTTGTGGAAGCGGTTTTTTTTTTTGTTTTTTTTTTTTGGTTTTTTTTAAAGAAGACACAACTCTCTCTCTCTCACACACACACACACACACACTCACTCACTCTCACTCACTCACTCATTCACTCTCACACACACTCACACACAACTCTCTCTCTCTCTCTCTCTCTCTCTCTCTCTCTCTCTCTCTCTCTCTCTCTCTCTCTCTCTCACTCACACACAACTCTCTCTCTCACTCACACTCACTCACTCACACACTCACACACACACACACACGGGCTAATGATTTATTTGGAGAAGACTCTGACACACTACAGACCCGTGCCAAAAGTAACAGGCAATTGAACACAAATTCGGCATTTCTCTGAAGGAAAAATATATAATAATTAAAATTTAAAAAAAAAAAACAGGCTGAACATGACCAACAGTGACTGGACTTTCAGTTCAGGCTTTTCGTCAAACTTCTTCGTGTCCTTGCCTGCTACTGACGATATCGGTAGGCAGAGAAGACGCGTTGGTACTGCACGTCAATTCCGCCGACTGACGATATGGCGCGGCGGAAAAGATGCGTTACGCCGCGCGATATCGTCAGTCAGCGGAATCGACGCGTATCATCACCGCACAGCGATACCGTCAGCAACAGTGGAGACGTCAGTCGAAAGCTAATTTAACAAACGCAACGGCACGTCACTGCTGCGTCATCCTCCGCCTGTGGAACGAGTAGAAGTGCGTGCGTGCGTGTGTGTGTGTGTGTGTGTGTGTGTGTGTGTGTGCTTGTCAGTGCCAAAATCAATCTTTGCTGTGAAGCATTTCCCCCATGCCTCTTATTTCCAGAGGGTAATCGCTCACACAGGTGAATTACTCTCACAGCTGAATTACTAATTATACCGATCGTCTGCGAATCGACACGTACAGTTTCATTAGGTACATATTTGCTAACGGTTGTGATAGCTCAAGGGTGGTGGAGCTTTATCATCCGGCAAACTATTCATGACAGTCTCCTCACACTAACCTCGTTGATCTATTTCCAGGATTCTGAGCACTATTGGCGAATCATCCCTACTTTTTTGGGTCGCTGGGAGTGCGCAAGACTTCAACAAGTTCCCAGCATTAAGCTTGGCACTCAGCGTCTGCAAGAGGTATAGATCCTCATGAGCCCCCGCATTCGCGGGGGCTCATGAGGATGTATACCTCTTGCTGTACGTCTTTAACTCTTTGTGTGTCGGCAGCGGGTTTTGTCGGGATTATTCTTGCAGGACATGGCTGGCTGACTGGATTCCTGCAGGAATCTTCGCGACAAAAACCGCTACCGACACTCAGAGGGTTAACCTCCTGACTGCTGCGCGTCTTTTTCCGGCGAACGGTATCGTCAGTAGCAGTCAAGGGGTTAACGGCATCGTCAGTAGCAGTCAAGGGGTTAACGATATCGTCAGTAGCAGTCAAGGGGTTAACGATATCGTCAGTAGCAGTCAAGGGGTTAACGGCATCGTCAGTAGCAGTCAAGGGGTTAACGGCATCGTCAGTAGCAGTCAAGGGGTTAACAAATGGGAAGAAATAGAAAAAGATGGTAGAGGTGGTGAATGGAGAGAAGGAGAGGGAGGGTAGGGTGCGCGAATTAATCTACACACTTCTGTTTCCACTGCTGAGCGCGTCGTCGGCGCCCCCCCCCCCCCACCCCACCCCCACCCCCCTTCACCCGCCCACCCAAAAAAAAAAAAACAAAAACAAAAAAACACCAAAAAACCCTCACACGTGATATTCCTACCAGTTCTCGCGGTAAGGCCTGTGTAATTTTGCGAGAATTCAGACATCAGCTGCAATAACATTCGCCGAGGTGAGATGGCTTTATGAAAACTATCGCTGCCTAGCCATACGTTTGCAGGAAAAACTTAGATCCTCATGAGCCCCGAAACGTTGAAAGCGATGCGAATAAATCAGTCACACTCAAATATCGTCGGCCTTTGACTGCCTTTTGCGAAAGAGTTTATAGGGGAATGTAACATTAAAGGCTCGAAAAAGAGAGTCTTGTTCCACTGCGTCATTTCTGTCCCAGCCTTCAGCGTGAATGCATAAAATCGCTGCCTTTTGCAAAGGCTGTCGTGTACCTGAAGGTGTACTTTTAGGAACGACCCTTTCATACATCGCTCCAAGAGACATCGATTCTCAAGAGCCCCTGCTGCTGACGCGGACTCGTGTTAATCTATGTCTCTCGCTAGTAACAGGTTGGATTCAATATACATAGTCACATTTACATCTCTGCTGTGCAGACGGAGCACGTGTGGGTTTTGTGCTGATTTGATGAAGAGGCGGTCTGTTTCTCCCGCGGGGCGTGTCCTATGCCATAATATAGATCTAACCCACATGACACGTACATGAGCAACATTATTTCTGGGGCAAGGGAATCTTCTGCACGGCCCTCAACAGGGCTCGTTTATATATCTCTCTCTCTCTCTCTCTCTCTCTCTCTCTCTCTCTCTCTCTCTCTCTCTCTCTCTCTCTCTCTCTCTCTCCCCCCCCCTCCCCTACCACCCCGCCCCCAGTCCCCGCCCCTTCTGTTTGGAAAGAAAGCAATTTAGCGTCTACAAATGTATCATAATCAACGCTTCATCAATAGTAATCGTCATCAACATGCTCCTTCTCTCTCTCTCTCTCTCTCTCTGAGCAAAACGTAAAAAAAAAATCATCCTCCTCCTCCTCTCTCTCTCGGCCCTCTCTCCCTCTCTCTCCAAAAACAAGACTAGAAAAAATCTCAGCGCTCTTACTATGATCTGTGGAGAAAAAACCTCCCCGATCATTGACGTCCGTATCAGTGTGCACGTGCATGTTCACGCGTGTCACGTGTGCATACAAGCGCACGTGCCTATTTCCTATTGCATAAATTGTCTACAAATCTACCGCAGCTCCTTCAAATCGTTATTTCTTTTTACGCCAATGTATCTCCGTACACATACGCAGCCCATATAATGTCGGACTGAATTTGGCAGCTGCCTTCGAAAGATTACAAATTAAAAATACCTTCGACCACGACAGTTGAAGGGTTGAGCCAGAATAGCTTGGCGCAACCCTTCAACTTTCACGGTAGTTCTATATTTTGTTTTAACGTAATGCGACAAGGCAGAATAAGGTAAAAGTGTTCAATATCCACAGGCCCATCTTTTTGGGTATCGACATGCAGAATGACGTCTTTCGTCCACAAATAAACTGCCGCCTCACCAATATGTTGCACACGCTAAATCGTCATGCGTGCACTATTTCTGTACCTGCTCGATTTAAGTGCCGATAAAAGTACAAATTAATGCCAGCTGCTCGGCTAAGGGATAATGCAATGAGCCTTGAGGTATGATTTCAATGACACAGTATTGCACAATGCCATACATGGCCATAGACTTTGTGTCACGGGAGTTAACACTTGTCGGCTCACTGGATCTATGGTGCGAATTTATACAAGGCAGGGGAGGTGGGCTCGGTGGTAGAGCGTGCGACTCTCGTCCGAAAGGTCCCAGGTTCGAATCCAGCTGGTGGCAAAAATTTGTTCAGGCCCTATTCGGGCCCCGTCTTTGAAATCACCTTCGTGGAGGACAAAAGACGTCAAGCCCTAAACGTTTAACAGGTGTTTTTTTTTTTCATACATTATTATTATTATTGTACATTGTTTAACGTCCCGACAGCAACAAGACTTTCTCAGGACGTGCCTGCACTGCTTGTGAAAAAAAAACAACTAAACAGAATATTGAATGTATGTCGCCAGCCGGTTCAATACGATTCAAAAAAACCTACGACATGGGGCCTAAATAAAGCTAAGACCATTTAGCAACACACATCCAATATCAAGAGCTACAGGCAGCGCAGACAGTACGGAGAGTTTAAAAAAAGGAAAATACAGGTGAATTGACAAAGGGTAGAGAGAAACACATGCTCCAGAATAGAGGGGAAAACCCACCTTGTGGGGCTGACAGGGTGAACCTGGGAACTAAAAAGCAGTTAATCCCACCCAAGTTCCCCCAGGGCAGACCCGGGTGTTTTTTTTTATACAAGGCAATTAGTGTCTATGGCATGACTTCATACAAGGCAATCATTATGCAAGTATGCAGCCACATGTCTTAGTCCGAAGCCCCCCGTCCACAAAACTGTAATGGCCCTATAAGGGATAAATACAGTTAATTCAATTCAATTGAACTGGCATTTTATATAGAGTCGCTTTACGGGCTCCATAGAATATACCCTGGGAATCTAGTTCTCATGCAGGGGATAGAGGATTGCATGATGACGAGTCTACAAACACATCTTGACGTGATCTTGGCATCTGACTGCCACACCGCGCTGATGACATCACGACTGGCTCGAAAGTTAATGGAAGAAGCGGTACAGCGGCCAACTTGCAAAAATTCCGTGTCACGGTGTTACGGAGGGAAGGAGTGGCTTAGTGCCAGACACCGCAACAGACAGACGGACGGGTGGACGGACAGGAGGGGGGGGGGGGGGAGACAAACAGACTTGTAAAACAAAAATATACTGACGATCACAAGAAACGCGACATCATTGGAATCATCGGAAACACTTAAGTGTTTCCGATGATTGCAATGATGTCGCTTTTCTTTTTGATCTTCAGTATATGACAGACATAGACAACAGTGACTGTGAAACAAACTTAAGGTTGGATCATAGTCTCCAGGAAGTCTATAATTATTAGCTACTTGAATAGAAAACAAGATGGGATGAACCATAACCCACAAAGTCCCTTCTATTAGAGAGCTGTCCTCGCTGGCAATGTTTGTCTTTGAGCCGATTCTGATGTTGAATTATCTCCTACTGAAAAAGTCTCGCAGATCTGCCAATGCGTCAGTGATTTTTATATGGGGCGCAGGACATACGCGTCATTAATTTGTCAAACGTCATTTGTCATGACGTAAGTTTTAGTTTTTACGGAATTTTATATTTTACGTAAAAGGAGTTTCACTTTCAAAGGCTTAAAAAAAAAATGACAAAAGTAGAACATCACGGTACAATTTCAGTCTTACTATAATTTGTGTGAAAGCAGGTTGACTTTACCTAGCTACATGATATACTAAGTACCCAGGTCACCTGCATGATCTTCTGAAAGCGCATCGATGTGTGTGTACGTGTTAGTGCGTGCGTGCGCGCGCGCTCCATCCCATTTTCAAGAGGCATAGATCCTCATGCGCCTGGAGGGCGCATGAGGATCTATTCCTCCTGGAGATGCGCGCATGCGCGCATGTGTGTGTGTGTGTGTGTGTGTGTGTGTGTGTGACAGAGAGAGAGAGAATCAATGAATCAATGAATCAATGAAACTTTATTTTACAACGGTTTAGGCATTGACATCGTCATCGACACAGCCATTTTACAAACCTGCCGTTGCTAACAACTACAAGACTAACTACAAATATACATACATATAAGTAAACATAATACTTGCAAAGAGATGACAACACTATTCACATAGACAGACATACTCATAGACTCACAGACACCCCCCACCCCACCCACCCCCCTTCACACATAGACAGAGCTAAGTAGTCCAAATGATAATTGAAAAGGATAACAGACTTAATTGGGAATAAATTGGACCCAGCATAAAAAGAAACATATAATACAAGTGGTTGAGTCATCCCTACGAGTGATCCACAAAATATTTGAAGAGACCCTTTTTAAAACAGGCTAGCGAGGAGGCGGATTTTACATGGTCTGGAAGGGCATTCCAGATAAGTGCCCCTGAGAAGGATAAGCTAGTTTTATATAGATCGATCCTTGGTTTTGGGACTATGAAAAGCTTTCTGATGTTTCCAAGCTTGGACTCAGACTTACGGAACAAAGTGGAGATGTACTCAGGTGTTTTGCGTTTCCACACTTTGAACATAAAGATTGCTTTGTTATATTTAAAATGATCTTGAAGTGGCAGGAGACCTGCTTTTGAGAGCTTTTCTTCAGTGCTAAGGTGTTGATCAGGGCAGATTATTTTGGCCGCTCGTCTGTGTAGGGAATTGAGTCTCTTTAAATGGACCTCACTACACCCATCCCATACCGATGACGCGTAATCGATATAAGAACGTATGTGAGCGTTATAAAATAGTTTACGGGTATCTGAATCAGTATAATAAGAGAGAGAGAGAGAGAGAGAGAGAGAGAGAGAGAGAGAGAGAGAGAGAGAGAGAGAGAGAGAGAGAGAGAGAGACGCGCGAGAGAGAGAATGACGTCATATTAGAGTATAATGTCACAGTCAGGGTCTGCGTGATGACGGAGTTGCCTCTTTTATGTCACCACAACTGTCTGACTTTCTCTAGAAGTCAAAGTTTTTTATTGTTCATAAAAGAATTTTTACTGAAAAAAAGTTGAAAGGATACAAAGATTGACTAACGAACTCATCCAATGTCTTTCTCCAAACTAGCTATATGCAAAAGTTCGTGTAAATATGACAAAAATTACGGACTGTAATTTGGGTCAACCGACTTCCCATAAACGGTTGTTTGCGTCTTCAATGAGACATTCAATTACAAAATGCTCGGAGGTTCTCTTAGCCACCCACTTAAGAAAGTATTTTGCCAAGTTTCGGCTTGTGTGTACAGAAATATCGGAGATTCTCTTGTTTACATGCATACGCACACACATACATGCGCACATACGGCGCTTCGCGCCAAATGTACGTTCAGCAGCGAAGTTAGCGTAACTAGACATGACGTAATTTTTATCTTGTTACTTCAATTGTTAGAGTTAAAACCTGCCCGCCTTTGACATCATGGACATGCTATTAAATTCGTCCCACCGCGACCCGTCCTAAAAAGTCCCTTCTATAAATAGAAGGGCCCCTTAAAAAGCAAGAAGTCTTGTTCTACGAATCGATGGCTAGACTAATAAGATTCAGTAGACAGATCAACAGATCGTGCGAAATCGAACGCACTATAGTGTTCATCGTTGATGAAACAACGGTGGATGTTGCGTACACACTGGATACCGCCCCCGATCCGCCACGCATCGTCAGTAAGGAACGGATCGCGGGATATAACGACAACCAGTGTGTACTCGTACCCGGTTCACTCGGTATGAAGGTGACACTCTGCAACAGAGAAAGTGCGAACGAGATAGACGGCGTAATATTTCACTGGGTGTGAAGCGCAACAGCAGTTGCACACCTCATAAAAAACAACCTGACTCAAGCATACCCTTCACTCCGCAAGAAACAACAGTCTTACAAACCTCCGCAGCCCTTATCTCGCAGATCTGTTCAAGGCGCCTGCTGACAGGTTGTGTACACATCTACATCACGGGTGACTTTTTGTCGGAGCTAAATCGAATGAACACGTACTGCAGTAGTTTTAACCCCTTCAGTGGGCGCGCAGCGGGAGATGATTCGACCATGATAATTCAAGGGTAGTGCCAGATTAGCTTGGCGCCGTCAGGCGCCAAGCTAATCTGGCACTACCCTTGAATTGTCATGGTCTATTTCTCTCTTACAACTGGTACAGGGTGGTTATGTGACATGGCACAAAACAAAATATGGAGCGACCGTGACAGTTGAAGGGTTGTTTGAAATGTGACCGTGGGGTTAAAAGCATTTTAAAAAACACACTAATGTTAACCCCTTCAATGCTAGTGGATGCAGATGGGGTTTTGGAAATAATTTCTACACTTAACGTCAAAGATCCCCAGTCGTCAAAGATCCCCAGTCGTCAAAGATCCCCAGTCGTCAAAGATCCCCAGTCGTCAAAGATCCCCAGTCGTCAAACATCCCCAGTCGTCAAACATCCCCAGTCGTCAAACATCCCCAGTCGTCAAACATCCCCAGTCGTCAAACATCCCCAGTCGTCAAACATCCCCAGTCGTCAAAAGATCCCCAGTCGTCAAAAGATACCCATTCGTCAAACATCCCCAGTCGTCAAAAGATCCCCAGTCCTCAAATATCCCCAGTCCTCAAATATCCCCAGTCGTCAAAAGATCCCCATTTGTCAAACATCCACAGTCGTCAAAAGATCCCAATCCTCAAAGATCCCCAGTCGTCAAAAGATCCCCATTTGTCAAACATCCCCAGTCCTCAAAGATACCCAGTCGTCAAAAGAACATGGACACAAAGCGGTGCCAGCAAGAGGCATAGAACCTCAACAGCCTCCAAAACTGCGGGGGCTCATGAGGATCTACGCCTCTTGCAGCCGAGTGGTGTTTACGATTTTTCGGTATTAAGGGGATTAAAACACTTGACAGTACCTATTAGCAAAAGGCGTTGGCGTCATGACCGTACGGATGTAAGGAGTATGACAAAGGGGCTCGTTCAGACTTGGGAGAGACAGAAAACGCATTGTTAGCCGGCTGACAATAATCATACGGTCCAGATTGGGGTTGTAGCGCCTTGCAGTTAAATGGATTCATACCGAGGACTCGTTCAACAAGACTCGCCGGATCTCACGAGCCACTTGAATCAATGCCGTCTACAGGTTTAAGGAGGTTGTTTGGGGAGACTGAAAAATCAGTGCCGGAAAAAACAGGGCACCAGTACAATAGGTTGCACAGATACTTGCAGTGGATTTATGGCAAAAAGAAGAGTTTTCTCGTCAGCATACCAACACAACTCGCCCGTAACGCAAGACAAGAATACATCACGCACGGGTAAATAATAGGTAGAGTACCCGTCTCTCGTCAACACCAGTCCATATGCAAGAGACATAGATGTTCATGAGCCCCTGCAGATGCAGGGGCTCATGAAAATCTATGCCTCTTGCAGACACGGCTTAGCCCTATTTGAATCATCAGGTTGAGGGTGATGATGGGTTGGGACGATGACTGCTGAGATGAGCGCGGGAATGAAGGAAAACAAACCGTGGAAAGCAGAGATCCGGAATGGCGCTCGTGGCAGTGTGTGGGAATGTGACACAGGTAGATAGATACACAAGACAGCGAGGGGGAACACGAAACAGTAATGCGAAAGCGTAACAAAATAATGCGAAAACGTAACAAAATAATAACAGAAAGTTTGAACCCTGGAATATATCCTAAATGTATCTTTGGCTTCTCGCCGAATGTCTACTATCGCCGCGACTGTTCAAAGATACACTTCTGTAACAGATGGTTACGAAACGCTGCACACAGGTCTAGTTATGGTTCATTTAGACACAGGGCAATCCAGTTCAGCACGCGTCGTGTTGATATCAAGTAACCTGACAATGACTCCACTCCGTTCTAGAAATGCAACGCTTTCAGTACGAGAAACAGCTAAAAATAGATTGACACGCTAACGTCAATAATAAATAGATAAATGAGTGCGATTACGTGTGTGCTTTTGCTGCGTGTCCAAACTGCTGTTAAAGTTCATTAGGTGTGTCGACAAGGCGTAACACACACAAATGGTGCTGAAACGTGTCTTCAGATTTGTGCGTAATGGTAATTAATCCCTTGTACCCCAAGACCGAAATCCCCCAATTTTGCCGTTTGTCCTCTAAAGACTGCATCGCAGTGCAGGACACAGATCGACCATGATAGTTCAAGGGTGATGGCAGAATAGCTTGGCGCCTATAGGCACCAAGCTATTCTGGCATCACCCTTGAACTATTATGTTCGATGCATATCTTGCTATGGTGTGTCTGGGGTAGAATGAGTTAAATAATTCACGTCTGAAGCGACAACACACTGACTGAAATTTGCCCTGAAGAAGAACACAATTGCCAATGGGACAAAACAAAATGCAAACAGAACATAGAACTAAACAGTGACGCGACAAGGGTGAATTCTGTACAGTAATACACATCGTGAACTCCACCAGGGAGGCCCCTTTGGGGGCTTAACTGCCTGTCCCAAGTCAGGATAAAGGAGGAGGGTTAGGCGTGGGGCTAGCGACTCCACCCTGTAAAAAGAAACTTGCTACGGAAACGACAACAAGGGAAAAAGCGACAACCGGCGCTGGGAGCGAAGCAGACCAGGAAACTGGACTTATGACGGATGGGGACCAAAGCCGCAAGGACGTCTCCACCCCGATAGCGGAACTCCTGACGCCAAAACGATGGATCAGAATTGGATGCTGGAACGTGCGAACGCTCTACCAGACTGGAAAGCTGGCGCAAGCAGTAAGTGAACTGAACCGCCACAAACTAACCCTCATGGGAGTAACAGAAGCAAGATGGACTGGTGCTGGCAGACAGAGGTTGAGCTCCGGAGAAGTCATCATCTGGTCTGGAAGAACAGACAACGAACACCGAGAAGGAGTTGCTGTCATCATCAATAAGAGCAAGGCCAACACCGTTCTACAGTGGAAACCTGTGAACGAGCGCCTGCTGTACGTCAGGATGAATTCCAAATACGCAAAGCTGTCTATTGTTGTGGGCTACGCACCGATAGACGACGCGGAAGAAGAGGATAAGGATGCATTCTACGACGCCCTCCAAGCTGTTTTGGAAGACATCCCTCGACATGACGTGCTGATGCTGATCGGTGACTTCAACGCTAAGGTCGGCTGCGACAATGAAGACAGAAAGAGGACCATGGGACGACATGGAGCGGGTGTGATCAACGACAACGGGGAGAGGCTGGTCAATTTCTGCGAGGAGAATGACTTAGTCATAGGAGGGACCCTGTTTGCGCATAGGGAGATCCACAAACTCACATGGAAATCACCAGACGGCAAGACCCAGAACCAGATCGACCACATCATCATTAATGGTCGCTGGAGGCACTCTCTGCAGGATGTGCGAGTGATGCGACATGCTGACATTGGCAGCGACCATAGTCTTCTGGTGGGGAAGGTGACATTGAAGCTTAGGAAAGTAAAGATAGGAGACACCAGAAATCAGCGCTACGACGTGGCCAAGTTGAAAGACCCAAAAGTGAAAGAAGAGTTTAGGTTGGCCCTCAGGAATAGATTTAGTGTTTTGGAAGATGAGACAGCGCTGACTATTGAAGATTTCAACAGAGCCATGAAGGAAACAGGAGGGGAAGTTTTAGGATACAGAAAGAGCAGGAAGACAGAGTGGATCTCAGAAGACACGTGGGCTCGCATAGAAGAGAGAAGACAGATCAAGAAGAAACTTTTGGATACCAAATCACCAAGACTGAAGGAAAGAATATCAAGAGAATACAGAGAGAAAGATCAAGCGGTGAAGACATCAGCGAGAAGAGACAAGAGAATGTACACAGAAAGGCTGGCAGAAGAAGCGGAGGCAGCTGCAAAACAGAGAGACATGAAGACAGTGTACCAGAACACCAAGAAGCTGAAGGGCGATTACGGGCAACACCACGACCTTCCAGTGAGAGCTGAAGACGGAACTCATGTCACAGTAGAGGAAGAGAAGCTGAAGAGATGGAAGCAACACTTCGAGTCCATCCTGAACCGCTCAGACCCACCAACCCTCACTGACATTCCTGAAGCGGAGGAGGACCTGGACATTAACCTCGGCAACATTACTATTGCGGAAGTCAAGCAGGCCATTCAAAAGCTGAAGAACGGGAAGGCACCTGGCGATGACGGAGTGTGCCCCGAGATGCTGAAAGTAGAAGATACGGTAACGCCGCAGCTTCTTTGTCAGATTTTTCAAAAGATCTGGGACACTGAGGAAGCGCCGAGCGATTGGAAGACCGGCACCATCGTCAAACTTCCGAAGAAAGGAGACCTGGGGAACTGTAACAACTGGCGAGGCATCACCTTACTATCCCTCACCAGCAAGATCTTCAGCCGCATTGTCCTTGAACGCATTACGACAGCAGTGAATGGCATCCTTCGCCGGGAGCAGGCAGGTTTTAGGAAAGGCAAGCAAGTCCTGCATTGACCATATTTTCGTACTGAGACAGATCCTTGAGCAGTCTAACGAATGGAATGGATCCCTCTATGTGGTCTTTGTAGACTTTGAGAAGGCCTTCGACAGTCTGCATCGAGACTCCCTTTGGAAAATCCTGCGATACTATGGAATCCCCCAGAAACTTGTCAACGTCATCAGGTCCCTGTACAAGAATTTTGAGTGCAGAGTCGTCCACAACAACCAGCTCACCGAACCGTTTAAGGTGGAAACCGGAGTGAAACAAGGATGTATTCTTTCGCCAATCCTATTCTCAATGGCAATTGATTGGATCATGCGCCGCACCACAGAGGGAAGGAGGCAGGGAATTCAGTGGACGCTGACCTCAATGCTGGATGACCTCGACTACGCCGATGATATCGGGCTGCTGGCAAGCAGAAACCAGGACATGCAACAGAAGACACAACAGTTGACACAGTCAGCAAGCTCCATAGGTCTCGGGGTCAACATTAGGAAGACTCAAGTCATGAGGAAGAACACCATAGTGGGCGACCCAATCACCATCAATGACCAACCTCTGCAAGAGGTGGACGAGTTCACGTACCTGGGCAGCAAGGTTACCACAGATGGAGACTGCACAAGGGAGATCACCACAAGAATCAGCAAAGCCAACCAAGCCTTCGCAATGCTGAAACCCATCTGGAGGACCACAAGCCTGAGCATCCACACCAAGCTCCGTATTTTTAAGAGCAACGTGCTGAGTGTCCTTCTATATGGGTCAGAATGCTGGAAATCCACTACCGCTACGGAACGCAAGCTGGATGTCTTCCAGAACAAGTGCCTGCGACGGATCATGAAGGTCTTCTGGCCAAACATGATTACAAACGAGGAACTACGGAAGAGAGCAGGCGCAGACAGCATCGCTGAAACCATCGCCACACGGAGATGGGGATGGCTAGGCCACGTTTGCAGAATGTCACCTGACTCATTACCAAGGGTGGCACTGAGATGGACACCACAGGGGAAGAGAAACCGTGGGCGACCAAAGGAGACGTGGCGCCGAACCGTGGAGCGAGAGCTCAAGAACAGAGGCCTTACTCTGCAAACAGCACCCAAAATAGCAGCTGACAGACAAAAGTGGCGCTCCCTTGCCGTCGCCTCAAGCACCAGACGGCGCAGAGAGGACTGAATGAATGAATACACATCGTGAAAACACGGGTTTTTATTTTTTTGTACACACGCCCGTGGGAAAAGAGGCGCCCAAAGTCAGAGGGTACATCAAAGCAAGCTTACCAAACCTGCGAAACACAGAACAGAACACCAGAAACCCACTTACATGTCACTTAACTCCCTGTGCCCGAGGTACAAAATACCCACAGTTTGGAGTCATCCTCTGAGGACTGCATTACAATTCAGGAGGCAGATCGACCATGATAGTTCAAGGGTGGTGGCAGAATAGCTTGGCACCTATAGGCGCCAAGCTATTCTGCCACCACCCTTGAACTATCATGGTCGAGCCGTATCTTGCTGTGGTGTGTCGCGGGCAGAATGAGTTAATGATAATTTTTGACTCACAAGTGCCGGCCAACCAAAAAAAAAAAAGAAAGAAAAAAAAAAAGGTCAACGATCAAGGCTACAACGGCCATAAGGAACAAATGTACACTACAAGTTTGCCTCGAGTACTCTGTAGAGTACCTTTGATAGGCTTTGCACAACCTAAATTATGTCACCAGTAATGACGTGTAATAATACTTCAACCAGCTACTTAAAACATACCTGGCGGCCATACCTGGGCTCTCGTGAAACGTGAAAAAGATAAGTCAACAGGTTTGACACGTACTCACCAAGATATATATACCCACTCCATAAAATGTCCCCTTCTTTGACACATGTACTAATATATTGTATAACAAGCAAATTAATATTCATGAACTTGCTCGATATGCTTTCCTTCCCATAATCCTTTGCGGGACCAGAAAGACTCGATCTTGATGCTTGCCTGTCCGCAATGCAAAAACAAACGCTAAATATGCGCATACTGTCACATTAGCAAGCTCCTTGTGCTCACTAGTAATGAAATACTTCTTGGTGTGCACGCACGCTCAAAAGTACTTTCCCATACAAAACGAAGAATCGACAGCAGCGAACACACGAATCGCCATACTATTGAGATCGACGACACTGATGTCCGCTAGGGATAGTGACAACCTTAGTAAAGGACTAAATAAACAAACCTGCTCTCATTTTCCGTCATTATCCGTGTTCTGATTACAGGTAGACTTCACACAACAACAAAATGCGGCATCATTGGAATATCGGAAACAAGTCAGTGTGTGATGTAGAGGACACGTCAGTGTTTCCGATGATTCCAAAGATGTCGCATTTCTTTTGATCGTCAGTATATGACCTAGTCAGACAGACATG
Source organism: Semisulcospira habei (assembly GCA_036245525.1). Lineage (NCBI taxonomy): Eukaryota > Metazoa > Mollusca > Gastropoda > Semisulcospiridae > Semisulcospira > Semisulcospira habei. Next base: position 212,729,787 of record BTPG01000001.1, read on the forward strand.
GACAGCAGCGACTTGACTTTAAGAATTCAACTAACAGTGCACATTAGATTGATTGATTGTACATTGCTTAACGTCCCGACAGCAACAAGACTTTCTCAGGACGTGCCTGCACTGCTTGTGAAAAAAACCTAAACAGACAGAATATTGAATGTATGTCGCCAGCCGGTCCAATACGTTAAATAAACCTACGACATGGGGCCTAAATAAAGCTAAGACCATTTAGCAACACACATCCAATATCAAGAGCTACAGGCAGCGCAGACAGTAGGGTGAGTTTAAAAAAGGAAAATACAGGTGAATGGACCAAGGGTAGACAGAAACACATGCCCCAGAATAGAGGGGAAAACCCACCCTGTGGGGCTGACCAGGGTGACCCTGGGACTAAAAAGTAGTTAACCCCACCCAAGTCCCCCAAGGCAGACCCGGGTGGGGGATGTGCACATTAGAGATGGTAAATTATCATGGTAACTGCAGCGCCGAATGGCTACTGTTTTAAGCTAAACTCATTCGAGGCACGCGGCGAACAAGGGTCATCCAAGGTCATCATCCTTAAGAGCCAAGGCCGTGACCTGACGTACCCTGTTCCGTGACATGCCTCGTATGTCACGATGTCACAACCAGACACGTCACAAGCCCTAGTTCTTCTGTCAGACAATTCATTACCTACTTGCCTGTAGGTGAAAACTTGCGCAATGATGGACAGCAAAGACCTGCCGCAGGGCGGTACGCGGTACGTCTATTCTTGTGAATAGCGAGATTGCCACTGTATGACAATGAAAATCTTGCTTTTCACAGAAAATGGACTTGATGTCTTTTGCGTAAACAGGACACGGATGGTTATAAATGTGCTAGTCTGTGGTTTTGGACTTTAAGGCTACAAGCCGTAAGGTTCAAAATCACAGACCAGCAGACACGGTGACCATAAGCAAGGTGAGAACACGCGCAAAGAGCAAAACAAGGGCAGTGATGTACATCACGTGATCTAAGCCAGAGACATCGCGGTGCCGTAGGACACATTGATACATTATTAACGCATTGCATTGTGCCCGAGGTACGAAATACCCTATGAGGACTGCATTACAATTCAAGAGACAAATCGAACATGATAGTTCAAGGGTGGTGGCAGAATAGCTTGGCCACCACCCTTGAACTATCATGGTCGAGCCATATCTTGCTGTGGTGTGTCGGGTAGAATGAGTTAACACTGTCCTTTCCTCCTCCAACAAACTTGTGTTTAGAAAAGACAATGTTAGAAGCCATAACATTACCACGGCATATATACTGACGAGCAAACGAAATGCGACATTTTTGGAATTAGCGGCAACACTTTGGTCCTTCCCATGATTCCAAAAATGTTGCATTTCTTTTGAGACCAAAATGGTGACATTTTCACGATGTCTCAATGTGCAGTAATTATACCTTAAGTTTACTTATAAACAGAGTAGATAAAGTGTTTCCCATGATTCCAAAAATGTCGAATTTCTCAGTTTTGCTCATCAACATTTTCACGAAGTAATTATCTCTCAAGTTTACTTATGAACGGATGAGACAAATACCATATAATTATTTGACACACATAGTGAAAGCATGCTTCTCTGTTGCAACTCACCCCAACACTTGTTCCGAACCATCAACATCATGGGCACACCACGCATGTGACCCACAGTCTTCGGTAAATTATGCTGTATACAACAGCAGCACAGACATAGGCCCCCCTTTCGTTCGGCGCAGTCCACTTGCAACGTAATACCAGGATACCACACAAAAGCAAGCGGATGTCTTGGCCCTAAGATTTCGGTTTTCACGGGAAGCCTTGCCATACACGGAAACCAGACAAGTGCCAGTGGTCATGGTGACGGTGTGGAAAGGGTGATGGGGTAAGAAGGAGGGTGGGGGGGACTGGCTGTTTAACCCGTTTAGCCCCGACGCAGGAGACACTTGAACATGATAATTCAAGGGTAGTGCCGGATTAGCTTGGCGCCAGACGGCCGCCAAGCTAATCCGGCACTACCCTTGAATTATCACGGTCAATTCCTTTGTAACGGGTACATAGTGGCCAGGTGACACCTTCAAAATTTGGGGCCGTGGGGTTAGATGGGTTAAAATGAGATGACGTCATGTGTGCAAAGAAATAAAGGAAAATTAAGCATGCTTCAGAAGAACAAAGACAAAAGTTTATTAACCCTTTGGTTGTGGGTAGTTTTTTTTGTCGCAATGATTCCTGCAGGACTGACTGCCTGACTGGATTCCTGCAGGACTGGCTGGCTGACTGGATTCCTGCAGGACTGGCTGACTGACTGGACTCCTGCAGGACTGGCTGGCTGACTGGACTCCTGCAGGACTGGCTGGCTGACTGGATTCCTGCAGGACTGGCTGACTGACTGGACTCCTGCAGGACTGGCTGGCTGACTGGATTTCTGAAGGACTGGCTGGCTGACTGGATTCCTGCAGAACTGGCTGGCTGATTGGATTCCTGCAGGACTGACTGCCTGACTGGATTCCTGCAGGACTGGCTGGCTGACTGGATTCCTGCAGGACTGGCTGACTGACTGGACTCCTGCAGGACTGGCTGGCTGACTGGACTCCTGCAGGACTGGCTGGCTGACTGGATTTCTGCAGGACTGGCTGACTGACTGGACTCCTGCAGGACTGGCTGGCTGACTGGATTTCTGAAGGACTGGCTGGCTGACTGGATTCCTGCAGAACTGGCTGGCTGATTGGATTCCTGAAGGACTGGCTGGCTGACTGGATTCCTGAAGGACTGGCTGGCTGACTGGATACCTGAAGGAATCACCACGACCAAAAGCGCTACCGATAGCCAAAGGGTTAAAGTTTCGAGCAAATTTTTCTTTTAATTGGTCGTCTTTGTTAGTACAATGTTTTACAGGGCGATGATTACGTCCCTAAGAGTATTCTTTTTCGTACACTAGAACAAGAAAAAAGATACCTACGTAGGCGTTTAAAGCGAATCTCCGTCTCACGCTGACCCATATACCTTTTCATCAATTTTAGGGCGATATCCTGTTTACAAGTGTATTATAGCAACAATGACAACACCCAGTTCATCAATCACTACCCACGATCTGCATGTATACAAAGTACAACACTGTGTCACACATAATTTATGAGTCGACGGCCTAGGCAGGGGCCAAACAAACACGCTGTTTTATTGGACGTCCTGTCGTGGTATACAGGTCGATGTCGCACCAGGGCCACTTCCAGTGAGCGTCGGAGCTCGCATTTTATTATCCAATGGCGGTCTTACCAACACTCGTCCCCCACGCTGTACGTATTAACAGCCCCTAAAAGTGGCCGTCATAAAATAAAGTTGGCAGATGCGCTAAACCCAGGGCCATTATCACATGCTCCGTGACACAGTTTCAGGACTCGCGTCAAAACACTGACTTTAGTCGAGTCACCGTGGTGATAAAGAGACGAGACAAATACTTGTGTCCGCGCTCTCTTCCCTTCATTTAACAGGTTATTTAACACTTTAAGACTTAAACAAAGATTCCTAGTATGACGTTAACCCTTTGCCTGCTGAGGTTCTGAAATCTTTGATAATAGGCCTACTACACCAAAGAACCCACCGCCGTCCGAAGAACATGGATGGAAAGTGATTGATTGATTGATTGTACATTGCTTAACGTCCCGACAGCAACAAGGCTTTCTCAGGACGTGCCTGCACTGCTTGTGAAAAAAAAAAAAAACTAAACAGAACATTGAATGTATGTCGCCAGCCGGTCAAATACATTAAATAAACCTAACACATGGGGCCTAAATAAAGCTAAGACCATTTAGCAACACACATCCAATATCAAGAGCTACAGGCAGTGAAGACAGTAGGGAGAGTGTTAAAAAGGCAAATACAGGTGAATGGACAAAGGGTAGACAGAAACACATGCCCCAGAATAGAGAGAAAAACCCACCCTGTGGGGCTGACCAGGGTGACCCTGGGAACTAAAAAGTACCTAACCCCACCCAAGTCCCCCAGGGCAGACCCGGGTGGGGGTGGATGGAAAGTGGTGTCAGCAAGAGGCATAGATCCTCATGAGCCCCCGCTGTCGCGGGGGCTCGTGAGGATGTATGCCTCTTGCATTTGCTTGTCACGGCGTGTGCCCGGCAGCGAAGTAGTCAATAATTACCGAAGCTGCCTGCGCAGGTGGTTAGCCTAAGTTTCTCAGAACGGGCAGTTAAGAGTCAGGATTAGAGTGACAACTCTTCAGTGTGTTGTCGACCCCTTTTGATCACAGCGATGAATATAGCTCAAAGGTCGTTGTTGTAAGGAGAACTCGTAATTTACACGGTTCTAGGCCTTGACAAACACAAGAGTCGCCCAGGTCACAAGCTACACTCCAGCATATACGTACCGCCCAGAGTAAAGTAGAGCAAACGACAAAATTAGTCATTTGGGTTTTAAAGCCCAGCATGCGACTAACGCCATCTCACGGCGGACAAAAGAAAAAAAAAAACGTTGAACGTTTAGGGCTTAACGTCTTTTATCCACCACGAAGGTGATCTCAAAGACGAGGCACCGAAAAGAGGTCTGAACAAATTTTGACCCCCAGCTGGGTTCGAACTCACGACCTTTCGGACAAGAATTGAACGCTCTACCAACTGAGCTACCCAACTCCCCCGCGGAAAAAAGACGAGAAACTATGCATTGCAAATGTATGTACTGGTTTACGATTTGTTACTTTACGAAAAAAAACACCGTTAGGTCTAAAATCACAGACCCGCATTGGCGGGGGCTCATAAGGATCTATGCCTCTTGCTGAAAACACAGTGTGCCCATGTTCTTTGAACGGCTGAAATCCTTGATGCTGAATTTACAAAGTCGAAAACACGGTGTGTACTGTTAGCAAATAGGTAAATAATTATATGTGTGTACTCAGCTGTGATTTTGGACCTTACCGCTGGGAGGCTGACTGCCCTAGATACTAAAAGTCAATCTTGTTTTATAATTAAAGAACCTTGTTCTGCGGAATCTCCAAGGGAGCCAACTCTTTTAGACTCCTGCAAACTACCACATCCAGGTGTCCTAAACCTGCGATTTTTTTTTTTATATAGACGTTTCTCGCGACACGCAACAGCCAAATTCATCTGCAAGAGGCATAGATCCTCATGAGCCCCCGCAATGCGGGGGCTCATGAGGATCTATGTCTTGCATTTGCCTACTGCCTGTTGTCTTCCTCGAACCGAGCGCATTTTCATAGCTGATGAGGCTTTGACGTCATGGAAAATTGTGCGTTTTATCTGGGACCGGCTTGGCTTCCCGTCTGGCTTCAGTGGGATAGTTGTTTCCTTCGTCCTCACAATAACAGTACATGCTTGAGGACAAAAGGACGCACTGACCTCCATCTGAGGTCTTCTCTTTTCTCTTTGATCTTTGTTGTACTTTATATATATATATATATATATATATATATATATATATATATATATATATATATATATATATATATATATATATATATCCTTTACAAATTACTTGTTCCTTATTTATATAACGTACCCCCTTTTTTTGTTTCCCGAATGTTCTACATAGCACACACTTTCTTGTCTTCGGTCAAGAATTAATGAATGTGAATCGACGATGACGGCTCAAGAGTAGGGCCTAATTAGCGTGGCGTCTGAAGACCAGCCCAGCCCGTACGGAGCTGCTTCAGTCGACAGTCAACGTATGGCAGTTAACCCTTACCTGCCGAGATAAAAACACAAACTGAACACCACCCGATCTGAAAGAGGTATAGGTCCTCATGAGCTCCCGCAGTTGCTAGGGCTCATGAGGATCTATGCCTCTTGCTGACACCACGTGGTACCCATGTCCTTTTGCCGACTGGGGATCTTAGACGTTCAATTCAGGAAGATTTCAGACACACAATCTGCGTCGACTTGCAATGAAAGGGTTAGACCTGGACGTAATGTCATCCATCTCATCATTCTCCCATCTAAACCCCTGGTCGCATGTCCCAAATCTTTGAGGTATCACTTAACGACTAAGCAAATGTTGCGGGAAATGGATCGACCATGATAATTCAAGGTAGTGCCAGATCAGCTTGACCCCGACAGGCGCCAAGCTAATCTGGCACTACCCTTGAATTATCATGGTCGATCCATCTCTGCGCGACAGTTGGTTGGTTGGTTGGTTGGTTGGATGTACATTGCTTAACGTCCCGACAGCAACAAGACTTTCTCAGGACGTGCCTGCACTGCTTGTGAAAAAAAAAAAAAAAACTAAACAGAATATTGAATGTATGTCGCCAGCAGGTCTAATACGCTAAATAAAGCTAAGACCATTTAGCAACGCACATCCAATATCGAGAGATACAGGCAGCGCAGACACTGGGGAGAGTTTAAAAAAAGAAAACAAAGGTGAACTATACCAAGGGTAGACAGAAAGACATGCCCCAGAATAGAGGGGAAAACCCAGCCTGTGGTGCTGACCAGGGTGACCCTGGGAACTAAAAAGTAGTTAATCCCACCCAAGTCCCCCAGGGCAGACCCGGGTGTGGGCTCTGCGTGACCGGGCTACTTAAATGGGTTAGAACGCGTTTTAACTCTTAGCAGTACTAGCAAAACTTTCGCCGAGGAACTGCTGGCAGAAGAACAGGCTGGCTTCAGAGTTGGAAGAAGCACTGTAGAGCAGATTTTCAACTGCCGCGTCCTGATCGAGAAACATCTGCAGCATCAGCGCGAACTCTACCACAACTTCATTGATTTCAGGAAAGCATTTGATCGCGTCTGGCACGACGGACTCTGGCAAGTCATGAGATCGTTCAACATAGAGGAGGGACTGATCCAAATGATAGAAGCGCTTTACAAGAACGCCTGCAGCGCGGTTCTACTTAACAATCAGTCAGGCGAGTTCTTCAGGACGACGATCGGTGTCCGTCAAGGATGCCTGCTCTCTCCTGTCCTTTTCAACATATTCCTGGAGAAGATCATGCAGGAAACCCTCCACGACCACCATACTTCAATCTCTATTGGTGGCAGATCCCTGTGCAATCTTCGATTCGCAGACGACATTGACCTCATGGCAGGCAGCAATAGTGAGCTCCAAACCTGACAGACAAACTTTCAAGTAGCGCAGGGTCTTATGGCATGGAGATCAGTACGGATAAAAGCAAGTGATGATCAACACCACAAGCGACAGCAGCAGCAACATTCACATGAACGGCCAGAAGCTAGAAGAGGTCAATAGCTTCAAGTACTTGGGAGCCACCCTGTCCAAAGACGGTAGGTGCATAGCAGAGATCCGTATCAGGATAGGTACAGCAACATCCGCAATGGCCAGGCTGGACAGGATATGGCGAAGTAACTCCATCAGCTTCACCATCAAGTACAGGCTTTACAAGTCCCTCGTAGTGTCTATTCTACTCTACGGCTGTGAGACTTGGACACTGCTTGCAGACTCAGAAAAGAAAATCCAGGCCTTTGAGAACAAGTGCCTGAGGAAGTTGCTCCGCATCTCGTACCGCGAGCACAAGACCAACGAATATGTACGGAGCATCGTCACTTCCCTGGTGGGCCCACATGAACCCCTTCTGGCAACCGTGAAACGGCGCAAGCTTGCTTGGTTTGGCCACGTGACCCGACACAACACCTTGTCCAAGACTATCCTCCAAGGCACTCTCGAAGGAAGTCGTCGGCGAGGTCGTCAGAGAAGAGTTGGTCGCAACTAAAAGAATGGACCGAACTCGAGATGCCAGACTTGCTTGCCACGCCCAAATAGACTCAGTGGAGAGCACTGTCTGTTGCTGCTGCCTTTCAGTCCCCCCAACGCCCAGTTCGGGCAAGGGACTGATGATGATGATGATGAGTACTAGTTAACTCTTAGCAGTACTAGTTAACTCTTAGCGCTTAGCAGTACCAGTTAACTCTTAGCAGTACCAGTTAACTCTTAGCAGTACCAGTTAACTCTTAGCAGTACTAGTTAACTCTTAGCAGTACCAGTTAACTCTTAGCAGTACCAGCTAACTCTTAGCAGTACCAGTTAACTCTTAGCAGTACTAATTAACTCTTAGCAGTACTAGTTAAACAATAAATTATCATTTACACCGAGTCTTTTTATAAGTAACCCCAGAAATGTCCGGTTTTCACGTGGGACGGTACAAGAAGAACTGATCATTGAGCAAGAGAAGTAGTTTGACATCAGCCCCTGCAGTCGCAGTACTGTGCTGGTGCAGGGGCTCATGAGAATCTATGTCTCTTGCAAACTAAAAAGGGTTGGGTGAGAACTGTGCTTGTAAATGTAATGGCACATGCCCCCCCCCCCCCCCCCTTCCCAGTCTTTCACATTTTGTCCAGGTTCATTCCGCTTATCTGACCGGCCAGGGGCGCGGGCCGGGTTCTCGTGGGGATATAGGTAATTGGTACTGGCCTTCCCAATCTACCTTATGCTCTGCCACGGCCAACTGAGGCACACGGAACTACCGTCTTAGATCAGGGGTAGCCTATGTAGGCCACATAGGGCGCTGGAAGCATACGAACTGACTTTCGCCTGTGAATACACAAGACAGCATGTAACGTCCATTTTTTGTGAAAAGCGAGATTTTTATTGCAATAAATAAAAAATCTAGCTTGTCACAAAAATGGACTTAATTTCTTTTGTATTCGCAGGGCAAACTTGAAAACGTCCACTTTCAAAGACATTTTCCGCCAGAATAAAGCGAGGACATTTTCAGTGACGTAAGTGTTGAGGAAATTTGTTATAGAACGTCTGTGCAGCTCTACAGAAAGTTGGTGTACTGATCCGGTATAATGATGAAGTGTTCATCAACAGTGTAGGTTTTCCAGAAAAGAATGCTGTCTTTGTGATAAGTTCACGACAAGTAGTCACCGCTCACTGGATCTATTGTTCCGGGTTTAATGCAGAAAAGAGTTGCTGTCCTCGCGGTGACACCCGCCTAGAGCCAACCGCAGGCCTACACCCAGGTGATTCCTCCGTCTGAACAGCGCAGATGGACTTGAGTAAACGGTGACGATTCTTAACTCATTCGAGACGTGCCGAATGCGGCACGTCTCAAATATATATTTTGTTGTTAATATAGTCATAACCAACAATTACAGATACGACTTCCGGAACAACATAATAATAATGGGTAGACCATCCAAAACCGATGATGTCGTCCGGAATAACACACACACGATAAACTACATTTTGCTGTTTTCTTTTTTGTTGTATTATCTCTTAGGAAAAAAAAGTTGTAAACTTTCTCACAGCAGACAATACAACACAGAAGAAACAGGTCTACTTTGTTTCATTCCTACCAGCACGAGACGTAAATTCTCACGAGCACACGAAAACTGCAGGCTCTCTTGAGAATCGAATCCGTGTCTCGTGCTGATTGGTCAGGTTCAGCGAGGAACTGCGAAAGGATGGTTCTAGCTCTTGGAAAGCATCAGTCTACGTGTAAGCTCGGACAAGCTGAGACCTATCTTTCTGATAAAGTGATAGGATATAAATTGGCATGAAGGTTCAGTGAGTTTTGTAATCTAAAGGGTCCTGGTGAACTAGGCCTGGGTTCTCGAGGACATTGACAAGCGTGAGACTGAGACCCACACTGGTTGTCTCCCTCGATCCGCTGCCGCTGCGCGGCAGCGGATCGAGAGAGACAACCAGTGTCACTTCGGCCTTGAACAAGCACTGGCATGAACTCAATGAACTCAATTAGTTCACGAATCAAAACACAACTGAAAACTATATAACTACTCGTTAAAAAATGAGATGTTACTTGTGAAATTATCCTTGAATTATTATACTGCTTATATTGTTCAGATAATCCTAGTTCCTGTAATGTATTAAAGTGTTCATGGGTGGTTCCATGCTTTCTGGTGCACCAGTCCAGTAACTCACAAAAACAGCACCGACAAACAAAAATAAATATAAAAAATATCCAATACCGTATCGTTAGACTGACGGTTTTACTAGCCTTCTTTGGAGATTGTTGCCATTAACAAACAAATAATTAAATAAATAAATGTCTACCTTCCTTCTTTGCTGGAAAGATAAGTAATGACTGAATTGTTTACTTGTTTCTCTAATTTGAAAAGAAAAACATCAATAAATTGTGCTGTAACCGTTTTTCTAAGCGTGTTTCTTTCTCCGTTGGTTTCTATTTGTTGGCACGTTTTCACAGTTACGTTAACAGATTATATCCATCCCGTAATGTATGATTTTTCTGCAGTGTTTTTACCTTATTCATTTTGACCACAAAAAAAAAAAAAAAAAAAAGGAAAAAACATCAACAACAAGCAAATAATACTGAAACTATTGCCATCATCTAACACGCCATCATCTGCAGACACACGCTGAGTGGCTCCGTTCCAAACTATTAGGCCCGTCAGCACGTATTATGTACGCTATTACTGCCCTATTAGTTTGGACATAAAGGTCTAATTACCGCCGTGCACTTAACTCGAACTAATTTCTCAGCATCATGATGTAAGTGTGCCGTATCTTTTCCGTCATCCGGCAAGTGGTATAGATTCTCATGAGCCCCTGCGATAGCAGGGGCTCATGAGGATCTATGCCACTTGTAGACAGAATAGGACGGCTGCGGACTAAATTTTTTTCAGGCCTGGTGGAGATGTTTGGCGGAGATGTTTGGCTGAACATGGAAGAACAACCCTTTTTATACGGACAGACAATCTAAAAGGAATTTTGAAACAGAAAATTATCGGACGCGAAAATGAAGACCCAATGACAGTTGGAAAGTATGATATTAAAATTTTACAAAAATACTGAAGTTTTCAGCTCTGTAAACCGCAGACTAGGTCCAGAAAAAAATGCTTTTAATATCTTAATATTCAACCCCGAGGAAAAGTGAACACAACCCATCTGCAAGAGGTATAGATCCTCATCAGCCCCGTTGTCGCGGGGGCTTATGAGGATCTATGCCTCTTGCCGAAATTACTTTGTATCTATGGTCATTTGACGGCTAGGGTTAGGGTTAGAGTACCCTTAGCTTTGAGGTTGCATTTACCACGATTTCAAAAACGCAACGTGCGTGCACTGCGTGCACTGACTGAACTGAATTGCGGGAAGTACAAAGGCGCTGCTGTAATGGACTTGCAAATAAGGACGAGCATTTTCCGTGATAATTTTATTTTTCGAGCATGTTCAAATTTTAACCTGGCCTTTCAGCACCATTTCACGAACGACAAAGCATCTCTCCACATCAGAAAACTCGCGGAAAAAAACGCCAAGTAGATTTCACTGCTGTCTACGTGTCATTCCATTGCGAGTCACAACGAAACGCCGGAAACGTGACTAATGACCGTGACCGCACACAGGAGATAAGGCACGCTTCACTACAGGACTGGAGGGCAAGCCTGGACAAAAGTGCTTCGGCCTGGTACGTGATTACGGAAGAGACTGGCGAGAGTGACCAATGCATATCAAAGCGGTACGCCGGACAAAGGACAGACCATGTACTATGAACACCAAGTACAATATTGCAGAACCTGACCTGTCGTTGATCAAGGCTGGCCCACTGAAAGCAATTTTAAGACAGTAAATCATTTTTTTTTTCTTCTGAAAAGCGAGATTTTTTAATTGTAGTAGAGTAAAAAATATGCGACATCTAGCGGCGTGGGACCTAGACCCAGGACCGGTTGTCTCCCTCATTGTCGTACAATGCCAATCTGGCTTTACACACACAGATGGACTTGGGTGTCTTTTGTCGGCACAGGGCAGTGTTAGCCCACTTCACCAAGGCCACATTTCCCAGCGTTAAAGGTATCACATAACAACTACTTACTAGTTGCAGGAGACGCCGGGATCGACCATGATAATTCAAGGGTAGTGCCAGCTTAGCTTGGCGCCGTCAGGCGCCAAGCTAATCTGGCACTACACTTGAATTAGCATGGTTGGTCCATCGCCTGCTGTAGGGACTCGGAGATAAGTGGGTTGGTTAATGTGCAGAGTTCGCACAGAAACTGGTGGAAAATACAAATTCACCCATCCCTAAAGAGATAAGTTTTGACAGTCATACAGCCAGCACGGCTCACCTGCAAGAGGCATAGACTATCATGACCCCATGCAAGGCAGGGGTGGGGGCTCATGACAATCTATGCTTCATGCTGGCCTACATCTGCATATTTACTCCCTCAGGCGGTGACGAAATCGGGGATTTAATTCATTTTTTTCTAGGCTGAAACGCTGAGGTCCTTGACAGTGACAATCTATGCCAATTTACTCCCTTAGACAGAGGAGAGGAGACCTGGGGGTTTGAACTCAGTGCTGTTAGGCTGGACAGAAAGGACAAGTGAATGGCCGGTACTCCAGAACCGGAGATGGGCTGTGTTGCGGCGACGGCCAGATTCCGGTGGGTATCGATCCAGCCTCTCCACTGTCCAGCAGCTGGGAGCTAAGCTTACATCTTAGTGTCTCGCGCTCTAATTTACATTCCTACCGGATACAGCAAACATAGATACGGATCAACTGAAATAGTTCAAGGGTGGTGCCAGCCGGAGCTGCTTGGCGCCGCGCAGCCCACAGGCTGGGGTAAAAAAAAAAAGTGATTTACGATGTGCATTGTGGTAAACAGTGCACAGCAGTTAATTCCTCTAGTCTTGCAGGTAGATCGCAGCACTGACGACAGAATATTGACTACCCCCAAGAGTGTCCCGAAAAAACTTTGGACAGCGGCCCTTTTCTTTTCAAGCAACCCAAAGTGTGGAATGACCTTCCCCGTGATATTCGCCGTGGACCATCTTTGGCCATTTTGAGGGACAGATTGAAAATATATTTTTTTCAATCTGGCCTTTGAAAGGGATTGATAAACCCTACGTTTTCCCTATATATATATATTTGCCTTTCTGTATGTTGTCGGTACCTTAGTTAATTTAAATTAGTTAGATTATCTAGATGTAAAGCGCTCTGAGCCTTTCTTTGTGGGGATATTGCGCAATAGAAGAGATATTATTATTATTATTATTATTAGATGGTGTTTGCTGGGCGGTGTTCCGGCCGTGAAGCGGTTAACTCAGAAGCTAGAAGAGTACTTAACCCATAGCGCCCTGAAAGACTACGACTGGATGTGGATCGACCATGATAGTTCAAGGGTGGTGTCAGAATAGCCTGGCGCCTCTATCATGGTCGATCTGTCTCCTGAACTGTGATATAGATCTGAGGGGATAGCTACAAAAATGTGATAATTTCGTCTTCGATGCGTAAGGAGTTAACAGACATTTTTTCGTTGTCAACGTCATCTGCGAGAAACTGGATTTATTATCACGATGATGATAGCTCAATGATTCCGAATTAGCCAATACTGTCGGGACAGCTTATCGTCAAACACACAAAGGGGCTCTGGGCGTTGAACCCTAGCTAACAATGCAGAAACCTAGATACATCCCTGTTGTGAGTGAATACTGTAACACCCATATTTCCCCATACTCTCCGGTGATTAGAAAGAAACCGAAATACGATGCGCGGTATGCGCGAATGTGTTTCACGAGAATGTTTCGCTTGCCATATGTTTAGCCCTCGTACACTGCTTTTCTTGCGTGTCCCTTCGCCTTTACACCAAAACAATGACGAGAAAAGTGAATAATTGGGGCATTTGGTTTCACAGTCTGACACGCCCACGCTGAAGCCTAAAACCTTCCATAAATTTGCCTCAATACCTCTTGCTGCATGTTCAGGTCGTACTCCATAGGCAATAGATTTCCCTGTCCCCCATAACCCGCCCGTGAGGGCCGTCCATGATCACCTCGGTGCTGTGGACGTTAAACCCGAACTAACCAACCAACCTTGCTGCATGGACGCATACTAGATATTGTTCTCCCTCAGAGTCCGAAATAGCTCAGGCGGTTAAACGTCGGAGCAGGAGAGCGAAGGGAATCGCCGGGTCGTGGGTTCGAATCCCGTCCCGGCCCAGGTAGATGGACTCACAATCCAGGGGGGAAAACGAATTTGTCCAATAGCATGTCCGTTGAAAGGTCCTGGTAAATCAAAGTGGCACAGTTGGAGTGCGCCTGAGTTGATCAGTGTTCAGGTCGTACTCCATAGGCAATAGATTTCCCTGTCCCCCCCATAACCCGCCCGTCAGGGCCGTCCATGATCACCTCGGTGCTGTGGACGTTAAACCCGAACTAACCAACCGGTTCTCCCTCAGACGCAGTACACTTAGGTTTTATCCCACGACGGCCGTGACAACGGTCTGTCTAATATGCTTTCATACGGATCTGAACATGAGTCATTGTCACACTGGTTGTCTCCGTCGATTCGCTGCCGCTGGCAGCGAATCGACGGAGACAACCAGTGTGATGTCAGAGTATGCGCCTGTCACCTACGCAAGACAAATGCACATTGCCATACGTTGGGTTTCGCAGACAGAACAGGCAGCAGGGTGTTGGCCTACGAGTGCCATTGTCGAGGGGAAGACTATTTCATACACTGACCCACTTATTGTATTGATTTCCGTAGTTCACGTGTCTTTCCTGCCCTTGTTGGCTCCCTTGGGTGCCTTCACCTCTGGATCACGCAAATACGGTATGTAATGCCGAGACAGAGCCCAGAGGAATTGCTGAGTAGCCAGCAAAGATGAATAACACACTATTATTGTACATCGTTTCATTTGTGTGTCTTATGTCGCCTTCTTTCAGTGTATTACATTGTGTGCTTATTGTGTTAGTTGGTTATTAGAAATATTAACGCAGAGCAGCCGACTTATGCCATTTCAAGAGGTTGTGCTTTATTTTTCGGCTGAAATATGAGGAAATAATATGTATATATGCCAATTTATAATCTGACGATACAAATTATGATTCCACTGTCGAAAATAAGACAGGAGTTGGTACACTCTTAAATTGGGTAGAGTTTTCCCTCGCAGTCGAATATTACCTTGTCTGTGAAAAAAAGTCCCTACGCATGCCACACAAATGCCCTCCCCCTTGAATCACATTTTCGAAGAGGGGGGGATCGGTTTGCTTACTTTTTGTCAAAAGTTCATGCCAACTCCCCTTTCTATATATTTTTCATGCATTTGGGACATTTTCTGCTAAAATCCAAAGGGACAGCATTATGCATTTCATACAAATTTCCTCCCTTGGTTGCTATTTTGAAGGGAGGTCGTCTGCTTGCTGAGCCCTAGCGAGGACCACTTCACCGTCTCTCCAGGTCCCCCGCGCGCCGTCGTCTAACGCAATTATTGGGGATTATCAAACACTAGGCACTTCCCCCTCTTACACCCTCGGCCACCCAATCCCATCTGCAACGGGCGCAGATTCTCATGAGTTCTTTCAGCCTGCAGGGTCTCATGAGAATATTTTATACTCGTTGTCGCCCGAGACAGAACTTCCAGACTTTTGGACGGTCGAAGCCTTCGGGAGCTGTCACAATGTGTGTCATTCAGCAGCCCAAATTATATCCGCAATAGGCATAGATTCTCATGAGCCCCTGCGACAGCAGGGGCTCATGAGAATCTATGCCTAATGCTGAGTGAGACAGAGCAGGTTTTGATCATAGGATGGTCATCAGTGTGTCAGTCGGCGGGGGTTGTCAGAATCTGTACCAATCCTTCTTTTCCGCGGTACTTGTCAAGAGCTGTGGAAAATTGCGCAGGTCTGGCATGTTCTCGTTCTCTCTCTCTCTCTCTCTCTCTCTCTCTCTCTCTCTCTCTCTCTCTCTCTCTCTCTCTCTCCTTCCTTGTGAACGCTTGGATGCCGTATCAATTTTTTGTTATAATAAATGCAGCAAGAACGAATTTGAATGATGGGTGTGGTTAGGGCTGTGATCTTTTAACTCACTGTGCCCGTGTTACGAAATACCCACATTTTGAAGTTATCCTCTGAGGACCGCATTACATTTCAGGAGACAGTTCGACCATGAAAGTTCAAGGGTGGTGGCAGAATTCTGCCGCCACCACCCTTGAACTATTAATTTATGGTCGAGCCATACCTTCCTGTGGCGTTTCACGGGCAGAATGACTTAAAACATGTACAAAAAAAAAGTTCTCTCTCTCTCTCTCTCTCTCTCTCTCTCTCTTAATTAATAATTACACTGTGGTAGTTTTGCATGTTTTATGTACATTAAGTTAGTTAATTGATGTCTTGTTACTGTGATTTTTTAGAATGTATAATAGTGAACAAAGGACAGTTTGGAAGAAAGGTATTTCAATGCCTAAAACTTTATCCTAATAAACGTTTCATCTCTCTCTCTCTCTCTCTCTCTCTCTCTCTCTCTCTCTCTCTCTCTCTCTCTCTCTCTCTCTCTCTCTCTCTCTCATTCTCATCAATACACGGGCGGAGATGAATTGACAACTTCACAGCCGAAGAGCTAGCAAATGGCGGAACTGCAATACGTCACAAGCCAATGCAACCTGCTGCTCACAACAAATAAATGAAATAAAAACACGCAGAACGCTTTCGGTGAATGGAAAAATCATTGGGAATGGCTTTTGATGTCACCTTCAAGTGTGAAGGGACGTTAGGAATCAATTGCCACCACCTTTAACCCTTTAGCTACCAGTTCAACAAGAATCGTATCTCTGAATCCACGAAAGACCAGTAACAAGCCTCCGTGAAAAACACCGCAGATCTGCACAAAAGGAGCCAAGGGATCATCCTTATCCAGGTAAAAAAAGACGGGCTTGTTCAAAATGTTCTTTGAAAGGTCCTGGTAAATCAAAGTGGCACAGTTGCAGTGCGCCTGAATTGATCAGTGTTCAGGTCGTACTCCATAAGCAATAGATTTCCCTGTCCCCCATAACCCGCCCGTCAGGGCCGTCCATTATCTCTTCAGTGCCGTGGACGTTAAACCCCGAACTAACCAACCAAGCAAGTCCATCCTCAACAGGCCCCAGGATTCAAGCTAGGCACTTGTGCCGACACATGGTCGATCCAACTCCAGCAGCTGGAGGCTGGACGTGAGAGAGTCGTGAAAGCTGATAGAAATCGAAAAAGCATTACTTCACTAGCGAAACATGGTGCATCTGCACATCACGCCCGTGAAAGTCACAAGACAGAAACGAGACCAAACGCCACGCCTCTGCAAGAGGCATAGATTCTCATGAGCCTCTGCGAAGCAGAGGCTCATGAGAATCTATGCCTCTTGGCCACGGAAAATGGCCGCAACTTCTCTCCATTTTTGGGTCCGCTGTTCGTGGTTTGGCGTTCGGACTTCTCTACAGATCGATGGGCACAAAAGCTGACACGGCCAGAATGGCTGGCGGGTTTATTTCCTCCGGAGTCTGATTAAATTGGCCCCTCCGCAGCTGCGGCTGATAACAGACAAGAAGAAAACACACACACACACACACGCAAATAAAATCTAAGAAATCAAACTCAAATCGCAACAGAAACAACAGAAAAACGAATGAGACGAGTCGAGCAGCAATGGTGTAGTATCATGAAACCCTTTCTCAAAAGTTAACCCTCTGCGTGTCGGTAGCGGTTTTTGTCGCGATGATTCCTGATTCCTGCAGGACTGGCTGGCTGGCTGGATTCCTGCATGACTGGCTGGCTGACTGGATTCCTGCAGGACTGGCTGGCTGGCTGGATTCCTGCAGGACTGGCTGGCTGACTGGATTCTTGTACGAATCATCGCGACAAAAACCACTACCGACACGGAGGTACGAGATACCCACATTTTGGAGTTATCCTCTGAGGACTGCATTACGATTTAGGCGGCAGATCGACCATGCTAGTTCAAGGGTGGTGGCAGAATAGCTTGGCGCCTACAGGCGCCAAGCTATTCTGCCACCACCCTTTAACTATCATGGTCGAGCCATATCTTGCTGCGGTGTGTGTGTCTCGTGCTACTTGCCAGCTGCGCCTGACACAGTGATTGGCAACATGAAAACAGACACGAATAAAAAGAAATAGAATAGGGATGCCAGAAACAATAGAAAAAGCCTCAAGAGGAAGACAATGGCAGAAGAGACGCAAGAAATCAAGGAAATTCACACAAAACAAAATTAACTGCATGAAAAAAAAAAAGTAGAGAGATAAAAGTAAGAAAAAACGAATACACTGACAATGGAGAATGAAGAAAAAAAGATGTGGTTCAAACAGCTAAGGTGCAAAAATTGCACAGCTGTGGCTGACGGAAGAAACACAGATGAAGAAATCAAACAGAAAAAAATGGGAGAAAAAGAACAGAAACTGTTGAAAATCGAAAAGCGTAAATCATGACACAAAAAAACACACCACGCGAATAGAAAAAAAAAACAAAGACAAATCATAGTGACAGATCTTGTTCTCTACAGGTTTCTACGAAGTACTTTCTGTTGCCGTGAGCCTTTAAAAGAGCGGAAATCACGTGACATCCATCATTCTTCCTGTCGCCACTAACGAACAAGAAACGGGGAATATAACCGCCCAAGACACGAATACCAACATAAACTGTGATTCTTCAGTTGATGGGGCGATAAAGAGCTGTCGGTGTGAAACTCAAATAAGAGATAGATCTTCATAAGCCACTGCATCCGTGACAATAGGCACAGATTCTCATGAGCCCCTGCTTTAGCAGGGGCTCATGAGAAAATATGCCTCTTGTTAAAACACGATCAAATGCGCCAACAATTTTTTTATCCTATTTCTTTTTTTTCTGCTAAGGAAGATTACTTTCCGACACTTGCGTTGAGCCTGTCCGACCTCCCACTATTTACGCTGCATCAATCGTCAACGGCATAGATCCTCATGAGAAGGGGGCTCATGAGGATCTACGCCTCTTGCAGCTGGATTGTGGTCACTTTTTCTCGGTAGTAGAAGGGTTAATGGCAGCCGGATGAAGTCGTACCCCGAGGGATTCAGCAAATAAAAGTCGTGGACAGGCTAGCTTTTCAACGCACAATTTTTTTTCTCCAGATCACAGTAAGCAAAGGTCCTCACGCACAAGACGACCGCAGCGGGCTCGAAAACGTTTTGCTCCTGGGGATGCTTCCGATCGTCGGAAACCCTGGCCTCAAATCAGCGAAAATGTGTTTCCGTAAAATGCTCGTTTTTCACGCGGGATCATTGGTCTAATTGTGATCATTATAGCAAGACGTTTTTTGGCGTCTAATGCTCGTTTTTCACGCGGGATCATTGGTCTCAATTGTGATCATTATAGCAAGACGTTTTTTGGCGTCTAATGCTCGTTTTTCACGCGGGATCGTTGGTCTCAATTGTGATCATATGGCAAGACTTTTTTGGCGTATAATGCTCGTCTTTCACGCGGGATCATTGGTCTCAATTGTGATCATTAGGTCATGACGTCTTTTGGCGTCTAATGCTCGTCTTTCACGCAGGATCATTGGTCTCAAATATATTTTTTTGGCGTCTATTATTTCCATGTCGCTGAAATACTACTGGCTTTAACCCATTACATCCTGGGTATGATTTTGTAAAAAAAAAAAAAAAAAAAAAAAAAAATGCTGACTGTCGTATGAAGGCTACAGGTTGGTTGTACATTGCGTAACGTCCCGACAGCAACAAGACTTTCTCAGGACGTGCCTGCACTGCTTGTGAAAAATAAAAATAAACAGAATGTCGAATGTATGTCGCCAGCCGGTCTAATACGCTAAAAATGATAAACGTAAGTCCATTTAGCAACACACATTCAATATCAAGAGCTACAGGCAGCGCAGACACTGGGGAGAGTTTAAAAAAGGAAAATACAGGTGAATGGACCCAGAATAGAGAGGAAAAACCACCCTATAAGGCTGACCAGGGTGACCCTGGAAACTAAAAAGTAGTTAACCCCACTCAAGTCCCCCAGGGCAGACCGGGTGGGGGTGTATGAAGGCTACAGATTAAGAGATAGATCAACTGTTTCAGTTCAAGGGTGGTGCCAGAATAGCTTGGCGCCTCAGGCGCCAAGCCATTCTGGCACCACCCTTGAACTATCAGTCAAATGTATTTCAAGCAATGGGTGCATCACAATGATAAGGGTTAAGAAAGGAGTGTGCGTTGTGTGATTTTGGAGCTTACGACCATGAGCCGTAAGACCGAAAATGAGAGACCAGCACACATATTGTGCGAAATGTACAGCGTCAGCATTCAGCAGCAACATTTGTCATCACAGAACACACAGAGTTAGTTGCTTTCACACGCTGAAGCGACTCTCCCACCAATCAAAAATCAAACATCTTATTTTGTTCTCATTAAATATTTTCATATTTTTTCTCCCAAAAAAATGCGCTTCCAACATTTTGTTTTTCTTAAAAAGCTATTGAAGTGTGGAAAGAAGGGGGGGGGGGGGGGAGGAGATATTCTGGTCACCACCACTTTTTCGTTGGGGATAGGGGAGACATCTTCCCCCCCCCCCTCCCTTAACCCCCCCCCCCCCCCCGCCCTCCTCCCCTCGCTTCCGCGGTTGATATGCCACTGGTATATATACGATTCATATTGAGCTCTTAGTATTATTGTTGTTGTGATGGTTGCTATTATTTTGTTGTTGCTTTTGCACTGCTCTCATTGGCAAAACACAAGACCATAATTAGAAGACAAGAGGCCAGGAATAAACCCACAATAGCTGAAAGACAGTGCCAGATAGGAAACTACCCTTGAGAAATACATACCATCCATCTTCAGGAACTAGCAAATGGACAAAAAAAGACGTTCACACCAACAGTAACATATTACACACGTACTAGCAATGGCAGCGATTTGTGAATGGTCATGAATGCGGGGGCTCATGAGAATATATGCATTTTGTTGAGAAGGTACTGTTTAGTCGCATCTCTCGTTCTCTTGTTGCACGCACACTGCTGATAGCGAGAACAGCACGATGTGTAAACGTGGGGAGGCCTCTCTCGCGGGTCGCCGTCAACTCCACTTCTGGTGAGTGATCGCAGATGATGCCCACCTGGCCCAAGGGTTACTCAACTTTTCTCACTAACCATCATCGCACCACCCGTTGTCTGCCTGCCCCTCGACTCCCACCCCCACCCACACCCACCCACCCCTCCCCCACTCACCCTCCCCCACCCCCCCTCCCCCATCCACCCACCCCCTCTCCCCCACCCACCCCCATCCCTCCATGTATTTTCACACAGTTAAAGCCATTTACTGCCGAGAAAAATTGAACACTATCCAACTGCAATAGTTTGAGATCCTCATGAGCCCCCGCAATTGCAGGGTTGTAGAGGTCAAAAAACGATCAACCAGACTAGCTCCGGCAAGGCTGCAGGCATGGACGGCATCCCCGCAGAGCTCTTCGAAGCAGCTGGACCTGAGACCCTTGATGCCTTCCTCAACATTCTGACATGCATCTGGGCTGAGGAGAACATGCCACAGGAATTTAGAGATGCTACAATCGTCTCCCTGTTCAAGAACAAGGGCAGAAAAGCAGACTGGCAAGATCCTCGCGAGAGTCATCCTCAACCGCCTGATTAGTTCTGTATCTGAGGAAGCCGGCACTCCCAGAGGCTGAGTGTGGTTGGAGAACTTGGGTGTGGAAACTTGAGTTCAGACAATGATTTGAAAAACACAATGTGCGTCCACTGGCAGTGACGGGGTTAACTGTCCTCCATCCCGTCTCTATGCGTTTAACTCTCTCAACTACAATTAGACAAGAAACTGTTTACGCATACAGCAGGAATACTACTTGTATTGATCTCTAAAAACAAAACAAAACAAACAAACAAAAACCCCACAAATAATCAACCAAACAAGCGCAATTGCTACGAAAACCTGAAACCAAACATTCAGTAACACTAACAGACCCAAAACATGGTCAGTGGCCACCTAAACGCTATCCAATTGTGGCAATGCTGCCAGGTTTAATCACGCAAACCATGGCGACGTTCAGAGCGTAGGGCACCTCGTCCGCTACAGTAACGAATACCTGAACCCAAACATCCATAAACAGGTTCACTGACCACCTAAACGCTATCCAATTCAGGCACGCTGCCAGATTCAATCACGCAAACCACATGGCGCGGCTCAGAGTGCAAGGCCGCTGCACAACGGCGCGGAATACCTAAACCCAAACAATCGTATAAACAATCACAAATCACTCCTGCAAATAATGCAGTACTGCAACGAGTTCTTGCAAGAGGCCTCGTGTCGCTGTGCCTCCACATATACAGCTGTGTTTCGGTGGCAGAGGAGGGTCACTAGGTTTCACGTCAACGAGTTGCAAGAATGACCACTGACCGAGTCTAGCGTAGGAAACAGACGAACGCGTCGCAGACCTGAAACGTGTGTAGATGTTTATGCACCAACCTCTTTGAGCAAGAGGCGTAGATCCTCGTGAGCCCCTGCGGGAATCAATGCCTTTTGCCCACGGGACGGGCCAGGTGAGGTACTGTTTACAGATCACCAGATCAAAGGCCGAACGTGAAGGTGTACAGTAAACATCCCGAGGGAGAGATACCGACAGAGTAAACAACGTCTAGTTTCTGATGGTTGGTTGGGCGCCAAGGTTGGCGGTGGCTGGTGTGGCTGAGGTTGTCGTGGTTGTGGTTGATGGGTGAATGGTTGTAGTCAGTGGTTGTACTTTGGACGTTGGCTGATTGCACACTGGTTGTCTCCCTCGATTCGCTACCGCTGATCGCGTACCCAAAAGAACGGGAACACGAACAAACATGGACTGGTGAAAATGTATTCGGGCCGCACTATCCGTAAACAAGTTAATCAAATTAAAGACACTGAAGAATAGCATCTATAACACGACCATATGAAATGTGGCCTTACCGTACTTCACATAATTTCAGGTAGAGAACAGG
The DNA here is from genome assembly GCA_036245525.1 of Semisulcospira habei. Classification (NCBI taxonomy): domain Eukaryota; kingdom Metazoa; phylum Mollusca; class Gastropoda; family Semisulcospiridae; genus Semisulcospira; species Semisulcospira habei. Next base: position 212,752,451 of record BTPG01000001.1, read on the forward strand.
TTGATCATTTGTGTTTGAGTGTGTGTGCGTGCGTGCCGTGCTGTGCGCTTGAGCGAACGAGGAAGTGAGCGAGCAAGCGAGATGATGATGATAATGATGATGATGATGAAAAGTAAAACGGTAAAAAGTTTTGACAGAAAACAAATCGTCATTTTACAAACTTGCCGTTGCTTACATCTAGAGCATAAAAAAAGAGGAAACTACAAAAAATATATTTACATACAAACCCCAATAGCATCAGAGAGAGAGAGAGAGAGAGAGAGAGAGAGAGAGAGAGAGAGAGAGAGAGAGAGAGAGAGAGAGAGAGAGAGAGAGAGAGAGAGAGAGATGATGATGATGATGAATCTTTATTTATTCAGGATAAAGCTATTAGGCAACTCAATGCCTGTCTTACAAGCTGTCCTGTAAACAAACAACATAACAGGAAAATAAACATAGCATGCAAATAATAACAATAATAATAATAAGAAGAAGAAAAACTACGGAAAAAAAACAAACACAATAGGTGAATCAATGAAAGAGAGAGAGAGACAGACAGACAGACAGACAGACAGACAGACAGACAGATGAAATGAAACTTTATTTTCCAATGATAAAAGAATAGGTGCGCAGACCTTTTTTTCATTCTTGTCCTTGCTACAAACTACAGGGGGGGGGGGGGGGGGGGGAATTCCACACACACACACCTACCCACTACACGCTGTCATAATTATCATCAATAGAGGATCTCCGTACACTAAGGTAAGCGGCGCATGCGTGACGAAAACAACAGATAAAACGCCTGGACCAACATGAGCTATCACGATGTCTGTCCGGGCATCCAACCCACCGCTGTCGCCAAAACACACGTAAAGTTGAACCTGACCCGCCTGTTCCCGAACAACCTCCATTAGGCATTACTGACATACTTTGTATGCACAGCAGCTACATTATCATGTCAACTTACATAAACATCGCCAACATCGAATAAACTGAACATAAACTACAAATTATCAAAATTAAGTCAAAAGTATTGATTATCAATCTATTAACTTCCTCTTAATTTGCACACACGCACACACACACACACGTTTAATGAATAGTCAAAACGCAGTGTGTGTGAGTGAGTGAGTGAGTGAGTGAGTGAGTGAGTGAGTGAGTGAGTGAGTGAGTGAGTGAGTGAGTGTGTGAGTGAGTGAGTGAGTAGTCAAAACGCAGTGCGTGAGCGTGAGCGTGAGCGCGGGCGGGCGGGCGAGCGGGCGAGCGAGCGAGCGAGCGAGCGAGAGAGAGAGAGAGAGAGAGAGAGAGAGAGAGAGAGAGCAACACGCACACCGGTCGATAGCATCTATTTGACTATTTGCACGGTGGTTGTATTACGGGAATTCGATGCGAGCGGTCACTTCTTGATAACAATGAAACAAATACACACGGAATTGGTCCTCGTGACAGCAGCTCGCTCTCTGCCCCGGCCTCTTTCACAGCCCACTCTGACACGACTGCAGAGCGGTACGAGTTACTTCCCTTTGCTATGGGTTCCTGCAGCCTGGCTGGTTGACTGGATTCCTGCCGGAATCACCTCGACAAAAACCACTACCGACTGCCAAAGGGTTAACAAGAATGCCATGAACAGGTGGGTTACAGGTGGGTTACACCGTTCCATCTTATTGTCTGTTCAATATGGCTCAAGGGGTAGGATTACACACTGTTCAGTGATGGACGTCAGACGAAATCTGCGTTGCACTTTCCCTCTCTAAGCGTGTTTCTTTCTGTATTTTACGCTTCACCCTTTTCGACTAAGTTTCATTGTACTGACCTAACGTAAAGTCACTTCTGTAGTAACCTCTTTACTGCCTAACAAAAAATGAACACACCCAAATGCACAGTATCGATCCTCATGAGCCCCCGCGACTGCGGGGGCTCATGAGGATCTATACTGTGCATAAGGATTTGTGCCTCCTGCTGAAACAACTTTGTGTGCATGTTCCTTTTACGTCATGGGAATCTTTGTGTGCATGTTCCTTTTACGTCACGGGAATCTTTGTGTGCATGTGCCTTTTACGTCACGGGAATCTTTGTGTGCATGTTCCTTTTACGTCACGGGAATCTTTCTGTTGCAGGTTCATTTTACGTCACGGGAATCTTTGTGTTGCATGTTCCTTTTACGTCATGGGAATCTTTGACGTTGAAATCATAACCCGCGTGCACACACTCTTTGAATCGCCGGTGGTCGTCCCTGTCTGTGAAGCAGCCAGAGGAACCACAGGCAATCAAGTTCACCTGAAAGCAGCCGCCATTGTTAGTGCTAAATTTAGTTCATTTCCAACAACAAAAGGAAGACAAAATGACCTCAAGTCGCCGTGATTCCCTTTCACACCCACAGAAAAAAAGACATAGATTTATAATGAAAATCACGCATTTCACTCAAAGATTTATCGTCTTTTATTTCACAGGGCAGATTGCGTCTTGCGGCCCCAAGATGACAGGCAGACCACCACACTGCGCACGCTCGATAAATGTCTATTTAACATCAAGCTCACGGAAATTAAGGTAAGTAAACTGAAAACTCAAGGGCAGTGCTTGATTAGCTTGTGCCATTCGGCGAAAGCTAATCAAGCACTGCCGTTGAGTTGTCGTGGCTGATAGGGCTTGAAAGAGGAGGGTTTAATCGGAAAGTACTAATCTGCGATGCGAGGCGAAGACCGTGACCAGATGGGGACCAGATCTGGCGTCACTCATGAGTGCACAACACGAGGTGAATTAATTTACATCTCGAGATGTCCAAATCATCATCATCATCAGTCCCTTGCCCGAACTGGGCGTTGGGGGGACTGAAAGGCAGCAGCAACAGACAGTGCTCTCCACTGAGTTCTATTTTGGGCGGTGGCAAGAAAGTCTGACATCTCGAGTTCGGTCCATTCTTTTATGTTTGCGACCCAACTCTTTCTCTGACGACCTCGCCGACGACTTCCTTCGAGAGTGCCTTGGAGGATAGTCTTGGACAAGGTGTTGTGTCGGGTCACGTGGCCAAACCAAGCAAGCTTGCGCCGTTTCACGGTTGCCAGAAGGGGTTCATGTGGGCCCACCAGGGAAGTGACGATGCTCCGTACATATTCGTTGGTCTTGTGCTCGCGGTACGAGATGCGGAGCAACTTCCTCAGGCACTTGTTCTCAAAGGCCTGGATTTTCTTTTCTGAGTCTGCAAGCAGTGTCCAAGTCTCACAGCCGTAGAGTAGAATAGACACTATGAGGGACTTGTAAAGCCTGTACTTGATGGTGAAGCTGATGGAGTTACTTCGCCATATCCTGTCCAGCCTGGCCATTGCGGATGTTGCTGTACCTATCCTGATACGGATCTCTGCTATGCAACTACCGTCTTTGGATAGGGTGGCTCCCAAGTACTTGAAGCTATTGACCTCTTCTAGCTTTTGGCCAAGATGTCCAAAGCATCGCTTCAATTCCATAAATTCTCTCTGTCTGTCTGTCTGTCTGTCTGTCTGTCTGTCTGTCTGTCTGTCTGTCTGTCTGTCTCTCTCTCTCTCTCTCTCAAGTTTTTTTTTTTAAGGCAAAGGCCGCAAATCCAGGAAGTTTTCACGAAAACGTTCTCTGACAGCGGCTCCTCAGCAAGCACTGTTCACACAAGAGCCAGTGCAACGGGACATTCTACGTCACTGACGAAATTCTGGAAACCATGCGACATTCCCAATTCAAGCACGCTATTTGGTGTGTCTGCTTATGCAACAGTAAACCATGCGACATTCCCAATCCAAGCGCGCTATTTGGTGTGTCTGCTTATGCAGCAGTAAACCATGCGACATTCCCAATCCAAGCGCGCTATTTGGTGTGTCTGCTTATGCAACAGTAAACCATGCGACATTCCCAATCCAAGCGCGCTATTTGGTGTGTTTGCTTATGCAACAGTAAACCATGCGACATTCCCAATCCAAGCGCGCTATTTGGTGTGTCTGCTTATGCAACAGTAAACCATGCGACATTCCCAATCCAAGCGCGCTATTTGGTGTGTCTGCTTATGCAACAGTAAACCATGCGACATTCCCAATCCAAGCGCGCTATTTGGTGTGTCTGCTTATGCAACAGTAAACCATGCGACATTCCCAATCCAAGCGCGCTATTTGGTGTGTTTGCTTATGCAGCAGAGTTACCCTTGGCCTGTATCAATATTTTCTCGCCCTCCGTCTCCGCAACCCCCCCCTGATTTTCAACCGATCATTGTTTGTGTTTTCCACTCGGCCAGTTCCGGAGACCCGGGTCTTGCTTGGCTGAACACCGACAAAGCCGGTAACACTGTAGTTCTTACTGTAGTTTGTGAGTAAAAATATTGTTTATTTTAAGTTGTAAATCAGAAATACTGTTACAATGAGTCAGATTGATTGATTGATTGTATATTCCTTAACGTCCCGACAGCAACAAGGCTTTCTCAGGACGTGCCTGCACGGCTTGTGAAAAAAACAAAACAGAATATTGAATGTTTGTCGCCAGCCGGTCCAATACGTTAAATAAACCTACCACATGGGGCCTAAATAAAGTCAAGACCATTTGGCAACACACATCCAATATCAAGAGCTACAGGCAGTGCAGACAGTAGGGAGAGTTTTAAAAAGACAAATACAGGTGAATGGACAAAGGGTAGACAGAAAGACATGCCCCAGAGTAGAGGGGGAAATCCACCCTGTGGGGCTGACCAGGGTGACCCTGGGAACTAAAAGGTACCTAACCCCACCCAAGTCCCCCAGGGCAGACCCGGGTGGGGGTACAATGAGTTAGAAAAAGCTAATGATAAGCACAATTTTGGTCCAGAAGATTTGTCAGCAAGCAAACATACTACAGTCGGCTATAACAAATGTCGGGTAAAACAACTCTGTTTCAAAAAGGTTCCGACAACTCTACGTAAAATTACTTTGCTTACAACACACTTTGGAGATTAAAAAAAGGTATGGATTCTAACGCACTTTGTACCCGAAGTTTACTGCATACAAAAGTAATTGATTGGTTGTACATTGCTTAACGTCCCGACAGCAACAAGACTTTCTCAGGACGTGCCTGCGCTGCTTGTGAAAAAAAAACTAAACAGAACATTGAATGTATGTCGTCAGCCGGTCAAACACGTTAAATAAACCTACATGGGGCCTAAATAAAGCCAAGACCATCCAATATCAACAGCTACAGGCAGCGCAGACAGTAAGGAGAGTTTAAAAAAGGAAAATACAGGTGAATGGACCAAGGGTAGACAGAAACACATACCCCAGAATAGAGGGGAAAACTCACCCTGTGGGGCTGACCAGGGTGACCCTGGGAACTAAAAAGTAGTTAACCCCACCCAAGTCCCCCAGGGCAGACCCGGGTGGGGGTACATACAAAAGTACAAACGTGTGTAAAACGTATAAATAAAAAAGGACACACCATCTGGGTACTGAAATCTAAGTCGTAAAAAAATGCAAGTCTCAGTTGCACGCATTTTGCACAATGTTCACGCCACAAGACTTTTGTCATACAAGCAGTCCTTCAAACTGAAGAGTAAATGCAAACAAACGTTTGATAACTTCGAAATGGCGTTTGACAAATTCCTATTCATCACACTGCGAGGGCTTGCGCCATACTCTGCCTTCTTCAGTTCTATACAAATAGCTCAAATACTTTTTGTTGTAACCAACGCGATGCATCTGCAGGAGGCATAGATCCTCATGAGCCCCCGCGATTGCGGGGGCTCATGAGGATCTAAGCCTCTTGCTGCCCACAGACATGACCGCATTAAAAAATTTTTCATTCCGGTGGAGTTTCTATGGATACAAAAACCAAAGCAAACAAACAGGTTTATTCGACCAAACTAAATAAGAAAATTAAACAGCCCACAGTGTGTACAATATTTTTGAAAGGCGGAGACAGCGAGTCCGGCTCTCCATTTCGTTTCGCGTGGCTAGGTTTGAATTAAACGGAAGCTGATCCTGTGACTGAAAAAAAAAACCCGGTTAAAGCCCACCCGTAACCCTGTGTACCCGGGGTGTTTGGTTGGTTAATCACGGCTAAACGCCATAAGAGTGTTATTTTTATTTATCGTGTAAAACACTTTTTTTTTTCTTAGCTAATCGAGTCAGGCTTGTAGACTATTACCATCAATTTCGTAGAAAACCATTCTCAACAAGCATGATGCTCCTTACCATTTTCAACAAGCATAATGTTCATTACCATTTTCAACAAGCATAATGTTCATTACCATTCTCAACAAGCATAATGTTCATTACCATTCTCAACAAGCATAATGTTCATTACCATTCTCAACAAGCATAATGTTCATTACCATTTTCAACAAGCATAATGTTCATTACCATTCTCAACAAGCATGATGTCGTCCGAAAGGTCTCGGGTTCGAATCCAGCTGGGGTCAAAATTTGTTCAGACCCAATTTCGTTGCCCCGTCTTTGACATCAACCTCGTGGTGAACAAAGACGTTAAACCCTAAACGTTTAACGTTTTCATTTGAATCGTCGAGTAAAATATATTATGACCATAATCAGTGATTGTCGATGCAATCTACGTTCCCCAGCCAGCAAATGTCATTTTGCGGTTCTGCAAGTTGCAGTACCAATGTAATGTACGGTTCTTCAACCAGAGTAACGCCATTTTGTGGTTCTGTACTTTGCAGTACCGCCGCACAAAACAGCACTACCATGTGACTGCTATTATACAAGTACATTTACACATTTTTTTAACAGGGACGGTGAAACGCAAAATGCAGCAATTTTGACTGCGGTACATTTTGCTGTGCGTCGCCTCTTCAAATGCACAGTTAGTACCGCACGACCAACGACATTAGCCAACTTGCCTACACGAAAAGCTCGGGTAATTTTGCGGTATTCGGTGGCATAGGGAGCACACACCAATACACCTCTCGCCTCTAATCGTAGATGTAAAAATTCAGCAAGAGGCATAGATTCTCATGAGCCCCTGCGAACGCAGGGGCTCATGAGAATCTATGCCTCTTGCACACGGAACATTTTGGTGACGTGAATTTTATACGGGTACTCTCCTGACCCTGTCATGACTCAAACGAGGAGGGAGGGGCAGTGGGGGGGGGGGGGGGGGTACGGGTGGGGGATGAGGGGAGTGGTGGGGGACCAGCTTTACCCGGGGTATGACGCGGCACGGCACACCTAGAGACGCATTTTATTCCCTTACTTGAATTTTGTCGAATGTCACGTATACACTTTCATTCCCAAAGCCAAATGCGAGACCGCGACAGCCCGAGGGTAGTGATTAACCCTTTTCCTCCTGATACACTATTGCTTGAAATAAAGTTGACTGTGGTAGTTCAAGGGTGGTGCCAGAACAGCTTGGCGCCTGACTGGCGCCACCCTTGAACTAAAATGGCTCCTAATCTGTAATGTAGCTTTCATAGGACAGTCGGCAATTTTTTTTTTAAATCAGCCTCAGGTTGTAATGGCTTAACTCATTGTACCCCAGACACACCACAGCAAGATAAGGATCGACCATGATAGTTCAAGGGTGGTGCCAGAATAGCTTGGCGCCGCATCACCCTTCAACTATCATGGTTGATCTGTGTCCTGCACTGCAATGCAGTCTTCAAAGGACAACGGCAAAATTTAAGGATTTCGGTGTTGGGGTACAATGAGTTAATACACCAGGGGAGTGGCAGCACAAAGTCACTACCCTTCTGCTTTCAAAATCCAGCTACCTCATGCTACCTCGTCATAAGCATCCGATTCTGAATTTGTAACTTAGTCGTTTGAATCTACAAATGAAATCAAGCGACATTTCAAGAACACGCTATTTTATATTTTTTAGTAAAAAACAAACACTGAAAAACTGAAAAAAACTCTTCGTAAACAGGATGTCCTTTTCTGTTCTAAAGAACAGCGGTCTTGTTCCCCGGGCAGCCTCGTTTTCAGCTCGTGACCTTCACCTCATTATTCACGAGCAATGCTGCAGAACAGTGCACGCGCATGCATTGCACTACATCAACTACATCAACTAGCCCGCATTATGAGTACAGATGTATTTGGTCCAATGGAAAGTTCCGCCACAGTGTTGCTTTTCTCAAAATTGGGCAAACTTGCTTTTGCTGAAGGCAAAAGCATGTATGTCCATTTTTAGAAAAGCGAAATTTTCATTGTTATACAATGAAAATCTCGGTTTTCTCCAAAGTCGACTTACTGACTTTTGCCATACAACAGCAGAGTTGTACAATGCACGCGTGAAACAAATGCACAATTCTAACTTCATTTCGAATTCACCACAAAAACACCGTTTATCATGGTAAGCCTTTCATTCAGATACCTACTGCAGCAAGAGGACAGAAATACCGTTTATCAGGGTAAGCCTTTCATTCAGATACCTACTGCAGCAAGAGGCACGGATTCTGATGAACCCCTGCAGTCGCAGGGGCTCATGAGAATCTATCTTTTGTTGGCACACATCGCCTGTATCTGTTCCTCTGGCCGTTATAATTATCGGAGTTTTAAGCGCAGCGGAATTTCAGTGAAAAGTCAAGGGTCTGTATGTGAATGCATTGAAATGTTGACATAGAAACACACGCTCAGCCAACAAAATGCAAGAAGGGGGAAAAGAAATGCGCACATACGTCAGAATATAAATACTCTTTTATCAGAGCATGCGTTCTCGGGTTACTAAAGACCCGGATGTAGGTCAAAATGGTTGACAAAGAAACTGCTAAGAAGGCAGACAACTCCCAACACCACCTCCCCACCCTTTTTTCCTACCCCTGACCTCTGAAATCTTGACAATCTGGACAGCGGATACACACGTGCACAATTGCTGCTTGGAAATTATAGGCACAGATTTTATGTTTACAAAGGAGGCTTGCCGTGTGAACTTGTGCAAGAAATGTCGCCGCGCGCGCAGGTGTCAAAACCATCAGCGCAGATTCGCCCTTCGACTGAGATAGAAGATGCACAACAGGAGAGAGGTTTAACCCCTTCACTGCCAGTGTACGGTGATGATGTTTTGGAAATGGTTGTACATTTAATGTGGAAGTCCCCAGCCGCCAACGGAGCAAACATGCAAAGTGGTTTCAACAAGAGGCATAGATCCTCATGAGCCCCCGCAAGTGCGGGGGCTCATGAGGATCTATACCTCTTGCAGTCGCGTGGTGTTCAATTTCACTCGGCAGTCAACGGGTTAATATAGACTTCATTTTGTTTTCCCTGTGTGCAGGTACGTTTATTAAATGTCTAACGCACAACTATGACTGTATTTTTTCGGGTAAAAGATGTATTACGCAAACAAGATAACAACGCCATTGTAAACAGAAATCCCAGCAAGCGAAACACGAAAGCTTTGTTCCTAGAGTCTCCGCATTACTCGTGTTGTCAATGTCCTTGGCGGTGTGCAGCATCTAAACGGCAACACTGGTCACCTCACCCGATCTGCTACGTACGATGCATAGCGGATCGAGGGACCTAACCAGTGTGATTCTTTTAGACTCCTCTTCACTCCTTCTTGCCATCACCCCCACACCCCCACTTTCCTTTTTCGTTATCCTCTTCTAAGTTCAACCCCCTCCCTTCACGATGGCCATTTCAGTGTCGTGAATTTGTCAGTGTTCTGGAAACAGAGATGCGAATCAAGACTGGAGTCACGAGCCAGTGTAGGGAAACCAGGGTCGCAAGGGGCTCGTGAGAATCTAGGTCCCTTGCACACGGAAGTACCCACTCCCTCTTCACATGGAAAGGCCGGCAAATCGATACTGATCACCGGACGACGAAAATAAGAAACCAAACGACCTTCCGCCTAGTGGCATAGTCCGCAGATAAATATGTGTCCTTCTCAGAGAGTAGATGTGTTGCCGACTGGTACTATGTGCTGGTATGTGATTTTGGACCTTAAGACCTGCGGCCTTAAAGTCCAAAATCACAGACCAGCACACGCTGACGATATGATGTTGATTAATGGGTTGGTGGTGTGGTGAGACGTGGGTTTGTGGGTATAGGTGGGATGGGGGTAGGGTTACGGTCACTGTGACAATCGTTACAACCAATCCATTGGCTCTGCAGATCAGGAATCACCAACGTTCCCATTGTGACGCCATCACGACGCGAAAGGAAATTATTCCAAAAGATGATCAACCACGACACCCTTTCGTCACGCTTAGCCAATTACGGTAGCAAAAATACAATCACGCGAGACTTTGTATACCCTTACACCAATTGATTTCCGCGTGCAGGGGGAGGGGGGGGGGGAGGAGAAGGGAGAGGTTGTAGTTATTTGGGCGTTAAACCCAAATAACTACAACCTCTCCCTTCCCCTCCCCCCCCTCCCCCTGCACACACACACACACCTCCCGCTCCTTCCTCCTCCACCTCCTCCCCCTCACATACTGAACGTTGGCCTCATGTTCACAACTTGCGATTCAAAACTAATAATATAGCCGAAAAGCCAACACGATTTCAACTATTTCTACAGGGCTCTGCAGACCTCGTGGGCCCATTAAGGCCAATTTTCCCCTTCGTTTAAGCGGCGAGTGCGAAGTGAATTACCGCCAACAAGCAATCTAAGGTCGAGGGCGAATTTGCCGGGAGCGTTTAACCCCATTGGTCGCCGTCGGCGCTTTTTGTCGAGGTGATTCCTGCAGGATGTCAGGATGTTGTTATTCCTGCAGGAATCACCTCGACAAAACGCGCTGCCGGCAGCCAATGAGTTAACGAGAAGGAAATCAGCAATGGAGTTGCCTGGGGTTACGCTGAAAGTTATTTTACGCCAATGCACGTTGTTTTTTTTTTTTGTATTCGTAAAACCACTGCAGAATTTTTTTTTTTTTTTTTACTTGTGTAAGCCACTGCAGCAACTATTATTTCTTCGTACAATGTTTTTTTTTTTTTATTTATTTATATCGGCTATAATGCTCTGAGGCATAAAACGAGAGGCTGATTGTCGTAAAAGTTGTAAAAATGAAATCAACTGCACTTGTGCGCTGGGGTAGTTTGCGCAAGGGAACTTTTTTCACGATACTTTTCGCGTTTAAAGTGAAGAATGGACAAGTGGTAAAGCAAAACAACTCACGAGCAGTGCCTGCTTATTTTAGCGCCTGTACGTCAAAATAATCAGGCACTATCGCTGTGAGGTGACAAACCGTAATCCTCTGGTTGTCGGTAGTGTTTTTTGTCGAGGAGATTCCTGTCGGATGTCATGTCAGGGTGTTGTTATTTCTGTCGCAATCGCCTCGACAAAAAGCGCTACCGACAAAGGGTAAACAGGCACCGCCCTTGGGAGCGCTACATCTATTCGTGCACTACTCTTGAGGTGTAAAGGAACCGATACTAATCAGGCACTGCCCAGCCATGCACAGGCAGACAGATAATCATGCTCAACCTTGAAGCTGTCATAGTCAATGAATGAACGAATACATGAATGAATGAATGAAAACATCAATCAATCAATAAATCAATCAATCAATCAACAATCAATCAATCACCTGCGAATTGTACAGGTAACAACCCATAACGAGAGCACAATAAATGCAGCATCGCTGGAATCAACAGAAACACTGACACTTTTCTAATAATTCCAATGATGTCACATTCTTCTGCTCGTCATTATTATTATTGTATGACTGTTTCCTGCAATAAATGCGACCTAACTGAAATCAGACGTGGACGTGTTCCTAATCATTACTTCAATGACGTCACATACTTTTGGACGTCAGTATTATTATTATTCTATGACGTTGTTTCACGACGATTTCAATGATGTCATTTTTTTTTTTTTTTTTTTTTTTTTTTTTTTTGTCGTCAGTATTATTATTCTATGACGTGTATCCGATGATTCCAAAGGTGTCACATTTCTTCTGCTCCTCGGTATATTATTCCAAACTATGTCCTTGACTCTGGCGGTGAAAGGATGCCAAAAATTCAGGACCTCCGGTGGAAGGCAGCCCTCAAGGGACCGAGTGTGAGAGTAAAGCAAATAATGAACAACTCTTCCGCTAGTTTGCCGTGAAATAAAAGAAATAAATTTTGAACGGGAAATGAGCCCCAATTGACATGGCATTAACCCTTTGAGTGTCGGTAGCGATTTTGGTCGAGGTGATTCGACCAAAATCGTTACCGACACCCAAAGGGTTAAAATTGAAAGTGTGCAATATAGAAAGAAATACGCGCGCGGGGGGGGGGGGGGGGGGGGGGGGGGGGAATGAACATTCTGTAATATGGTTTGCATAAATTGGTAATCTGGGAGAGCAGGAAAAAAACAACAGAAGCCAAGGCCAGCATCCAAAATTAATGAGAGCCAACAAAAAGTGGCATGCCCTGAACGAAATGGGCTGCTAACAAGTTTTAGATCCAATTTATAAGAAATTTTACAAATATAAAAAATTCAAACTTTTTTAAAAAAATAAGGATCCTATTATCTGTGCTGGTTTGTGATTTTCGATCTTACGACCAGTGGCACCTGCATAATCTTGACTAGAGAGCAGAGCAAATCAGCCCATGCAAAATTACGCGTATAATTGCGAATCAATGGCTATTCAAACTGACCCTGATTAGCTGGAAAATTCAGTTAGTGTTGCACGACAATTTTGCATCAAAGTCCATTGAAATCTTCCGACCGTGCGTGCAACCTGAGGCCTCGCAACAAAAATTAGTCTTAGCTAGGACATGTACAAATGTAGTTGCCCTCAGCACTCTTAGCTTAATGATATATTATTTATTATCGGCACGGTAAACTTTAGATATGAAAAATCGCCTGAGGCCACAATATCTCTTGCTTGTATCCGCATATCCGGAGTTTGTTATTAAGTGAAATAATTTACTCTTTTTTTTTTTAACGGTCGGTAACTCTTAAAAGGATTTTAGAGTTATGTCCCACTTTTTGTTGTATTCGACATTGCTAACCCCTTAACTGCCGGGGCCATTCGATCGCAACCCAGATGCAAGAGACATAAATCCTCATGAGCCCCCGCAGTCGCGGGGGCTCATGGGGATTTATGTCTCTTGCTGGTCGTTTTTAATCCTACGCCTAATTTTAGTCCTAGTTGAGATCTTCGCGCGAATGTCAATCAGAGTGCAGTGGCTTCAGACGCGCACTTCGTGATTAATGGCAGTCAAAAGGGTTAAACCAAAGTCGACGTTAGTACCACTTGTCGACAGGAGTCACAGATTCTAATCAGCCTCTGCAGCCGAAGGGGCTTATGAGAATTTACATCACTAGCTGACGTAAAGACAGGCTGCTTACATAATAATAATAATAATAACAATAATAATAACAATAACAATAACAATAATAATAATAACAACAACATCAACAATAATAATAATAATAATAATAATAATAATAATAATAATAATAATAATAATCAACCCTACAGAGCTAAATCTCCATTGCTAGGCTCAAAGCGCTGCTTACGTAGATTTCAGGTGCTTATCGGGCATTAATACTCAGTGGCTCTATATGTTTTGGCAAGTTTGCACGATAGTTTCTTATCAGTTTTGCAAACATCAGTAGCAAATGTCAACACATCACTTGACGAAACATAACCTTACACCCCAAAACATACAGATCTGATCGATCCAGTCACACACTGAACGTCCACCGGTCTCCCCTACCCGAGTAAACAAACGGATGACTTCGGCCGTCAGGAAGCACAGCCATCGCACTCGTTGATATAATGATCATACAGATCTCCTGGGTCGAATTGAGTACTAAACAAAACACACGATAGTTCTGTTCATCTGACTGAAGAGCAGAGTTAACAAGACAAGCAAGAGGCGTGGATCCTCATGAGCCCCCGCATTCGCGGGGGCTCATGAGGATCCACGCCTCATGCAGACATGTGCCATTCGCGTAGGGGCTCGCGAGGATCTACGCTTAAGAAAGGCCCACAGTTTTGACCGAGCATCCAAAGCCAAGCCACTTGATACGGTCAATACACCTAACAAACTGACAAACACGATAATCTGACCTCTCTCTATTCTGCGCCAAACACGCGCTTTCGAGTCCTACAATTCTGGCGAACGTTATCTATCTGCAAAAAGGCATAGATCTTCATGAGGAGGGGTGGGGGGGGGGGGGGTTAGGATCTCTAACTTGACGTCAAGCATGGGCGTTCACAGACTACTTCTGCCAGGAATGGCGTATCGAGACCAGCAAATGGCATAGATCCTCAAGAGCTCCGGCAGCCTGGAGAGGGGCTCTAAGAATCTAAACTTCTTGCTTATATATTAACCCTTTGACTGCCCCCAGCAGTCTTGTGACGTCCAGGTGCTGCTGTACAGTCCTGTGACGTCCAGGTGGTGTTGTCAGTCCTGTGACGTCCAGGTGCTGCTGTACAGTCCTGTGACGTCCAGGTGGTGTTGTCAGTCCTGTGACATCCAGGTGGTGTTGTCAGTCCTGTGACGTCCAGGTGCTGCTGTACAGTCCTGTGACGTCCAGGTGGTGTTGTCAGTCCTGTGACGTCCAGGTGCTGCTGTACAGTCCTGTGACGTCCAGGTGGTGTTGTCAGTCCTGTGACGTCCAGGTGCTGCTGTACAGTCCTGTGACGTCCAGGTGGTTTGTCAGTCCTGTGACGTCCAGGTGCTGCTGTACAGTCCTGTGACGTCCAGGTGGTGTTGTCAGTCCTGTGACGTCCAGGTGGTGTTGTCAGTCCAGTGACGTCCAGGTGGTGTTGTCAGTCCTGTGACGTCCAGGTGCTGCTGTACAGTCTTGTGACGTCCAGGTGGTGTTGTCAGTCCTGTGACGTCCAGGTGCTGCTGTACAGTCCTGTGACGTCCAGGTGGTGTTGTCAGTCCTGTGACGTCCAGGTGGTGTTGTCAGTCCTGTGACGTCCAGGTGCTGCTGTACAGTCCTGTGACGTCCAGGTGGTGTTGTCAGTCCTGTGACGTCCAGGTGCTGCTGTACAGTCCTGTGACGTCCAGGTGGTGTTGTCAGTCCTGTGACGTCCAGGTGCTGCTGTACAGTCCTGTGACGTCCAGGTGCTGCTGTACAGTCCTGTGACGTCCAGGTGGTGTTGTCAGTCCTGTGACGTCCAGGTGGTGTTGTCAGTCCTGTGACGTCCAGGTGGTGTTGTCAGTCCTGTGACGTCCAGGTGCTGCTGTGCAGTTCTGTGACGTCCAAGTGCTGTTGTCAGTCCTGTGACGTCCAGGTGCTGCTGTGCAGTTCTGTGAAGTCCATGTGCTGCTGTAGAGTCCAATGAATTCCGACCACAAGCGCCCGGTCCGATGTTCAATCTCTTCACTCAGCCAAACAGCACGTGCGGCCAGGAATCAGCAGCCACTTAATTAACGAAGGCAACTTTTCTGACGGTGGAACACATCATCATGGACCCCAGCAGACAGAAGGAACTCCTTAACCCATTTCGTCCGGACGCACTACAGCAGAGGATGGATCGACCACGATAATTCAAGGGTAGTGCCAGATTAGCTTGGCGCCGTGGGGATAAATGTGTTAATGTACGCGCCTCCTCGGGTGACCCACTAGCTCTCGTCGCCCTCAGGCGGAGGAGAAGATGGGGGGGGGGGGTTCACACTACGACTGAACATGCATGACCGTGAATAAGCATGCACGACGCAGGATGGGGTGCAAACATGAAGAGACAGCGGCAGCAACGAAGGCAAACGCTTCTCGCTGTGTCTTCATGTTCCATTCCATTTCGGTTTGTTGCACCAGGTTTCAGCAGTGCTGACGTCAGTGCTTTGAGTAACTGAGTGCGCTGGCCTGTGATTTTAGACTCTATAGCTCTGGGCGGTAAGTCCAAATATCACACACTGCTACACATTATAGTTCGGTTACACGCTGTAAAAGTGATGTTTGAAAAGAATGTAACACTGCAACCCTTTGGTTGACAGTAGCGATTTTTGTTGAGGTGATTCCTAACAGCAAAGGGTGAAATTGGAACCCAAAGAACACATCTGGATCTGGATGGAGGGAACTACAGTTTCAGACAACTTATTACAAACTACATTGCTCTATCTATTCATTTTTTCTTTGATGATGCAAAATGGAATGCAGACTTCCTGTTCATTTAGATTTTTTATAGAGTTAAAAATATATAACCAATGAGATCTCATTGCAAAAGAAGTTCAGTTCATTTAGGAAAAAGCCCATCATAAGTCTTCCCAGAGTTCCTTTGGATATCATACCAATATTTATCAGGTTCACTATGTACCTCTCATGACGGAGAAAGGGAACATGAACACGTGTTTACACACCAAAAGTGACTGGAACAGAATAGGCACAGTGTTCGTGGAGCGGGGCTGCGAGGGCTGAAACCGATTTGTTCCGGCGAAAATCTCCGGCGGTAAACGAAGAAATTCCATTTCGCTTCATTACGGAAATTAAGGGCCAATCAGCCGAAAGTAATTGAAAAGATGGGATGCCGACAGAGCGTACAATTAACTGCGGTGCTTGCCAAACCCATCCACACTACCTAAGCCAGTTGCACGTGCTGAATTAAAATTTAAAAAAGACTTGAGTATATATATCTGCTGTGTACATATGACATCTTAACCCCTTCCCTGCCACTGTACGTACGCCGTGCGTTTAAATTTGGTTTCGTCAAACTTGCATCGGAAGTCAAAGGAAACCTTGTTAACCCCATCGCTGCCAGTGGTCGCGTATTTCGCCTCTGAAACGACCGTACTCACTCCTAAATTCGCGGGTAAAATGCAGATGCTAAAGTGAATAAAATAGACATAAAGAACGTAGGACTAACAAGACACATAAATCCTCATGAGCCCCCGCGACAGCGGTAAGTTAGGGTGACTGCGGTAAGTTAGTGTGACTGTGGTAAGTTAGTGCGACTGCGGTAAGTTAGTGCGACTGCGGTCAGTTAGTGCGACTGGTAAGTTAGTGCGACTGTGGTAAGTTAGTGCGACAGCAGTAAGTTAGTGCGACTGCGGTCAGTTAGTGCGACTGGTAAGTTAGTGTGACTGTGGTAAGTTAGTGCGACTGCGGTAAGTTAGTGCGACTGCGGTAAGTTAGTGCGACTGCGATAAGTTAGTGCGACTGGTAAGTTAGTGTGACTGTGGTAAGTTAGTGCGACTGCGGTAAGTTAGGGTGACTGCGGTAAGTTAGTGTGACTGTGGTAAGTTAGTGCGACTGCGGTAAGTTAGTGCGACTGCGGTCAGTTAGTGCGACTGGTAAGTTAGTGCGACTGTGGTAAGTTAGTGCGACAGCAGTAAGTTAGTGCGACTGCGGTCAGTTAGTGCGACTGGTAAGTTAGTGTGACTGTGGTAAGTTAGTGCGACTGCGGTAAGTTAGTGTGACTGCGGTAAGTTAGTGCGACTGCGATAAGTTAGTGCGACTGGTAAGTTAGTGTGACTGTGGTAAGTTAGTGCGACTGCGGTCAGTTAGTGCGACAGCTGTAAGTTAGGGTGACTGCGGTAAGTTAGTGTGACTGTGGTAAGTTAGTGCGACTGCGGTAAGTTAGTGCGACTGCGGTCAGTTAGTGCGACTGGTAAGTTAGTGCGACTGTGGTAAGTTAGTGCGACAGCAGTAAGTTAGTGCGACTGCGGTCAGTTAGTGCGACTGGTAAGTTAGTGTGACTGTGGTAAGTTAGTGCGACTGCGGTAAGTTAGTGCGACTGCGGTAAGTTAGTGCGACTGCGATAAGTTAGTGCGACTGGTAAGTTAGTGTGACTGTGGTAAGTTAGTGCGACTGCGGTAAGTTAGGGTGACTGCGGTAAGTTAGTGTGACTGTGGTAAGTTAGTGCGACTGCGGTAAGTTAGTGCGACTGCGGTCAGTTAGTGCGACTGGTAAGTTAGTGCGACTGTGGTAAGTTAGTGCGACAGCAGTAAGTTAGTGCGACTGCGGTCAGTTAGTGCGACTGGTAAGTTAGTGTGACTGTGGTAAGTTAGTGCGACTGCGGTAAGTTAGTGCGACTGCGGTAAGTTAGTGCGACTGCGATAAGTTAGTGCGACTGGTAAGTTAGTGTGACTGTGGTAAGTTAGTGCGACTGCGGTAAGTTAGGGTGACTGCGGTAAGTTAGTGTGACTGTGGTAAGTTAGTGCGACTGCGGTAAGTTAGTGCGACTGCGGTCAGTTAGTGCGACTGGTAAGTTAGTGCGACTGTGGTAAGTTAGTGCGACAGCAGTAAGTTAGTGCGACTGCGGTCAGTTAGTGCGACTGGTAAGTTAGTGTGACTGTGGTAAGTTAGTGCGACTGCGGTAAGTTAGTGTGACTGCGGTAAGTTAGTGCGACTGCGATAAGTTAGTGCGACTGGTAAGTTAGTGTGACTGTGGTAAGTTAGTGCGACTGCGGTCAGTTAGTGCGACAGCTGTAAGTTAGGGTGACTGCGGTAAGTTAGTGTGACTGTGGTAAGTTAGTGCGACTGCGGTAAGTTAGTGCGACTGCGGTCAGTTAGTGCGACTGGTAAGTTAGTGCGACTGTGGTAAGTTAGTGCGACAGCAGTAAGTTAGTGCGACTGCAGTCAGTTAGTGCGACTGGTAAGTTAGTGTGACTGTGGTAAGTTAGTGCGACTGCGGTAAGTTAGTGCGACTGCGGTAAGTTAGTGCGACTGCGGTAAGTTAGTACGACTGCGGTAAGTTAGTGTGACAGTGGTACATTAGTGCGACAGCAGTAAGTTAGTGCGACAGTGGTATGTTAGTGCGACTGGGGTAAGTTAGTTAGTGCACCTGCAGTAAGTTAGTGGACTGCGGCAAGTTAGTGCGACAGTGGTACGTTAGTGCGACAGTGGTACGTTAGTGCGACTGCGGTAAGTTAGTGCGACTGCGGTAAGTTAGTGCGACTGCGGTAAGTTAGTGTGACTGCGGAGGCTCACGAGGGTTTATGCCTCTTGCAGCTGTGTGGCGTTCGCCTTCCTCCTTTGACAGTTAAGGGGTTAAACTCAACTTACAAACTACTCTTAGTCATGTTCTGAACGTGGGTTTTACCATACACGTCAGCAACCATAGGAATATGTGGATGAAATGCCTTCTCCCTAAAATTACTATTCTACCCCAACACCGAAATCCCTAAATTTTGCCGTTGTCCTCTGAAGACTGCACTCTAGTGCAGGACACAGATCGACCATGATAGTTCAAGGGTGATGCCAGAATAGCTTGGCGCTCATAGGCGCCAAGCTATTCTGGCATCACCCTTGAACTATCATGGTCGAAGATTATCTTGCTGTGGTGTGTCTGGGGTAAAATGGGTTAACCCTTAGCGTTCCACACGACTCATAACCGTCATCGAGAGTGTCCACATGTACAATGCACGCTGCACTCTTTAAGATTTCAACCCTACCCGGTCTGCCCTGGGGGACTTGGGTGGGGCTAACCACTTTTTAGTTCCCAGGGTCACCATGGTCATCCCCACAGGGTGTGTTTTCCCCTCTATTCTGGGGCATGTGTTTCTGTTTACCCTTGGTCCATTCACCTGTATTTTCCTTTTTTAAACTCCCCCTACTGTCTGCGCTGCCTGTAGCTCTTGATATTGGATGTGTGTTGCTAAATGGTCTTCGTTTTATTTAGCGTATTAGGCAAGCTGGCAACATATATTCAATATTCTGTTTAAGTGGGTTTTTTTTTCACAAGCAGTGCAGGCACGTCCTGAGAAAGTCTTGTTGCTGTCGGGACGTTAAGCAATGCCGTACAACCAATCTCAAGACTTCAGACAGCGCTCATTCAGTCATTGGTTCTTGTGTGACGGTCATTCACCTACCTACTCACTGAATGAAGTCATCAGGTAATTAATCATCTTGTCGACGGAGACGTCGTGCTGAACTTACGCAAACTTCTGCGCCGCGGGGCGTCAATAGCCTGTGATTGACTTCCGTTGTAGGTGGAGAGTGTATAGACCTTTGCCGAGCGCAGAGATTCCCAGATGGAACTGAACTCAACCGAGCTATGATCTTGACGACAGTATCTTCTGGTCTGTGATTTTGAGCTGTACGTCCTAAAAGCCCCCAAATGTGAGACCAGGAAATAGACTATAATGGTGGCCGAGTGGCTGGAACAGTGGGATATGTGATACGCCCCCTTTCGGAGGGGGGTGGGGGGGGGGGGGGGCTTCCATATGCATTGCTTCCAGTCACTTTCTTAGCGCACCCCCTCTTTTCTATCTCTTTTTTTGTGTGTGTGCCTTGACCACAGTAGATCTATGATCACTGGTCGATCATGCACACTTCTCTCCCCTGACAGTGCTTTTACTTACTTTACTTTGTAATCTTCCTAAAATATTAGCACTGGCAGTCTCCCCTTTTCTTTTCATTTATTTAGACTATATGGTCAGTTGCATGAGTGGGCGTAGTTCTGCGCCAGCTTAGTGGCTAGCGCAGGACTAAGCTCACTCACAGCGGAGCACCTTGCTTAGTGGCTGGCGCAGGACTTAGCTCACTCACAGCGGAGCACCTTGCTTAGTGGCTGGCGCAAGACTTAGCTCACTCACAGCGGAGCACCTTGCTTAGTGGCTGGCGCAAGACTTAGCTCACTCACAGCGGAGCACCTTGCTTAGTGGCTGGCGCAGGACTAAGCTCACTCACAGCGGAGCACCTTGCTTAGTGGCTGGCGCAAGACTTAGCTCACTCGTGCAACCGGCTCATGGTCTACATGTCTTGTAATCGTGTGCAAGGCACTATCCCTGCGAGCACGACATTTCAGCTGCCTCAGTCGATTCCTTCAGTCAGCACTGGGATTGGGGCAGAGAAATGGAACATTACATCTCCAAGCGAGCAGAGACCCTCGTGACGAGGATAAAATTGATTCGTTCATTCGTCCTTAATTGAATGAATCCACCCCAGGCGCGCGTGTGTGATCCAGGCGTCAGCGGCGTTAAAAACAGGCGTCAGTGGCGTTAAAAACAGGCGTCAGTGGCGTTAAAAACATATAACGACCGTAACCCGTTGACAGCCTGCTGACTGTGTTGCTGCAATCTGTTAATTCAACATACCACACACTCACACTCACCCTCCCACCCCCCCACCCACCCCCCTCCACAAAAATAAATAAATAAATACATAAAATAAATTAATAAAATAATAAATAAATAAATAAATAAATAAATAAAATAAAAATGAATAAAGTAATTTAAAAAAATAAAAAATAAATAATACATTTAAAATAATAAAAAAAAATCCTAGCTGTCCCTGGATTCAAAGTGGTGTCAGCAAGAGCCATAGATCCTCATGAGCCCCCGCGACTGCGGGGGCTCATGAGGATCTATGCCTCTTGCAGTTGGGTGGTGTTCAAATTGTCTCGGCACTGAAGAGGTTCAAGACTAAGGACCGAAATCACGGACCAGGCCAAATTCTATTAGGTGGGATGGGAAACCATTGTAACACGGCCTCTCTCATCCATCACATATGTCAAAACTGCCACGCGGGTCCCAGTCAGTTTTGAATCCCTGTAGAAAAGTCGAGGGTAAGGTTTTGACATGCAGAGTAGCCGTGCGCCTAAGCCCTCAGCGGTGACAACGCCTTCAAACAGGAACCGCTGGAACCATTCTCCGCCATCCAGAGGCATAGATTCTCATGAGCCCCCGCAGCTTCCCTGCATGGGCTCATGAGAATCTATGCCTCTATCGCGTGGGGGAACGTGGCTGCGGAATTGCGCATGATTTAATTCATAATGTTGAAGTTCAGTGACAGGTTTGACAGGGAGTATTGCAGACGGGACTCTCACGCCTTTTTGGCATGGCGAAAGTTTTGACAGGGAAAAAATGGAGGGTGTCATGTATTGTTTCAATGTAGCCCATGAGCAAAGGCGCCCGTTCTACATAACTACGGTTTCTTCTTCCGAATAAAGAACCGTGATGATGAGCTACTGACGTCAAAGTGCGCACTGACGTGTGCCTTTGCAATGAGTGATGACGCGAGACGCGACTATCCTTCTACCACTGAAACTCTTTCTTTGTACGTAACACACCTCCTATTCAACCTCACTCCTCCCCCCTCCCCCCACCTCTCCACACACCCACCCTCCACGACACCCCATCACCCCTTCTACTCTATTATGATACATGTTTCACGTTTTCATTTCCAACACACGCAGATCGTGTTTCTGACGTCTGTTGAACTCCTTCTACCCCAGACACACCACAGCAAGATATGGATCGACCATGATAGTTCAAGGGTGATGCCAGAATAGCTTGGCGCCTATGGGCGCCAAGCTATTCTGGCATCACCCTTGAACTATCATGGTCGATCTGTGTCCTGCACTGCAACGCAGTCTTCAGAGGACAACGGCAACATTGGGGGATTTCGGTCTTGAGAGTACAGTGAGTTAACGCACTTAACACAAAGGCTGCACTTCCAAAGTTTTGGAGGTGTCGCCTAACGACTATGTACTAGTTGCAGGAGATGGAATGACCATGATATTTCAAGGGTAGTGCCGTATTATTAATTTGTCTACATTTTCTGGACAAAGTGACAGTACACTACTTTAACCACAACAATGTCGGTGTAGGCAGGCTGTGTTTCTGAAATACTTCTAGATTCTTCGCCACAGAGCCCAGACGTCCGAGAAACATGGATACAAAGAGGTGTCAGCGAGAGGCATAGATCCTCATGAGCCCTTGCAACTGCTGGGGCTCGTGATGATCTACGTCTCTTGCAGGTGGCTTGTGTTGAGTGTAAATTTCCCCATGTCTCTTCCAGTTTGATTGCGATGAGTGTCAATTTCCCCATGTCTCTTCCAGTTTGATTGCGATGAGTGTCAATTTCCCCATGTCTCTTCCAGTTTGATTGCGATGAGTGTCAATTTCCCCATGTCTCTTCCAGTTTGATTGCGATGAGTGTCAATTTCCCCATGTCTCTTCCAGTTTGATTGCGATGAGTGTAAATTTCCCCATGTCTCTTCCAGTTTGATTGCGATGAGTGTAAATTTCCCCATGTCTCTTCCAGTTTGATTGCGATGAGTGTCAATTTCCCCATGTCTCTTCCAGTTTGATTGCGATGAGTGTCAATTTCCCCATGTCTCTTCCAGTTTGATTGCGATGAGTGTAAATTTCCCCATGTCTCTTCCAGTTTGATTGCGATGAGTGTCAATTTCCCCATGTCTCTTCCAGTTTGATTGCGATGAGTGTAAATTTCCCCACGTCTCTTCCAGTTTGATTGCGATGAGTGTCAATTTCCCCATGTCTCTTCCAGTTTGATTGCGATGAGTGTCAATTTCCCCATGTCTCTTCCAGTTTGATTGCGATGAGTGTAAATTTCCCCATGTCTCTTCCAGTTTGATTGCGATGAGTGTCAATTTCCCCATGTCTCTTCCAGTTTGATTGCGATGAGTGTCAATTTCCCCATGTCTCTTCCAGTTTGATTGCGATGAGTGTCAATTTCCCCATGTCTCTTCCAGTTTGATTGCGATGAGTGTCAATTTCCCCATGTCTCTTCCAGTTTGATTGCGATGAGTGTCAATTTCCCCATGTCTCTTCCAGTTTGATTGCGATGAGTGTCAATTTTCCCATGTCTCTTCCAGTTTGATTGCGATGAGTGTCAATTTCCCCATGTGTCTTCCAGTTTGATTGCGATGAGTGTCAATTTCCCCATGTCTCTTCCAGTTTGATTGCGATGAGTGTCAATTTCCCCATGTCTCTTCCAGTTTGATTGCGATGAGTGTCAATTTCCCCATGTCTCTTCCAGTTTGATTGCGATGAGTGTCAATTTCCCCATGTCTCTTCCAGTTTGATTGCGATGAGTGTCAATTTCCCCATGTCTCTTCCAGTTTGATTGCGATGAGTGTAAATTTCCCCATGTCTCTTCCAGTTTGATTGCGATGAGTGTCAATTTCCCCATGTCTCTTCCAGTTTGATTGCGATGAGTGTAAATTTCCCCATGTCTCTTCCAGTTTGATTGCGATGAGTGTAAATTTCCCCATGTCTCTTCCAGTTTGATTGTGATGAGTGTAAATTTCCCCATGTCTCTTCCAGTTTGATTGCGATGAGTGTCAATTTCCCCATGTCTCTTCCAGTTTGATTGCGATGAGTGTCAATTTCCCCATGTCTCTTCCAGTTTGATTGCGATGAGTGTCAATTTCCCCATGTCTCTTCCAGTTTGATTGCGATGAGTGTAAATTTCCCCATGTCTCTTCCAGTTTGATTGCGATGAGTGTCAATTTCCCCATGTCTCTTCCAGTTTGATTGCGATGAGTGTCAATTTCCCCATGTCTCTTCCAGTTTGATTGCGATGAGTGTAAATTTCCCCATGTCTCTTCCAGTTTGATTGCGATGAGTGTCAATTTCCCCATGTCTCTTCCAGTTTGATTGCGATGAGTGTCAATTTCCCCATGTCTCTTCCAGTTTGATTGCGATGAGTGTAAATTTCCCCATGTCTCTTCCAGTTTGATTGCGATGAGTGTAAATTTCCCCATGTCTCTTCCAGTTTGATTGCG
The DNA here is from genome assembly GCA_036245525.1 of Semisulcospira habei. Lineage (NCBI taxonomy): Eukaryota > Metazoa > Mollusca > Gastropoda > Semisulcospiridae > Semisulcospira > Semisulcospira habei. Next base: position 212,776,737 of record BTPG01000001.1, read on the forward strand.
ATGAGTGTCAATTTCCCCATGTCTCTTCCAGTTTGATTGCGATGAGTGTCAATTTCCCCATGTCTCTTCCAGTTTGATTGCGATGAGTGTCAATTTCCCCATGTCTCTTCCAGTTTGATTGCGATGAGTGTAAATTTCCCCATGTCTCTTCCAGTTTGATTGCGATGAGTGTAAATTTCCCCATGTGTCTTCCAGTTTGATTGCGATGAGTGTCAATTTCCCCATGTCTCTTCCAGTTTGATTGCGATGAGTGTAAATTTCCCCACGTCTCTTCCAGTTTGATTGCGATGAGTGTCAATTTCCCCATGTCTCTTCCAGTTTGATTGCGATGAGTGTCAATTTCCCCATGTCTCTTCCAGTTTGATTGCGATGAGTGTCAATTTCCCCATGTCTCTTCCAGTTTGATTGCGATGAGTGTAAATTTCCCCATGTCTCTTCCAGTTTGTTTGCGATGAGTGTCAATTTCCCCATGTCTCTTCCAGTTTGATTGCGATGAGTGTAAATTTCCCCATGTCTCTTCCAGTTTGATTGCGATGAGTGTAAATTTCCCCATGTCTCTTCCAGTTTGATTGCGATGAGTGTCAATTTCCCCATGTCTCTTCCAGTTTGATTGCGATGAGTGTAAATTTCCCCATGTCTCTTCCAGTTTGATTGCGATGAGTGTCAATTTCCCCATGTCTCTTCCAGTTTGATTGCGATGAGTGTAAATTTCCCCATGTCTCTTCCAGTTTGATTGCGATGAGTGTAAATTTCCCCATGTCTCTTCCAGTTTGATTGCGATGAGTGTCAATTTCCCCATGTCTCTTCCAGTTTGATTGCGATGAGTGTCAATTTCCCCATGTCTCTTCCAGTTTGATTGCGATGAGTGTAAATTTCCCCATGTCTCTTCCAGTTTGATTGCGATGAGTGTAAATTTCCCCATGTCTCTTCCAGTTTGATTGCGATGAGTGTAAATTTCCCCATGTCTCTTCCAGTTTGATTGCGATGAGTGTCAATTTCCCCATGTCTCTTCCAGTTTGATTGCGATGAGTGTCAATTTCCCCATGTCTCTTCCAGTTTGATTGCGATGAGTTTAAATTCCCTCGCGTGAAAGGAAAACAGAAAAAAAAGAGGTTGAAAACCCTTTAAATTAGATACAAGGAACACGACGTTTCGGATCAAAGATCCTTCTTCCGGGTGACATGGAAACAAACGTAGAACAGAATAGAACACACGATAGAAGGCTATTTTGTCAAGTGGGAACACAGTCGGAGTCGGTTGAAACTAAAATCTGTTATCCATCCAACTCCAACCCCTTACTTCCCCCCTTCCACTTATCCACCCCTCATCTCCCCACCCCCGCATCCCACCCCCACCTTCCACCCTCCCGTCCTGTTCCTGGGACTGCAATTGATCGTCCACACACTGCTCCTGATCGACTCGGGGCTCCGAGCAGACTGGGCGGTGTGATCGTCTTGATCGAAGGGCGCCTCCTTGGGAGTTTCATGTCTTCAAGACTCGGGTCCTCCAGCCAGCCCGCGCCGTCTGCAAGAGGCATAGATCCTCGAGACGCCCTTGCAGGCCCTGCAGGCACATGAGAAATGTATTGCGTCTTGCTGGCTCGCTGTAGATATCGCCCAGTGGATTCGAGTCGTCCATACTAAGGAGCTGACAGCGAGGAGTAGAAACACTGCTGCTGGTGACAACTGTTGAGCGACACGTTGCACAAGGGTGTGAAGTTCTTTTATCCATATAGCCCAGACCCACTACATCAGGAGATGGATCGACCATGATAATTCAAGGGTTGTGCCAGATTAGCTTGGAGCCGTCAGGCGCCAAGCTAATCTGGCACGACCCTTGAATTGTCCATATCACTCAGTATCCTTAACTGGTACATAGTTTTTAAGTAAAAAAATGGAAATGCAGTTTTGGGGTTAAATGGGTTAAACTCAAAGGGTGACTGTAAGAAATGGATCGACCGAGCTAGCTCATGCGTCGCGCCTGATTAGCTTGCCCATGCGGATCCACAGACTAAAGAATAGTCCGGGGATTAGGTATTCAACTGTTAGCCCCGTAAAAGTCCGTGGACGCATGATTACGCTTGTGAAACCATGGCTAATTCAAAGCCAGATAGCTCCTGCATTCAACGAACATGGATGTAAATTAGGCCAGCTAGATGAAAACAAACATCACGACACCCTGAATCTGCGCGGGCTCATAAGGTTTTTTACCTCTTGCAGTTGAGTGGTGTTCGCTTTCTCAAGGAGGAGGTTCTAAGGGTTTTCACATTCTCTCTCTCTCTCTCTCTCTCTCTCTCTCTCTCTCTCTCTCTCTCTCTGAGATAAGATCGGCAAGTTTAAAAAAACGGTGGTCCTTACAAAAACTCCCTCTCCATGATGATTTCACAGGAACAAGTACGTTGCGTTATCGCTTCCATGTTTTTCCAACAAAAAGACCCGTAAACCCCGAAAATGTAACCCTTTGCGTGTCGGTAGCGGTTTTTGTCCGCTACCAGCACGCAAAGGGTTAAAAAGGGAAAGCGCTTGACACACAATCTGTCCAAAAAGAAAAAGAAAAAGTACCTCTGCAGTCAGCACAAGCTGCCTGATTTTTCACCCGTCTTCCATTTTGGCTGTGCATGGCGGGAAATTGATTTGTCCGTGTCAACACGGGTCGTGGAAAAGCGATATCTCTGCCCACTATTACGTGTGGGAGCCCCATTGAGGTCCAGATGAAGACGAGTTCTTGTTCTCATTATACATGAAAAAAACCCAACTTAAATCTGATTGTGAGGATGATGTAGGAGCCGCCGATGCCTGGCAGCAAGCGACACAGACTCTCAAGAGCACATCAGGGGCTCTTGAGAATCTATGCCGCTTGTGGCGGAGGAGGATCGCAGGGTTTCTCTGGCGAACTGACTGCTGCCCACTCTGAAGATGAGTTTTTGTTTCGCTGTATAAAGTTAACCCAGGCGAGAGAAAAAAAAACGAAAAAAAAAAACCAAACAAAAAAATCGAATCTGAGGATGTAAGAGAGCAATCAGCATAGATTCTCAAGAGCCCCTGCAGTCGCAGGGGCTCCTGTGAATCTATGCTGCTTGCAAATTTGTTCAACCGCATTGGAGGGCTGACTCTTCTCCACGCTGGTCTAGTTTGGACAATGTTGTCTTGCTTTCCGCTCAAGAGAGAGAGAGAGAGAGAGAGAGAGAGAGAGAGAGAGAGAGAGAGAGAGAGAGAGAGAGAGAGAGAGAGAGAGAGAGAGAGAGAGAGAAAGCCTTTACTTTTTGTAGTCGCTAATGTGACAAAGACGGGGGAGACGAAAAGCGAGTCCGTCAGCACACTTTAAAACCGAGGTGTCTACCTCCACCTCGAGCCAGACCAGCACGGGTTTTAAGAAACTGTGATCGCCCCAACACCCCCCCCCCCCCTCCCCGCCCCCCTTTCAGATTCTCAGAGAATCGCACCCACGCATAATGCCGGCACCAGCTGCTGAACAGATAACCTACGCCACACTTGCAGATCGGATCTCGTGCGGTGTACAACAGTTGGGAACAACGTGGGTCTGTGTCGCAGACAAGACTAATATTATAACAAACGACCAGTTCACAGAATCTTGTTCAGCGGGACCTGTTCTCAGCGACCACCTTATCAGAGACCACCTGCCGCTGACCTACCTGTCCTTAACCCAATACATCATGAGGCCGATTTCTTTTTTTAATTAGATGATTGTGCTATGAAGGCTACTTTACAGATTAGGAGACAGATGACCATTTTAGTTCAAGGGTGGTGCCAGAATAGCTTGGCGCCTGCGGCGCCAAGCTATTCTGGCACCACCCTTGAACTATCACTGTTAAACCTATTTCAAGCAATAGTGTATCAGGATGGAAAGGGTCAATGACACGTGACTTTTTTAGCTCTTCAAGACTTTTCTCTTCCGAGTGTACCTGACTTATGACAGCTTATTTCTTACACAAAACTATTGCTCAAAACAGGCGTTACTGTATGTGTTGAGAGGCTTCTTCTTCTTCTTTAGGCTACATACTAGTTAACCCATGATGTGTTGAGAGGCTTTTGGCTTCTTCTTCAGGCTAATAGTAGTTAACCCATGCAACCCCGCGGTCACATTTAACGACTTTGTACCAGCTGAGGGCGATGAATCGACCATGATAATTCAAGGGTAGGCGCCAAGCTAATCTGGCACTACCCTTGAATTATCATGGTCGATCCACCTCTTGCTGTAGTGCGTCAGAGCTAAATAGGTCAAGAAGACAGAATGACCATGAACGTTCAAGGGTGATGCCAGATAGCTGCCCCATGGTGGAACAGCCTTCTATTCAAGCGTGTCTGGACGGAAACAGCATAGCAACTAAGCACAGTATCGCAGGAAAGGGATCGGACAAGACAGTTCCAAGATAGTGTGTAATATTAGTTTGGCGTCTCCCTAAAACTCAAGAGTGAACACACTGGTTGTCTCCGTCGATTCGCTACCGCTGATAAGCTTAACTCATTCTACCCCAGACACACCACAGCAAGGATCGACCATGATAGTTCAAGGGTGATGCCAGAACAGCTTGGCGCCTGTGGGCGCCAAGCTATTCTGGCATCACCCTTGAACTATCATGGTCGATCTGTGTCCTGCACTGCAATGCTCTCTTCAGAGAACAACGGCAACATTTGGGGATTTCGGTGTTGGGGTAGAATGAGTTAAAACATGATTAAGCTGTAGCGAATCGACGGAGACAACAAGTGTGGACTCAATAAATAAGCATTTTCCATAAACGGTAATTCTTGTCGTTTTCCGCAGATGACGCTGGAAGGTGAAAGATGCACCAGGGAAGATAAACAGTTCCTGTCGAAGAAGGCGAGGTCTGTTTCTCCACCACGTTTCCAAGGCAACAGCCAAAAATGGACTTAATCTGAAGCCAGATATCAAAATGTAATAATACGTGTCTCTCCACCTGCAGCTGGTGTGGCGACATTGTTCCACACTTTGTTCCACACTTTGTTCCACACTTTTCGGTGCAATTGTTGCAGTGAGCAAAATTTAGGCGAATTTGATCATAAGACTGTGAGCGAGGCAGATTGAGGGGTTGGAGGAGGTTGGGGAAGGAAAGGATGGGGGGGGGGGGGGGATGTTGTACGCGTGTGTGTCGTATGTTGGTTGGTTGTACATTGCTTAACGTCCCGACAGCAACAAGACTTTCTCAGGACGTGCCTGCACTGATTGTGAAAAAAAAAATATAAAAAAAAACAACAAACAAACACAGAATCTTGAATGCATGTCGCCAGCCGATCTAATACGCTAAATAAACCCAAGACCATTTAGCAACACACATCCAATATCAAGAGCTACAGACAGCGCAGACAGTAGGGAGAGTTTTAAAAAGGAAATGCAGGTGAATGGACCACGGGTAGACAGAAACACATACCCCAGAATAGAGGAGGAAACCCACCCTGTGGGGCTGACCAGAGTGACCCTGGAAACTAAAAAGTAGTCAGTCCCACTCAAGTCCCCCAGGGCAGACCCGGGTGGGGGGGTGTGTCGTAGGGGGAGGGGTGGGGGGTAATTCGTTCGCTAGGGAAACGCGAATTGTAAATCAAAAATAGAGTTTTTTTTTATTAATTCACTTATTGTCACTTTTACCAAAAGCAAGTCAGCTTTAGGTTCTGGAGCTCTGTCAAACAAAAACAGCAGCAACAACATCAGGTACCTACAGACTGTAATTAACCCCCTCACCTTCAATAGTTGCGGATTGTGTTTGTACAATATTTGCTGATACAACTGCGAAGAGCCCCGGCCTTCAGAGAAACGTGAAAACGAAATGGCCTCAGCAAGAGGCATAGATCCTCATGAGCCCCCGCAACTGCGGGGGCTCATGAGGATCCATGCCTCTTGCACATGGATCATGTTCAGGATGTATCGGCAGTGAAAGGGTTAAGATTCAAGATACGGGATGCGCAAGAGCCGCATATGATCACGACCCTCGCGGCTTTCGCGTCATTACACTCGATGACGTTGTCCAGCCGCGGGAACAAAGAATCAAATGAGGTCGATGCGTAAGCCCATGAGGCATAGATCCTCATGAGCCCGCTGCACAAGCCGGGGCTCATGAGAATCTACGCCTCTTGCGGAAGAGTCTGTATAAACTCCGAAACTGAGCAACAGGACTGTCGAAAAGGGAGAAGGAGCGATTCCTTTCAGTTCAGACCGGACCCGGACCGGAGTCAATCCAGGGGCGGAGACAACCCAGACGCAAGCCAGTCCCTCGAGCAAGTCCTGTCCACAGAGGCATAGACCCTCATGGGTCCCTGTAGCAGCAGGGGCTCGTGAGAATCTATAGCTCTTGCTGTGGGCCGTCGCCTTCATTTATATCCAGACAAGGAGAGTTGTCGAATCTAAGTCTGCAACTAAGAGATACGTCAGTCACTCCGTATGAATGTCTGTCTAGACCAAAACTACGAAGCCAAACAGCAGAACAGAATCGAGTCTAGATCATACAATACTGTTTAATGTAAAATATCAGACAAATTTCAAGCGTTCGTGTCATAGCCAACGTCGACGAAAAGCATCCCCAGAAAATAGGATGAAAAAAAAAAGATGAGATAGCCCTCTTTTTTCAAGTTTCAAGCGACAAGATGGCTTGTCACAGACTAAGGCGGCAGACTGGAAGACAGCATTGTGTTTTGGCCCATGAAAGGTGTGAAATAATAATAATAATGGCTACTTATATAGCCCTTATCCTTAAATAAGCTCTAAGCGCTTTACAAATAAAGATTGGGAGTGGAGGGGGTCATAAAACCAGAAAAACAACGGATTCCGAAATGCACACGCGCACACACACACAGGTACATAATGACAAAGAACTGAGCTACATTGGGGTATCGAACAGGTGGGTCTTTAGGGTAGATTTAAAGGCAGTGAATGAGGAAGAATGTCTAATAGGTAGTGAGTTCCAGACAACAGGTCCAACGTGCGCAAAACAACGGTCACCTCTGACGTTGCCGGCGGCAACGCTATACGACACTTTCGCAGCTATAGATGCGGGGTGCTTTGAATGAGTTGGTGTTTTTTTCCCCCAAGCCATTATGCAGTGTGTAACGTAAATGCCTGCGGACCTGTGGATGGAGGTGTTGGGTTGTTATGACTGTCGGTACACGACAGCCTATTGAGTTGTACTTTTAAGAAAACCACTCCTATTCCTACCAAGCAATACGCAGGCCCTCCCAACTGCACTACGTGGGGGACAAATGTACAAGGAAGACCGCCCCCCCCCCCCAACCACCCCCACCCAACAAATACCGAAGAAACCTATCCAGTGCATCTGTCCTGTCCACCGTACTGAAAGCAACGATCGGGACATCCATCAGCTGTCTTGCAGAGCTGACAACTTTTATTTTACCTTCCAGTTCCACATCATGAGATCCCGTCTCCCTTTCTTTCTTTTTTCCCTCAGTGGCGTATCGGTGGGGGGGGGGGGGGGGCAAATGAGTAACAGTCATTTCTACCTTGGGACTCAGAATATTCAAGATTACTCTAACGTTTTGCAGGAGATGTGTATGTGCCGTACAAAACATGTTTGTAAAGACATGCACTGTACCATAGCCAGAGCACCCTCAACCCCCACCCCCACCCCCCACCACCACCAAACCCCTACCCTCCATCCCATACACTTAAATCCGCCCCGTCGCCCTACTATCGTGTCAAAACATCACTCTAAGGGTCTTCCCCCTCCCCCCAGGGGCCCGGGGAGAGACGGGGCGAGAGCAGTGTAGGTTTAATTGAAACCAGCCAGCCATCGATTGAGCACTTCGACGTATCAGTCGCAGACCCACACCAATCTCTCAGTCTTCGTGTGAGGAGGTAAATAACCCATCGCTTCTAGCAAGAGGTATAAATTCTCATGAGCCCCTGAGGATGCAGCGGCTCATAAGAATCTATGCCTCTTGCAGAAATGAGACATCTCGTCTGAAAGTTGAAGAACTTTGGGTGTATCAGTCGAAGACACACCAGTACCAACGTCTTCCATTGAGGAGGTAAATGGCCGATCTCTGCAAGTTTGATATGTGGATTCTTATGGGTCCCTGCTGCCTCATGTGAATCTGTATTTGTAGCAGATCTAGGGATTTACTGCCTGAAATATTGGGAGGAAAGGAGATACTGAGAAAGGGATAGGAAAGGACATATTGGGACACGGCTGAAGGGAGTGACCTTGCTGGCCTCCGCCATATCATAGACAGAAACACAAATGACATAAATTTATTACACATGTAACTATTCGTGGATGTTCAAAGTAAGCAGGATGCCATAGAGCTACATCAGGCCCTGCGCCCACAAATCCACGCCGCTTGACACACGATGCGGCCGAGAAGCCGCACTGACGAGGTAGTTTGTAAAGAGGTGGACACATTGGACGGAGAAAATATGCTGAGGCTTACAGTAGATGGGTGGTGTGCTCCATACAAATGCTAACCCTTTGGTTGTCGGTAGCGCTACCGACAGACAGAGGGTTAAGGCCTGTTGAGAGCGGTTACAGTACGTAATGAACCTTCCTAAGATCTACCCCTCTTTCACCCACCCCCCCCACCCCCACCCCACACACACACACAGACAATGAACCAAGGAACACACAGCAAAGCAAGTTGCCTGGATTCAAACCCTGGACCAATTCCTCTTTTGTTTTACGCATATATTATAATCTAACAGTTTGGCTGCGGTTAGCAGTACCTGCGGGTATCATCGCGACCAACAACAACAACAACAACAAAAAAAAAACACAAAACCGCTGCCGACAGCCAACATTGTTGAAAGTGTGTTCCTGGACAAAGTAGAAATACGTACGGGCCGGCTGCGGACAGGCTTCACAAATCGTTATTCCAGTTGCTGCGAAATAAATGTTGATGTCTTTTCATCAAACCTACTGACTGCACTACCCATGCGCTTTCACGCACTTTTCATCTCCTATGATTTATAAATACGTAGTCCGTAGTGTTTTGACGATGCCTGAAAAGTGAGCCATGCTTTTGTTGTTTGTTTGGGTTGTTTTTTTTTTTTTTTTTTTTTTTTTTTTTTTTTTTTTTTTTTTGGGGGGGGGTTGTTGTTTTTTTCTCACGGGGACGATAACAGAAAGACAGACTTAACTCTTACCAGTTCGCTCTATTTGAGGCCAGTGAACAAAATGACTTTTACCCTCACACATGACCAAGAAAAAATGCTGCTGAAAGCTCTTCTAGTGGTCAAAAGTTGGCTTATTATACATCATATTAAAGTGCATTGAGTCAGCTTTCAGTCAGGATAAGTAAAAAGTCTGTACTTAACGTAGTTTAGAATTTGTTGTTTATTTAGTGACGAAGAAAAAATGGTGTCCGGTTTCCAAAAACAGTTTTCACGAAAGTCACTAAGAAGAAATTTTTTTTGTTTCTTGCCCCTTTGTTTAAAATGTGAATCCAGTGTGTGGACAAATCATTTCTACACATTTTTGTGAAGTTTCAAGAAAATGTGTTTGAATTTCTAAGAGTTACACAACATAATCTACACCGGTCAAGGGCAGGAAAAAGTGGGCGTGTCAACACCTGGCATGACTGAGACAACAAACATGTGCTTCTCTGAAAATCTCTGACTTGCTGAAAATATCACTGAGGCAATACACAGCAAGTAATAAAACTTGTTTATGTACTTCATAAAGTTTCACGATTCTGAACCAGAAAGACTCACATGGATAGCACATGGTCAAACCAAAATAGAAAGTGTCACAATGACCTGCGATGGTTTTCTTTCATTTTTTCCACATCGCTGGTGCTAGAATCATTTTCAGTGGCCCGGTTGCTGGAAGATTCCCCTTCAGTGAGATACACTTCACTTTCGGACTCAGATGAACTCATTTTGACGGAATATTCGCAGAGAGAAATCGCAAGCAGTGAAAATAACGCAGTAGGGAAAGCAAGATGGCAGACGTAGTGACTCAATCGATAACAAAGGTCACGAACAAACTCAAAATTAATATTTTTTTCATTCTATCATATGAAAGTGACTTTCTAATGTCAATAAGTTATGACAATAATACTGAGAGTAAAAATTAATTGGTTTTAATTCAGTAAACACGATGGAATTTTCCATGGGCGTGGCTTCGTATGTATACATACGATGGCCAAGGGAGCGAACTGGTAAGAGTTAATGCGTTGAAGTGGTTTGGATCTTGCGTCTGAAATTAATGGAGCCACTTCGGCTGAAGTCTGCGGCGATACGGAATGACGAATCACCGCACACTTTCGTTTTCTGGATATTTAAAAGCCTTGATATATGCCGTCTGCAAGAGGCATAGATTCTCATGAGCCCCTGCATCCGCAGGGGCTCATGAGAATCTATACCTCTTGCTGACAGTCACCGCAGCATTTACATCACTCCACACAAACGCAAAATTAAAAAAAAAAAAAATTAAAAAACAGCCATATCGGTTGAAATTTTGTACCGTTGATTTCGTCAAGAGGTATAGAAGCTCAAGACCCTTGCAGCCACATGTGCTCATGAGAATCTATGCCTCTTTCTAGGAGAAAGCACTCCACAGAAACTGAGAAAGCCACAGAAGGAGTAGGCAGAGTTGTACAGGTCTCCCCAACGGCTGTAAGTTTGGACTCTCTCTGTGTGATGCCGCCGGAGCGCCTCTGACAGCGGAAACTATGAGGTACGGTTCAGACTCGCAACAAACGACATAATCTGTCTTTCTCGTGTAAACCACGATGATCAATGCTGAAGTGTTTGAAACAACATTGCGACGGATCTAATTAGACAATAAGCAGAAACCACATCAAAAATACATTGACTGCGTCTTTATCTTGAATTCACTAATCCCTTTACTGACGAGGAAAAAAAGAGAACGCACTACAAGTTCTACAAGAGACATAGATCCTCATGAGCCCCCGCAGTCGAGGAGGTTCATGAGGATCTATGCCTCTTGCTGAGACCACTGTGTATCCATGTTCCTCGGACGGCGTTGAATTAACCCTTTTCATCCTGATACACTATTGCTTGAAGCACATTTGACTATGAAAGCTCATGAGCGGTGCCAGAATAGCTTGGCGCCTCGACTAACCCTTTTCATCTTGATACACTATTGCTTAAAACAAAGTTGACAATGAAAGTTCAAGGGTGGTGCCGGAATAGCTTGGCGCCTGAGGCGCCAAGCTATTCCGGCACCACCCTTGAACTATCATAGTCGAAGAACAAAAAGTTTTTTTGTTTAACAAATCAGCATTAAGAGGTAGAGGGTTAACACAGGTTTCAGGACACAATCTGCGACCACTGACAATGAGGGGTTAAGTACTAATTAACCCTGTGTGGACAAAAGGGACAGTTATATGAAAAGTAAATTTGTTTTATTATTTTCATTTCAATTGTATGTTATTGATCGCTCGCTGTGCGTCTTCTATTTTGTGCCAGTATCACCGCTGGATGTAGAATGATGTATCTCAAAGGTAGTGCCTGTCTGAATCCACCTTAATGAATAAACACATTTAGTGTTTGGCGGGGGGAAAAAAATGGAGGCGTGTAGACGAAATCAAAAGATCACGTAAAAAGGACTTCATTTATTTTGATGAACAGACTCTCAAAGATTTGTCCGTTTTATGTTTCTTCCAAAAGTAAACTTAGCAGCAACAGACCTTATCCAATATTTACATCCATGCTTATTCGCTGCGAAACTGGATTACATCAAAAGATTTCAAATCAAAGCCTTGTTAAAGCGCGTGATTACAGCGGCGATAACGAGGCTGAAAATCCGCGCGTGGACGGCTAACTGAATGTTGATGTCACAACACAAGACGTTGAGATAACGGTTCTCAGAACATCGGTAAAAACGTCCTGCAAACGTTGAAACAAAATGCGCCAGACAAGAGCTAAAATGATAAGACTGGAGTCTGATTTAAAAATTTAAAAAAAGAAGAAAAAAGAAAGACAGAGAGTAACGGATCTCAGTTTTCCTGGTCTGTGTTGTTGGATGTTATGGCGGAAGCGATGCGTACCAGGTCACAGACAAGGGAGCCAGTTGCATGAGTGAGCTTAGTCCTGCGCCAGCCACCGAGCAAGGGCCTTAGTGGCTAGCGCAGGACTGAGCTCACTCATAGCGGGGCACCTTGTTCAGTGGCTAGCGCAGGACTGAGCTCACTCATAGCGGGGCACCTTGCTCAGTGGCTAGCGCAGGACTGAGCTCACTCATAGCGGGGCACCTTGCTTAGTGGCTAGCGCAGGACTGAGCTCACTCATAGCGGGGCACCTTGCTCAGTGGCTAGCGCAGAACTGAGCTCACTCATAGCGGGGCACCTTGCTCAGTGGCTAGCGCAGAACTGAGCTCACTCATAGCGGGGTACCTTGCTTAGTGGCTAGCGCAGGACTAAGCTCACTCATGCAATTGAGCCCGCCCAGCCACTTGTTGTGCCCCTGAGATGTCGACGTACTTAAACCCTTCTCATCTCGGAATACAACCAGTGTGTGAGTGAAATAAGTTTGTGACCTAAAAATAGTTCCAAGAGTGGGTGCCAGCAATAGCCTTGGCCGCCTACAGGCGCCAAGCTATTCTGGCACCACCCTTGAACTAAAGCCATTGGTCTATATCCTTATCTGCAAGTACTATCATGTAGCTTGCATACGGCAGTGTACAGATTTGAAGCTGTTAGCCTCAGTATGTTACGGGTTCATGAATAAAATGCTGGCGCGCAAAGCAATGCATTTCTACCAGAGAGAGTGGCGTAGGACCACATACAGCTTACTGTTTTTCAGTGAGAGCTCTAGATTCAAGGTGTGCGTGTCGCATGTCCAGTGGAAAACGTGTTTGGGCCCACGCCGGCGCCAGTGCGCGGGCCCAATGACCTTTGCTAACTGGGAAGTAACACGAGCAGATCTTTGAGACCTCGTGCCACTGCTGGGGCTTATGAGGATCTATGTCTCTGCAGACGAATGTTTTACATGTGCAAACTGCAGATTTCGAGACCCTTTTAATCAGTCATTAAATATCTGGGATGTGCCGAGATCAAAGAACGACGCTCTGAAATTTGCAATCGAAGTCCTACATCCTACGGCTGTCCAAGATTGATAAGGGAGAGAATGCAGATACAGCTTTTAACACATTTAACACGTGCTGCACTCGGATAAGCGGCTTCCGGATTCGGCACGTCTCGAAATGAGTTAAAAACCCCAGGAGTTCCTGCGTCTGAGAATTGTGATGTTAACATCTTTATCGAGGTGATGCAGCCCAATAAGCCAGCAAAGTTAAAACAGCCACAGATTCGCAGGTGTCGACGGATTCTGCGGAACTGGAAAGGGTGTGTTAAATTCATTCGAGACGCCGCTGCCGCATTCGGATACGCGGCATAATGCGGCAGCGGCGTCTCGAATGAGCTGGAGAAAAAACGTTCAGCGCTCTCTCTCTCTCTCTCTCTCTCTCTCTCTCTCTCTCTCTCTCTCTCTCTCTCTCTCTCTCTCTCTCTCTCTCTCTCCTCTCAGTCTCTGCAGGACAATTTGTAAGAGAGGCATTCACATGCCTAAAACTTTATCCTGAATAAAAACGTTTCATCATCATCATCATCATCATCTCTCTCTCTCTCTCTCTCTCTCTCTCTCTCTCTCTCTCTCTCTCTCTCTCTCTCTCTCTCTCTCTCTTGTGCGGAGAAGGCCTACGATGTGAAGAATGTGGGATTACTCTGTGCATAAAAAACTGCCCCCCAAACGCCACATCCGCAAAATTAATGAAAGGGTGTTTCTGAGGGCCTGGGAAATAGATAGTACTCAAGTATGCTAAGTCTCTGCGAATAAAACTATTTGTCTCTGCCATTCTCTCTCTCTCTCTCGCATATATATATATATATATATATATATATATATATATATATATATATATATATATATATATATATATATATATATATATATATATATATATATATATATATATTGCTTGTCTGTAGATGTAGCAACGGCAGATGTGAAAAATGACATTGCCTCTGGCTCTGTTAATATCTTTACCGTAGTCAAATAAGAATAAAGATTCATAGATTCTCCCTCTCTCTCTCTCTCTCTCTCTCTCTCTCTCTCTCTCTCTCTCTCACACACACACACACACACACACACACACACACACACACACACACACACACACACACACACGCGCACACAGACACACACACACACAGATACAAACATACAGACACAAGGAAAGACGGACAAATAAGCAGATTCAGTGGCCCGCATTTCATTTCCCAGGTAAAACCCAACCTGACGACCCGACCCTGTATGTCCAGGCACACCGGCATCTGCACACAATACAATATCGCTTACAGCTACACGCCCACTGCCATTACAAATTCCACCCGCCAGTGCCCACCCCGCTTTTCTCACAATGCTCAGCTTACCCAGGTGCGACGGCCCCATTGACACTGTGTTCGAGACATGTTATTCAAGCCGCGTACCCGGATGCGGTGCGTCTGGAATGAGTTAACCCATTGTGCCTTAATAAGAATTGTGGAGTTGTCACCTGAAGACTGCATTACGACTCAGCAGACAGAGAGACCTTGATAGTTCAAGGGTGGTGCCTACAGGCGCCAAGCTATCCTGGCACCACCCTTGAACTATCGTGGTCGATCTATATCCTGCTTTAGTGTATCGGGGCTGAATGACTTAACCTACTCCGTCGTCATAAAATACTAGACCTCTTTGTGTGCTCGGCAAGGCAACTGTGCGACACGCCATGGCTACACCCCTCCGCCGGCCAGCTCAATTTCCACAAAAATACAAGCTGGCTTGGCAAAAAAAAAAAAAAAAAAAATGAACAAACAAGCACCAACCAATCAAAGCTCATCCATTCCCCCATCACCCCGCCCACCCTCCACCCAACCAACCCCCACCCCTCCACCCCCTTCCTCTGTCTCTAAGAACCCTCCCCGTAGTTTCTCCTTCTCGGTCATTTACCACCCGACTGATATCCGCGCTTTGACAAGAGGCTTAGTAAAAGTAGAGTCACCAGCACAAACACCGATGCCCTACAACGTCAAGCAAACGAGTAGAGCCTTGTCTGGTAAGAGGCATGGACTCTTAATGACTCCCTGCCTCTTTGGATCATGAAAATCTGAGCATGATGCAGGTGGACTGGGCGACTCAAGGAAATTTTACTTTCAAAGGAGAAGGTTGATTGATTGATTGTACATTGCTTAACGTCCCGACAGCAACAAGGCTTTCTCAGGACGTGCCTGCACTGCTTGTGAAAAAATAAAAAAAATAAACAGAATATTGAATGTATGTCTCAAAGGAGAAGGGATGGATTTGCCAAGGATATATTAAATGTGGCGAAAAGTACACACTCTGTGTTGTAGAACGAACTAAATTGACCAGTCAGGCCAGTGCCCATGCAACTCTGGTAGCATAACAGACCACGTGCTAAAGACCTGCCTCACGCTCACAACACTCAGACGGAGACACTGGCCGGAAGAGACAGGGGTGTCCCGCAAGCTCTAAGGAGGCCTGTAGGACCTGGTTGGTTGGTTAGTTCGGGTTTAACGTCCACAGCACCGAGGTGATCATGGACGGCCCTGACGGGCGGGTTATGCGGGACAGGGAAATCTATTGCCTATGGAGTACGACCTGAACACTGATCAAATCAGGCTCACTCCAACTGTGCCACTTTGATTGACCAGGACCTTTCAACGGACCTGCGGCGCACGGCAGCATTTATAGAGGAGACCGGGCTGTCCATAATTATAAAGAGTGTTCGAGGAAGAAGAAGAAGAACGAACGAACTAGACATACAAACGTCATTCATTTTCGATCAACTCATCTCTGCATTAGTGGCACAAGATGATATTCACTCTACTTCGCTTATAACAAAAGTCCGATATAACAAAAGCGACTATAACAACATGTGTTCTGAGGTCCAGTCAGCACCCTTTCTATGTAAATTACTTTGCTTACAACAAACTTCGGATATATATAACAATGGGTGCCCCGGCGATTTGTTTTAACCGAAGTTTACACACCTTATAAACAGCTTTTCTCGCACTCTAACCCTTTGGGTGTCTGTAGCGGTTTTAGTCGCGATGATTCCGGCAGGATGTCAGGCAGTTATTCCAAAAGGAATCAACGCGACTAAAACCGCTACCGACACCCAAAGGGGTGAAAACGCTCGTCAGTCACCATATTGTGTCTGCAATGTGTGCACAGGAGTCCGCCATCCCGTCCTCATCATTGCTCCTGTCTGCCTCTTCAGACGTCAAATCTTGTCCAGGGGCCATGACAGCCTAGGTATGATCCCAAAAAGCACGCACGTGATAACCCCTTCAACGTCGAGAAAAAAAATAAAACACCACCCAGCTGCAAGAGGCACAGATCCTCATGAGCCCCCGCAGTCGCGGGGGCTCATGAGGATCTATGCCTCTTGCTGACACCATTTTGTGCCCATGTTCATTGGACGATTTCGGTTTTGGGTCGTCAAGATAGAGGTTTCAGAAACGAAAACTTAATGAGTCCAGTGGCAGGGATAGGGTTAATGAGAATCTAACCATTTCGGTGACAAGGAGAGGTGACAAGAAGACAAACTCTTGTTCACTTGAATTCAGACGAAAAATACACATAATTGCGAAGAATACGATGCATGTACTGTACTGCCAAATAAAATAAAAGTCCCATCAAAGAAAGAAACACGCTTTGAAGGGACTTGAAAGTACAGCTCAATAGTGTTGTACATGTACTTGTCCATTCTAATCGTGTGTCTTTTTTATTTTTCTTTCTTCTTTTTTTTTTTTTTTTTTTTTTTTGCTGGCAATTCCCTTGTTTACTTGCGATGCAGTCTGCCCCACAAAGCGAGGAAGAGACCAGGGATTTGGACTCGAGATTTCCAAATGCCACTCAATCCTGATACGAGCCGAAAAGACACTAAGCCCATGATGACAGCCTAGTCTGTGCTGGTCTGTTGTTTCGGAACCTGCGGCTTTTTAATGCGCTGGTGAGGTCTGTCATTTTGAACCTTAAAGCCCCCGCCCTAAGATTTACAATCACCGAACAGCGCGGCGCCAACTGGGAAGTAAACGTGACTGTCTCCTTTTCAGTGCGACTGAGAACAATGGAAGGAACTTTGGAGCGGAGTGTGGATTACAGACGACCTGACGTCGTGCGTACAAACGGCCACACTGGTTCTCTCCTTCGGCAAGAGGTATAGATCCTCATGAGCCCCCGCGACTGCGGGGGCTCATGAGGATCTATACCTCTTGCAGTTGGGTGGTGTTCGGCTTGTCTCGGCAGCTAATGGGTTAATAGTTTTATACAAAATTAATAAGAGAGTCATGACAAGTAATTCCCGTCTGCCACGTCCCCATTTCAGTCACACGCCGGCAAAAAACTGAGCATACCATTTGTACACCATTTACCACAAACCACAGATTACACACAATATGCATTGTCACTTCGCAATTTAATTGTATACATCCTCGACAGGAATCAAGAGGAAATAACCCCGCATCCAGCCCCCAAACAAACGGGGAAACAAAGCGCGGAAATGTACTCCGATCGAACGGCAAACAAATCGAGCGGCCCGGGACAAAAACTGACACGCCGCAGAACGGGCAGCGAGAAGCCGTAAATATCACATCGACTCCGCCGCAGGGCTTTCACTTAGTGGAGAAGCAGAACCAGAGGTTCCCGGTCAGCAAGAGGGTGATTCTCATGTGCCCCTGCATCCGCGAAGGGGCTTATGAGGATCCATGCCTCTTCAGTGTCGAGACAAAAAGCTGATAGTGGAGGGGATGCTGTAAATTGTATATCGCGCCAACACCCCCAGCACTCGAGGCGTTTTCAAGCAATCGATCGCTTTCGGCCGATACAAAACAGCAACGGAACCCACACTGGAGCTCCCCGATCACTTTTAGTGCCAGAGGGACATTAAAATGAAGAAGATGATGACACTGGAGCCCACACGCCGTGGACTCGCCGCGGCTTGGTAAGGTCTGCAAGGCCAGGCACCCAGTGTGACGTGACTCTTGAGCTGGTCTGTGATTTTGGACCTTACGGCTTTCAGCTGAAAGCCGTAAGGTCCAAAATCACAGACCAGCACACATAATGAGCCCCGCATTCCGCATTTGAACTAAATACAAGTTTGGTGAAATCTACAAAATTGCTAACATTACATGTTCCCAGTAGATGTAGCAGTCCACTGAAACAGGCGTTTCATATCACCTCTTTGGTAAAGAATAACCCAACGAAGAAAGAAACATGCGTAGAAATGACAACACACCATTGGGTTTTTTAAAAAAATATATTTTGCGTTTAAACCACATTTCCTAGACTTCTTCTTTTACAAACTCAAATCTATGGTTCCTGCTCAGTGACAAAGTAAACAGCTTTAGTCTCCCATTGTGAGTTTTGAGTTTGAATATTTGCATCGGCAAGATTGTAATAATAAGTGAAGACCACGCTTCCCATAAGTAAAGTAATATTGATTGGGACTTTATGAAAAACCACAACAACCTCACACATGAATGGCCCAGGGGCCAGTTGCATGAGTAAGCTTAGTCCTGCGCCAGCCACTAAATATGGTGCTCCGCTATCGCGGGGTGAGTGTGGTGGCGCTATCGCGGGGCACCTTGCTTAGTGGCTGGCGAAGGACCAAGCTCTCTACTAACCGAAGGTGCCGAAAAGGCCTTTCCTTGTAAACTTAAGTCATTGAGGAAGTTCATCGTGGCAGATTCTAGTTGTCCCCCTTGCCTGACCCACGCCGTGAGATAGCCTTAGTCGCCTGCGCCGCGTTAAACCCAAATAACTAACCAAGCAGATACATAGCCTTGGTCTTACCCGCTTCCGAAGGAACCAGGTAGCTACGCCCGTGTGCTGGCTGCAGCTGACACCGCGGTTGTGTAGAATACGCCCATACCCCTCTCGCTTTCCCTGCCAAGTGACACCCCATCCCGCATTGTCAACCACTACTTCAAGCTGAGAGAGACCGACCGACCAACTTGCTCTCCACAAGGTGGCGCGCCAAACGACAAAGATCCAACCACGACAATGACTGAAGTGCAATGCATACTATTCGAAAAAAATAACTTGTATGACACGTCAAGTTTGGCGCTTGCTGATCTTCTGAACTTGATGCGCTAGTGCATGGGTCGTGCCTGATTAGTTTGGCGCCTGAAAGGCGCCAAGCTGATCAGGCACTACCCGTGGGCTCACGCGGTCGATTCATCTCCGGCTGTTGGCATTAACACTTAAACAAATAGCTGAGCAAGAAGCGGCTGCATCAATAGTGTGTCATCTACCTGCGTCGTGATGAGACCACATGCGTGCATTTCAATACAAGAAACAAACATTAAAAAAAAAAAAAAAAAAAAAAAAAAAATCTTAGCAAAAATACACAACCGCCGCGGCATTTCATCTGATAAATACAATTTTATTTTATTTCCTCTAGTCAATTATTTATCTACAGCAAGATATGTGAATTTATATTATATAAAGAATGTGCATTACTCTAATACATCATGCCAACCTGACTGGTCATGCGGACTGCAATAAAGAAAACTTAATACAGACTTAATTAAACTGTCAAAAACCTGTCAAATGAACCCACCAGCTGCTGTGCTGTATATTTTCAAACTACCCAAAACTAATAAAATGAAGATGATAAATAAAGACTTTTACGCCCGATAAAACAATAACGCGGACAATGGGCTATTCATGAAAAAATAACATGAATAAATAAAAATGTATCCCGTGGGCGGGTATATGATTTTGTACCTTAAAGCTCTCTCGGCTGCAGAGTCCAAAATAACAAACACGAACACAGACATCTTTCATTTTCAGCGCAAACTGTGGGATATGAACAAAGACTCTTTGATGTGCATCAGCCAAGATAGATTCGAGGCTATTGCATGACTAACCACAGCCATCATAATTTATTAAATGCACTGCCTCTCTGTTTGTCAGACACTACATTAAAGCTGTCATGACAGAGCCTTGAAGCTGGTTGATAATCTAACTGGTCAAACATACTCACTCTGTTTGTCAGACACTACATTAAAGCTGTCATGACAGAGCCTTGAAGCTGGTTGATAATCTAACTGGTCAAACATACCCACTCTGTTTGTCAGACACTACATTAAAGCTGTCATGACAGAGCCTTGAAGCTGGTTGATAATCTAACTGGTCAAACATACCCACTCTGTTTGTCAGACACTACATTAACCCATTTAACCCCCACGCACTACAGCAGGAGATGGATCGACCATGATAATTCAAGGGTAGTGCCAGATTAGCTTGGCGCCTGCTAATCTGGCACTACCCTTGAATTATCATTGTCAATCCATCCCCGGCAACTGGTACATAAACGTTAGGCAACACCTAAATTTGAGAAATGGAACCTTGGGGCTAAAAGTGTTAAAACCTATCATGGCGGAGCCTTGGTGCTGGTTTATAATCTAACTGGTCGAGAATATATCCTCTCTGCATGTCAGACACTACATTAAATCTATCATGACAGAGAGCCTTGGAGCTGGTTTATAATCTAACTGGTCGAGAATATATCCTCTCTGCATGTCAGACACTACATTAAATCTATCATGACAGAGAGCCTTGGAGCTGGTTTATACCCTGACTGGTCGATAGGGTGACTGGCACACACCTGTCGTGCTGAAAACGAGTACATCAGTTTGCGATAGGTTAACGCGTTCGACACGTTCTCCATCCGGATACGGCTGCTGTGTTAACTCATTCGAGACGTTACGCATCCGGATACGCGGCTACAGCCGCGTATCCGGATGCGGCACGTCTCGAATGTGTTAACTGCAACCGCACACCAAGACAAAAGCAAATCGATATGATGCATAATTCAGTACTGTCAACTATCCACCACAGTGAATCATATAATCAGCTGTCGCAAGGGTTTCAGTTTAGGGCTAGTACAGTTCTAAGCACTTTCAGAGGGTGAAATTTCACGAGGATTTATTTGGAAAATAGTAGTGCTTAGTAGCAGCAGGCTTTCAAAGTCCCAGTTTCCAGCCTTGCAGCCGTGCTTTGACAAATGTGCGACAGAGACGCCTTACCCGTTTTAATTATACATGAGAATTTATCACATATTACAACCTAAACATAGCACAGTTACATGAGGGGGCTGGCCTGCAGTTTGGAAGCTACAGGATAAGGTATAAAATCAAAGATCAGCAAAACATTTTCTATAGCTTTCGATTCCTAGTCAGAAGCATTATGTAACAGCCCTCCTGAACAAAGAATCCCTGCGTTGTGCATGCCCTACACTGAAGTAGCATTGTTCAACCCCTTGGCTGTTAGTAACTGTTTTTGTCGCCATGATTCATACAAGGAGGGTTAACTCATTCGATTGATTGATTGATTGTACATTGCTTAACGTCCCGACAGCAACAAGACTTTCTCAGGACGTGCCTGCACTGCTTGTGAGAAAAAACAACTAAACAGAACATTGAATGTATGTCGCCAGCCGGTCTAATACGTTAAATAAATACTACTACGACATGGGGACTAACTAAAGCTAAGACCATTTAGCAACACACATCCAATATCAAGAGCTACAGGCAGCGCAGACAGTAGGGACAGTTTAAACAAGGAAAATACAGGTGGATGGACCAAGGGTAGAAAGAAACACATGCCCCAGAATAGAGGGGAAAACCCACCTTGTGGGGCTGACCGGAGTGACCCTGGTAACTAAAAAGTAGTTAACCCCACCCAAGTCCCCCAGGGCAGACCCGGGTGGGGGGGGGGATAACTCATTCGAGATGTGTCGCATCCGGATACGCGGCTTTAGCCGCGTATCTGAATGCGACACGTCTCGAATGAGTTAACACGGATGATGTACACTACGTAGAAATGGCATGCATTGCAGTGCCAAAGATGAACACGTCAGTGCATTGTTCACGACAACAATACCCATTTGCAACAAGACCTATCGACTGCCGTCTTCAATTACAACCAAGTGATCCGGTTGCGCCACAATGACGCAGCACAGGCTGTAATGAAATAGGACTCGAATCG
Source organism: Semisulcospira habei (assembly GCA_036245525.1). Taxonomy (NCBI): domain Eukaryota; kingdom Metazoa; phylum Mollusca; class Gastropoda; family Semisulcospiridae; genus Semisulcospira; species Semisulcospira habei. Next base: position 212,798,736 of record BTPG01000001.1, read on the forward strand.
ATGATCAGCCTCTACCTACAGTGCACAGGCAGTAAAGACGACATGATGACGAGAAAAGATACTGTGCTACTATGTTGTACGTCACTAACGCAGCATCATTGCCCGGATTAGTTTAGTCTGAGACTCTCACAGAGAGCAAACTGTCTTCGGGCCAACGTCGGCCGCAGTGGGCCCGCGCAAGGCACACTGCGGCCCGAAGACCTTGGCGTAATGGGCGGGGGATACACAGGAGACTAGCAGTGGTGGCATTTATCCTGCAGTTCACGGACTTCCGCTTCTAAATAATTCAGCAGAACAAGGCCGCAGGACTACGTACAGTCCTGCTGCGACAGTCCGGAGTCAGAACGCTACGGTAACCTCAGTTTGCGGAGCTAGGGTGCAAATAATTGGTGTCTAATCCCCAACAGCAGCTTCTGTTCTATATTTTACAAAAGGCATAGTTATAGATGTTCAAGCGCCCCCTGTTCGGCTGAAGCGACTCGTGATAACGTATTCCTATCCATTACAAATAACTTTCATTGTAACTTTGTTTTTATACAGAATTAGCTATGATTAACCATTTCACCGAGAAAAAGTGAACACGATCCAACTGCAAGAGACATAGATCCTCATGGGCCCCCGCGACTGCGGGGGCTCATGAGGATCTATGCCTCTTGTTGAGGCCAGTTTGTGTCCATGTCTCTTGGACGTTTGTGGCTTGTGGTCGTGAAACCAACACGCATTTCAGAAACAGAAATGTACGTACACTGTACAGTGACAGGGCAGGGGTTAACTGTCTTATTCGAGACGTGATGGATTCTGCCACAGATTCTCAAGAGAGCTCTGAACTGCCCAGGCTGATGACAGTCTATGCCCCGAGCAGCTGGAAGCGGCTGGTGGCGACACTGATGCCGAAAGTGTCTTAGAATGCCTTTTGTCATCAGTCCACACTGAAACCTGGTCTGCGTACATTATTCAGTAGCTCAGTGTCTCCAGTGCAACAGACAGACCCTGACAACACCTCGACGGATGCCACGACCTCAGCAATGGCGAGACTGTTCTCTGTAACCCTTTGGCTGTCGCTAGCGGTGTTTGTCGCCATGATTGCTGCAGGAATCCAGTCAGCCAGTTAGTCCTGTAGGAATCCAGTCAGCCAGTTAGTCCTGTAGGAATCCAGTCAGCCAGTTAGTCCTGCAGGAATCCAGTCAGCCAGTTAGTCATGCAGGAATCCAGTCAGCCAGCCAGTCCTGCAGGAATCCACTCAGCCAGTTAGTCCTGCAGAAATCCAGTCAGCCAGTTAGTCCTGCAGGAATCCAGTCAGCCAGTTAGTCCTGCAGAAATCCAGTCATCCAGCCAGTCCTGCAGGAATCCAGTCAGCCAGATAGTCTTGCGGAAATCCAGTCAGCCAGTCAGTCCTGCAGGCATCCAGTCAGCCAGCCAGTCAGAATCCAGTCAGCCAGCCAGGAATCCAGTCAACCAGCCAGGAATCCATTCAGCCAGCCAGTCCTGCAGGAATCCAGTCAGCCAGCCAGTCCTGCAGAAATCATCGCGACAAAAACCGCTACCGGCAGACAAGTGTTTCTTCTCTCAAATATAAATTAGGGTTTTATCAAAGACAACTTCAGCTTTTCAGTACACTACGGAACTCTAGAGGGTAATTCATTCTTACTTTATGGTCTCTAAACCCAGAGACTGCTACAGACGATACCGTTTGGTGGAAAAAACGCATAGTTACGAAAATAGGTACTAGAAAAAATGTGTACGGTGCCCATAGGTATACCGAGTGAACTAAACTTGTCCAATGTCCAATTATTATATTTTAAAGAAAAAAAAAGGAAACAAGTTCAAGTTCAAGGAAACAAGTTCTTTCGTTGTTGCATTTTACACGCTCGGCACCTACTTAGTCCGGCTCATGTTTTGGCCTAGAATAATACAGTTAAATAGCCACTGTGTTGGATAACGCTGGAATGCTGAGGTGTGTGTTTACAACCCCACCCAAGTCCATTAACCCGTACAGCCTTGGCATGGTACGACGCGATATGGCTCGACCATGATAGTTCAAGGGTGGTGTCCGAATAGCTTGGCGCCTGTAGGCGCCGAGCTATTCGGACACCACCCTTGAACTATCATGGTCGATCCGTCTCTCAAACCGAGACGTACGCCTCAAAGGATGTCTAAAAGTTGGTGTCATCCTCATGATGTAACGAGCAGCAAAAATTCTCAGGAAATTCAAGAGGAAATGTCGGTCATGATGGCCCCGGCCGCACAGGAAAGAGGTGCATTACTGAGATGGCTGAACTCATTCAGTAATTGTCCCAGCCAAACAACTTGATGACGTTCAAAGTCCCGCGAGGATGAAGAAAAAAAACACTTTGATCCGACTGGCCAAAACACGATCGTTGAAAGCAGCCCCATCTAGCAAACCTGGAAACCATTCTATCAAAACCGACTTGAAAAGAATCTCATTGTCGGACCACCCGGAGAACTGACACAAAATCTGAGTCCGGAGTGACTGATTGGTATCGATCGATCTCAGCAAGAGGTATAGATTCTCATGAGCCCCTGCGGCTGCAGGGGCTCATGAGAATCTGTGCCTCTTGCAGGCAACAAGGCACTGTGTCAAGAACTAATTTCATCCTCTCAATATCATAGCTCAGCAAATCCATTCCAATTTCGACCACTTACCGCAATCTGCTGGCGGAAATCTCGTCTCTTTGTACAAATTCCTTGTCTGCTACGCTACTCTCGTATCCTTGGCATCGCTTTCAAGGGGTACGATCTCCTGTTGTTGCTGGTGGTTGCGCACTTGTAATAACTTTCCCACCGGCTCTTGTACGCTCAGTCACTGACGGGTGTACAGTTTGTTGAACTAGCGTCGATGTCAAAATGGGCTAGAGTAGTTGTAATAACAAACTGCCCGTGGTCTAATAATATCAAGTGGTTTACCACAGCTGCGCTCAGTGAAGTGACGCTTTACACTCAATTTAGCGGACAGTGACCACAAAAGACGATTAAAAGAATGACACGACAAAGGTCTGCAGCTACTGAAGACACAAACCCGTAAAAAGTTTTGTAAACAATGTGCAAAGTAAAATAAGCCAAAGAAGCTCACTTCAATCCAATTACGGTAGATACAGTTCGGAAAAGGTGTTCTGAAACTGCTGTGGAGCCGCTTCGTGATGTCCGGAACTTCGTGATGTCAAGCTGACGATGCAGTTATATATTCCAGGGCACAAGACATGGAACACGTGCGAGTTACCGTGCGACACACGCAGCCACTATCAGCTCGCTTCCTTTGAAGAAACGGCGGAATGCAGGCGTACACACGATGGTGTGAATCTACAGCTGACACACTGACACGTCCTACCCGCCGCAGACTCGACTCGACTTCTATAACGAGTTGCCGTAGTCATAAACCAACACGTTGTAATCCACCCTCCACGCCTCTCTCTCTCCCCACGTCTCTCTCTCTCCCTACACGCAGTTCAAAGCTACTTCTGACAGAAGCTGTGCTGGTTCCGTCCCACTTTCAGTATCGTGCATCTAGAAAACTGCACAGCGGCAAGAACACCCACAAGCACACAACTTCTGCAGTGTTGACGTCGTGTGCTATCTTTGTGTCGTGCCAGTCTCTCACGCAAGTCGCTGTTTCCTGCCAATAGTTGTTGATATCGTCATCAGAGGAATAACCGCCTCCCTGTCTCTGTACACTCCACACGCCACGCGCCTAGCCAGTCTCCACTGCACTCTCTATTCCACAGCGTAGCGCGCGTCTGCGCCGTGCTCGTTCAAGGCTCGGTGTGTGCGTCTAGTGTTGCCGTTGTATTGTGTGTCGCTGTTCAGACGGCCTAGCGGAACCCTGCCTCTCTCTCTCTCTCTCTCTCTCTCTCTACCGGCGTCAGTCTCCCTGCAAAACCGACTCTTTTGCCGATCCTTGAATCCTGTAACCCCGAATTTTCTCTCTGCAAACCTGTTGAGTGCCAGTGACCGTCCTGGTGGGTAGTATAAATATATTCTTACACGCGAACCCCAGCAGTTGACTAATGGACGTAAGAGCACATATTAACCCATTCAGGCCTAACGCTGTCTACTGAAAGCTTCAATGTGTGTATTAGAAAAACTTGTTTTCCTACGTTCAAGTTAACCCTTAGACAATGACAGTGACAATTGGGTGTCGGTCAGGTCGGTTTTAGTGGCGACTAATGATTCTCGCAGCGGCATCGCGACTAAAGCCGCTAACGACACCCAAAGTCAAGGTGACTAAAACCGCTAACGACACCCAAAGTTAACCCCTTGGCTGCCAGTGATCACACTGGCCGACATTAGTGTGAAGAGCGCCGATGTAAATGGGTGAAAGTAGGCACAAAGAACACAGGACTAAAGAACAAGTGATATAAATGCGACTGCGGGGGTTCATGAAGGTTTGTGTCTCTTGCAGCTGGGTAGCATTCACCTGGCCTCGACAGTTAATGTGTTAAACGATACCCCAGTATTACGGTATTTAATAGTTCGCCGACTGCTGTACCAGTATGCGGCAGTGACCAGGGTGATCCAAGCAAAAGATCTCTTTAGTCCTTACCTAAAATAGGGTGCAGCCTGTTGTCCGGCTTTCCTACTATAAAGGGGCCCAACCTACTGCTTTTGGCCTCGTTTTGATTTGGTGTAACTCTATTTTGAAGGAATCTCAGCTTCCATAGATGTGTTAACCCATTTAACCCCAAGGCCGCGTTTTCCAAATTTTAGAGGCGTCATCTAGCGACTGCACCACTGAGTGGCAGCAGATGCATCAACCACGATAATTCAAGGGCAGTGCCAGGTTAGCTTGGCGCCATCAGGCGCCAAGCTAACCTGGCACTAGCCTTGCCGAATTATCGTGGTCGATCCATTTCCCGCCGTAGTGGATCGGGGCTAAAATGGGTTAAAACAAATGAGGATCAAACAGCAGTAAGGTGAGAGGAAGCGTTGGAAATCGGAGATGGCTGATACCGCTTCCAGTCGCAACATATGTGTGCAACGTAACACTTTTAATTTAAAGGACAGATTAAGCCGACCTGAGTAAGCAAGAGGCGTAGATTCTCATGAGCCCCTGCGAATGCAGGGGCTCATGAGAATCTATGCCTCTTGCTGAATGTTCCAGGTAATTGAAGAAATGGATAGGGGCGTATCATCAGGCTTGCCGTAATTACCGTGCGAGTGTTGTGTGTAGTGGAGTTTTGAGTACAGCTACGTAGCTAGGCGGATCGTAGTTCAGTTCAGTTCGGTCAAACGCTCGGAAAGGCACATACGCACTCCACCTACTCATCAGAAATCTTCCCATAGTTCCTTTTCGATATCGTACCAGTATATTTGTCTCGGCTTATTGTGGATCTCCCATACTAGATCTATGATCGTTGGTCGATGATGCACAATTAGTTCCCCTGTCAGTGCGTTTTTCTACTTACTTGGTAGTTTTTGCTTAATTGTAAGCGCACTGGCAGTCAACCTATGTGATCTGTCGCGTCCTTTCAAGTCTGCCTCCCGGCTGCCGCCTTTCTCCACACCTCTGCTCAGCCCGAGGCACGATCGACTGTGTGGTGCCCTTGGCTCTGTTCCTGTTAATGCCTTCTCAGGTTTCTCACCACGCCTGATCTGCCCATCCGCAGCCCCTGTGTCATTTCTGCCTTGCCAGCGAGAGCAGAACGGAGGAGGAGCGAATACCCGCACGCCGAGAGGGAAAGCAGAGTACAGAACGCTAATGTTCTACTTCATACATTGAGAGACGATGTAATGGCAGTTTATATACCCCATAGCTGGCACAACGCTTAACCCCTTCACTGTCGAGAAAAACCGAACGCGATCTAACCGCAAGAGGCATAGATCCTCATGAGCCCCCGCGACTGCGAGGGCTCATGAGGATCTACGCCTCTTGCTGAGACCACTTTGTGTCCACGTTCTTTGGACAAGTCTGGCTTTCGGTCGTTCGGTGAATACAGATTTCAGACACAAAATGTACCTACGTTGGCAGGTAAAGGGTTAATGATATTTTTGTTTAGAGCCGTGCGACAAAGTTACGGATTTTGGCGACACAGAGACTGCGTGTCACACCCCACAAAATGAGATGTCAGAGTGTACTAGACCAGTTTCTGCGCTACAGGCTGCCTCGGCGTCTAACAAACGCCATCAATTTTGTCGAAGCTCTAAAGAACCGAAAAACCACGAGTCCGAAATAGCTCAGGCGGTTAAGGCGTCGGAGCAGGAGAGCGAAGGGAATCGCCGGGTCGTGGGTTCGAATCCCCGTCCCGGCCCCGGTAGCTGGACTCGCAATCCAGGTGGAAAAGACAGGCTTGTTCCAAATAGCATGTCCGTTGAAAGGTCATGGTAAATCAAAGTGGCACAGTTGGAGTGCGCCTGAGTTGATCAGTGTTCAGGTCATACTCCATAGGTTAGTAATAGATTTATCTGTTCCCCATAACCCGCCCGTCAGGGCCGTCCATTATCACTTCGGTGCCGTGGACGTTAAACCCGAACTAACCAGCAAGAACCGAAATCGTCTTCATTCACTATCGACAGGCAGCAAGAGGCATTGAACGATCAGACAGGGCTGTGACAACCCAGTTTGAATGTCACGAAGAGGCTTGTCATCTAAAAACAATACAAGTGTACAGAGCCAGTAGATCGTATACAGAGACTGTCAAGTCTCAGACGCCAAACTCTACGTATACGGGTTCCGGTTCCAGCCCTCTATGGCGCAAGGGTACACTATTGAACCGCCACTAGTGAGTGGTCCCGCCGTCAGTCCCTTTATCTGGCATCTGCAAGAGGCATAGATTCTCATGAGCCCCTGCGGCCGCATGGGCTCATGAGAATCTATGCCTCTTGTTTTTAGCGCGGGGATATTTGGTCATTTTCCTTCGGCGCACTGCCTTCAAGTTCATACAATGAAAGTTATAGGTTTGAAAGTTATAAAGCCAGGTTTGGGCGGCAAGTCTCCAAATACTATGGTCCTCGGCAGTTTTTCGTATACTCTGAACTTCTTCAGTCCGTGCGGGTCGCTCAGTGGACGCTGGTTGTGTTTCTGCCGCCGGGACAGGCATGATCTCAGTGCCGGCGCCAAAGAATCGGCAATGGTCGTCCAAGGATTGCCTTGAGTTGACATGGCTACATAGTGGGCGTCAGTCAGCAAGAGGCCGCAATGATCATCACGAGGGGCTCACGAGGATCTGTCTCTTGCAGTTGCATCAGGTTCACATTTCACCGGAAGCGAAGTTGTCAACATTCCTCAGTCTCTGAATTGTGAGAAGAAGGGTTAAAAAAAAAAAAAAAGGTCAGTTTAGCTGAGGGCCGATAACCTGCTGTACCACCCGACGAATTTTAGCTAAGCTAAGCTATTTTAGCCCGGCTGCGGCCACGACTCAGTGAAGCAGATCATGGTCGCTGTCAATAAATCAATGACTGATTGGCGTCTTGAAGCGATATGGTTCAAAGTCATGTGCAAGCACAGAAAAATTACTGATACTAAAGCCGCGGCGTAAAGGTACCTATTCTGAACAGGTGTCCCAGTAACTCACGTCGACAGAGAATACTCTCGATCTACTCGAAAGGAGTTGGTCAGCATACGTGCTGGGTGCTTACACGACGTTGTCCGCGTAATCACATTAGCGGGTCAGCTCTCTCCTCGTGCAGCACGTGCGATTGTTTGTGTTATTACGTCACAGCACGTGCGGACCACATGTTGTGCGCGCGTCCAGTCACACAGGCGATCGGTACTGAAGAGGCACTGATATAAAGTCTCATGGACTCGTGCCTCGTGCAAGAGGCATAGGTTCTCCTAAACCCCTGCCCGTCTTGCACTATATGCCTCTTGTAAATTATACCCCTTGCAAATGAGAAGGGACTGTGGTTCAGTTACGGACGGTCAAGTTATAGTCACAGGCTCATCACCGGTTATTATTGTCCCTCTGTTAAGCATAGACATTATTGTCCCTCTGTTAAGTATAGACATTATTGTCCCTCTGTTAAGCATAGACATTATTGTCCCTCTGTTAAGCATAGACATTATTGTCCCTCTGTTAAGCATAGACATTATTGTCCCTCTGTTAAGCATAGACATTATTGTGTACATGGGACTATTAACAGCAAGAGGCTTCAGATGGTTTTAAGAATCTACGCCATTTGCAGATCGAAGAAACTGAGGCCGAACTCACATACAGCCTCCTCGCAGTGTGATGTCACTATTTCCTAATGTATTTTACACATGGCAATAAAGTCATATCTTATCTTTATCTTACCTTTGACAAGGGACATAACTTGTAGTTGTACGGGAAGTAAGTTTCGAACTGTATTTGGTATCTGCAAACAAATCGATTTTATTTTAGCTTCGTGTATTTATTGCTTTATACAACAGTGGCGTCGGAACCGGGGAGGGGGAGGGGGGGCCAATGAAAATGTAGCGGGGGGGGGGGGGGAGAGGGGGGCAGAGTATTCCCTCTTCCCCCACCCTCATCCCCTTCAATAATTTCAAAAATCTTTTTGTTTAAGAAAATAAAATTGTGGAGGAAAATAATCACAAGCTTTATTTATTTCGAGGCTGCTGAAAAAAAAGTATCCTCTCTTCCCTCCTCCGTTGCTGTAATTTTCGGACATTGGGCTGTCGCCGCTTTGCAGTGGGAGGTTGCCGAAATATGTGTTGCCGAGGTTTTCATCAAAGAATATAAAGCAACGAATAATTCGGATACGACCACCTGCGCTGACGCCGCCCGTGAGTTCAGATTTCTTTTTCAGACCTTTTCCACCGCAAGGCCTGGACTTTCGCAATCATAAACCATATTGCAAGATTATCTCTCATAATCCCCATCCACAAACGGAATGGGTTGTGACAGTGTGGGTGTCTAATCAGCCCGTAAAGAAGTACCCAACGGAGAAAGAAACACGCTTAGAAAGAAACGCGCTTTGCATATTACAAGCGTGGCAGTCACCTTTTTGGTCTGGATTAATCAGCCCGTGACTAGAACAGAACACACGATGAAGAAGAAAGGGTCTTGTGAGACATGAAAGCATCTCTGCGCAGCCGTGGGCGATTTTCTATATTTGGATGGCCAATCCGGTTATCTGAACCATCTCATCGTGGATTATGATCTGCCAATCAAAACAAGGGATCGCAAGGGATTTCGTGTGGCCAGGACAACAGCTAATCCCTCCCATTTCAAATAGGTACAGAGCCGCCCCATCAGCTCCTGTCGACTCAGTTGTCAGTATCAATGTTATTAACACACGTGTTTCTTAGACAGAGGTGGCTATTACCCAGTGCGCAAAGGCCAACAGCGGCCGACGTCACCCCTTTGCCCTTTTGCGCACTGGGTAGAGTTTCAGCTTGATACGGGCGTGTACCTCGGATTATCTTTAATATCGTTTCGTCCTGACAGAGGGCTGAAATAAACGTCATTGTTGTTTCAAGTTGGCAGGACTTCAGGGGGACAAAAATAGACATAGTATGTAGCAGACATAGGGGCTGTTGTTGGACTGACTACAGATATATTCTGCACACGTGTAACAGTAGCCGCAGAGTTTCACTGACGATCAGTTCGCGCATGCGCAGCACCGGCGATACTCCGAAAATCAACTTTCGAGTAATTTACTGCAAACGACTGCACGATCATGTCACTAGTTTGTGTGACCTGACGGCAGCGCTGTCGATCCGTCTTCAACGTACGTCTGTGGAACCTAGAGGCACTACTGTGAAGCCATAAAACGCCGTGCTAGCAGCCTCGACCTTTACTCGAAAAAAAATACCAGGCGGCCAGGCCAATGGTATTCAAGAACGCGACCACGTCAGTGGTTTTCGTCATATTGGTCACAGTCTCAACTCAAATGCGGTCTGTTCAGGTCGTACTCGGCCATAGGCAATATATTTCCCTGTCCCCATAACCCGCCCGTCAGGGCCGTCCATGATCACCTCGGTGCTGTGGACGTTAAACCCGAACTAACCAACCAACCGGTCTGTTCATCTCTCTCTCTCTCTCTCTCTCTCTCTCTCTCTCTCTCTCTCTCTCTCTCTCTCTCTCTCTCTCTCTCTCTCTCTCTCTCTCTCTCTCTCTCTCTCTCTCTAAGGGACGGAACTTGCGTGCAGGCACGTGCGTGGCCTTACACGTCCATCTCAGGTGGAGACAACCGCTGATTATCTCGGCAGATCACTTATTATCTCTGCGCAACGACACACATGTTCGAGTTGAGCAGCAGCCGGTCTCGCCACAGCAGCGAAATTCCACATACCCCCTCAACTGAAGGGACACTGGCATGTACAGATAGTCAACACCAAAACAATAACACGGTGACAATAGGTTCATTAATCTCTTCACGCAGTGTTGGGACAAAGACAACGCCCAGCTGCAAGAGACATAGATCCTCATGAGCCCCCGCTGTCGCGGGGGCTCATGAGGATCTATGTCTCTTGCTGAGCAAGTTGTATTCATGGTCCGTGGAGGACTCGGGCTTTTTCAGGCACACAATTTGCACCCAAAGGCATTCACGGTAAAACTATTCAACTACTGCGCTCTGTAAGTGACGTAAAATAAAAATTTTAAAAAAATCAAACGCGTAAGCTCTGGTGACGTCTTTTTCAGAAACAAAAAGAAAAGTACAGCACACTTTGTAACGAAAGCTGGACTTCAGACAGCTAGACGCATAGATTCTCATGATCCCATGCAGGGGCTCATGAGAATCTCTGCCTCTTGCTGGCGGAAGCGCTAGGGCCGTCGGGATAGGTCGGTGCGCATCATCTGTTTTGGGTCCTCTGCTGAACCAGTTTCCCAAATCATCAGCCAGAATAGCTGTGAGTATCACAAGTATGCTGATGACACTCAGGTCTCTAAGTCTGACCATCCTGGTAAACTGCAGACCATTGTCTCCAATGTGGAGAAGTGTATAGTTGAAGTCAAAGACTGGATGACTTGCAACAAACTCAAGTTAAATGATGACAAAACAGAGAGCATGCTTGTTGGTACTCGAGCTAGAACATCCGCCTCCAGCAGTGATCATATTTCCATAGGTGGCCATGACATTTCTTTCAAATCCAATGTAAAAAAATCTGGGTGTATTCCTGGATTCAAGTTTATCGATGGAAAAACAGGTTAGCCATCTTTGCCGCACTGCCTACCTGGAGCTCCGCAAAATAGGCATGATCAGATCCTTTTTGACAGAAAAGGCTACTGCCCAGCTTGTATGCTCTCGCATTCTGTCCCGTCTAGATTACTGTAATTCCCTCCTTGCTGGTATCTCATCTGATCAACTCACTCGCATTCAGCGTATCCAGAATAATGCAGCCCGGTTAGTCCTTCGCAAAAAACGTACTGATCATGTCACACCACTGCTAAAGCATCTCCACTGGCTACCTGTCAAACAGAGAATAGAGTACAAGTTGGCCACTTTGGCATACAAACACTATGACAATACGCTTCCTGCATATCTGTCTTCTTCCCTTGCATCACATAATCCTAGCAGAAGTCTACGCTCAAGCTCACAAAAACTGCTCGTTCAGCCCAGAGTCAGCCCTAAAAACTGCCGGTGCCCGTTCTTTCAGTTTTCAGGCCCCTCACGTCTGGAACTCACTTCCACTGCATGTCCGTCTTTCCCTACCCTGATGACCTTCAAAACAAATTTGAAGACCCATCTTTTCCTGGTAGCATATCAAGATTAGCTTAGTCTGGATGTGCTGCCTCGAAATGTTGGTTGTTTCGTATGTGGGTAGCCCATGTAGATAGGCTGTGTGTGTGTATGTGTGTGCGTGTGTGCGTGTGTGCGTGTGTGCGTGTGTGTGTGTGTGTGTGTGTGTGTGTGTGTGTGTGTTTCGTGTTAGAAATGCGCCTACATGGTGCGAGCAGATGTTTATTTAAAGAGTGAATGTGTTCTAATTTTTCTCTTTTTTAATGTTTTTTATGTGCTGTAAAGCGCTCCGAGCTTGCTGTTCGTGGGGAAGGGCGCTATATAAAAACTATGTATTATTATTATTATTATCCATTCAAAGGATCGGTCGGCTGCGGGAATGAAATCAGTGATTACGTACTGACTTTTGTACCCCGGGTACCTGTTAACGGCACTTGGGTGTTGACCTAAGGAGCGGGGACGGTCTGAGAGCGGTTTCAAATGACTGTAATCAGTACAGGGCGAAGGAGCGGGGGTTTAGTGAAATCAGTGATTAACTTTCCCTTGAGAAGTTTGTTGCGTGTTCGAAGTGTTTACATGCTCTACGGGAATAGCAGCGGCTCCATTGTATTGGTGGTGGATTTGCTCATTCCACCGTGAGATGGCCACACTGAGTCGCCTGCTCGGCGCTAAAGCTAGCTAGCTAACTAACCCTACTATATGCCTACCTACCTACCTACCTAACTAAACTAACTAACTAATTAACAATTAACTAACTAACGACTAACTAATAACTAAAAAAACTTAACTAACTTACTAACAACTAAACTAACTAAACTAACTAACAATTAGCTATCTAAAAACTATCTAACTAACTAACAAATAACTAACGTACTAATATTAATAACTAACTAACAAATAACTAACTAACTAATATTAATAACTAACAAATAACTAACTAGCTAACTAATAACGAACGAACGAACGGTTGGCCATGGCGGTCTGGAGACGATGATTTGGAATCAACACGGGGCCGAAGTTACTACAGTAACGCGGGATTTTTTTTTAAGCTGGAAGACTTGGGTGTTTGTTGCACTCCGTTTTGACTCATTCAAGGAGCTCCGCATCAATAGCTGCGAAAGTATCGTATAGCGTTGCCGGCAGCAACGCTGTACGACACTTCCGCAGCTATTGATGCGGGCCGCCTTGACTCGAGCTGAGGACTGTGTCGGGACACGACGTTAAACCTAAACAACCATCCACTCTCTTGAGAGTGTGCTGGTCTGTGACTTCGGACTCTACGGCTCCAACTGCAAGAGACACAGAACCTCATGAGGTGAACCTTCAGCTGAACGTGCTCATGAGAATAAGTGTCACCTGCACGTGGATAAGGCCGCCCTGAGACAGACATTACAAAAGCAGCAGCCCTGTATAATCACTGCAATTGTCACACGGGCTCTCAGAGAACGGCAATTAAGTCTTTACTTTGAGAAGGATGTTGCGTGATTGAAGGGATTCGTCTGTTCAGACCTGGCATTGAGCTACACAGTCCCGCATCTGTGAGACTGCCAGAAAAGCTTGACGTCACTAAGAGCCACGCTATTCGGGCACCACCTATGAACTATCACGGTCGATCTGTCTGCTAACTGTATGCAATCATAGCTCATTGCGCTCGACAGGTACGAAATACCCACATTGTGGAGTTATCCTCTGAGGACTGCATTACAATTCAGGAGACAGATCGACCGTGATAGTTCAAGGGTGGTGGCAGAATAGCTTGGCGCCTGTAGGCGCCAAGCTATCCTGCCACCACTCTTGAACTATCATACAGTCGAGCCATATCTTGCTGGGTGTGTTGCGGGCAGAAGGAGTTAGAAGAACATGGCTCAGTTGTGTGAATGTGTTTAGCCACTAAAGATGCAAATAGCCTTCAGTGTCAGCTTTAAAACTGTTTTCACCTCAAAAATAGTAAGAGGCCCGTGGTATGAACAAGTGCTTAGGCAATACGGCTCTCGTTGGTTATGGAGAATGTTTCACTGCCTTTAGTTCATTTTTTTTTTTTTTTTTTTTTTTTTTTACAGGGAGAACTGTATTGCTCGCTAAAGCTCGCGCGCCAAAAATAACACCCGGGTTTAAAAAAAAAATCTCACTTACCCACCCCATTCTCCTACCTAAACACTATTGCAATGAAAGATCAGATAGGCGCGTGGTCGATCCATCTCTTGTTGCAGTATGTCAGGGCTGTGTGAGCTGCGCATTACTGCCATTAACCCCTTGACCGCCGAGAAAATGTGACAACGATCCAACTGCAAGAAGCATAGATCCTCATGAGCCCCCGCGACTGCGGGGGCTCATGAGGATCTATGCCTCTTGCTGAGACCCATTTTGTATCCATGTTTCTTGGACGGTGTTGGGCTTTTGGTCATTCAATGAACAACGATTTCAGAAATAAAAATCTACGTACAGTTGCAGGGACGTCAGTGTTCACTAATTACCAGAGTTTCACATGCATATGATCATGTAATTTCGAATGACAGCGGCGGGCTGTTTTCCTGTTCAAAAGGGCACGTGCTAAATTATGCACCACGCAGGCTTGCGTTGTGTTTGCGTGCAGTCCCGTGAAGAGCCTGCGTAAACATGCAATTAAAAAGTTCTTTGTGTCAAACATCCCCTGTAATAGCAGGGCGGCCCTGTATCAGAGTTTGAAATTAATAATGCAGCAAACAAACGACAACCTGCATTTCCTCCTCCTCCTTGGCTTGACTTCGCGAACGAAGATTTTATAGGAGTTGCCCACGACGTCTGCAGGCTTGTTCGTGGCTGCGGAGTCCAATCCGAGACAGGCAGGTTCGACCGCAGTGGCTGCAGGGGAAGGTATGGCCAGGGTTCTGAGCTGCGGCATCTCTGTTTTTTCTCCTGAGCCGCTTGTCCTTAAGGCTAGCTCTGTGAGAGTCCTCAAAGGAGACAGCTGCCTTGTAAATGGTGGAGCGCCAGGTGTCACGGTCCGCAGCAAGCGAAGACCACTGGTGGTGGTCGATTTGGCAGGCACTAAGTGACTTCTTGAGACAGTCTTTGTATCTCTTCTTTGGTGCCCCTCTGTCACGGTGTCCAGTAGCAAGCTCGCCGAACAGGGTGATCTTTGGTAGGCGATGATCCTCCATCCTGGAGACGTGCCCCGCCCAGCGGAGCTGTGTCCGCAGCAGCAAAGCCTCGATGCTCACAGTTTCAGCCTGTTCAAGGACCTCGACATTGGTGACATAGTCACTCCAGTGAATGCCCAGGATGGTACGCAGGCAGCGCTGGTGGAAGCGTTCGAGGAGTCGTAGTTGGCTGCGGTAGAGGGCCCAGGACTCGGAACCATACAGCAGGGTGGTGAGGACCACAGCTCTGTACACGCTGATCTTGGTGCCTGTTTTCAGCTGTTGATTGTGCCACACCCGCTTGAAAAGTCGCCCGAAAGCGCTGTTCGCTTTTGCCAGCCTGCTGTCAAGCTCCTTGTCCAGCTTGGCGTCCGACGTGATAATGCAGCCAAGGTAAGTAAACTGGTGCACTGACTTTAGTTCAGACTCGCCAATGGTGATGTGAGGAGGGCGATACACTGTCTTGGGTGCCGGCTGATGGAGGACCTCTGTCTTTTTCAGACTGACCTCGAGTCCAAAGAGCTGGGCAGCATCTGCAAAGCAAGACGTGATGCGCTGCAGGGCTCTCTCTGTGTGTGCAACGAGGGCAGCATCATCAGCAAAAAGCAGCTCACGAATCAGTTGGTCTAGGGTTTTCGTGTGGGCCTGCAGTCGTCTGAGGTTGAACAGGCTGCCATCGAGACGGTACCTGATGTACACTGCATCGTCATCATCGAGGTCCACTGTGGCCTGCTTCAACATCATGCTAAAAAAGATGGTGAAGAGGGTCGGTGCCAGCACGCAGCCCTGCTTTACGCCGTTGAGAATAGGGAATGGTTCTGAGAGGTCATTGTTGAGTCTGACCTGGCCTTGCTGGTCCTCGTGTAGCTGGACAATCATGTTGAGGAACTTTGGGGGACAGCCAAGCCGCTCCAGGATCTGCCACATGCCTTGCCTGCTCACAGTGTCGAACGCTTTTGTTACGTCGACAAATATTACGTACAGCCCTTTGTTCTGTTCGCGGCACTTCTCCTGTAGCTGTCTCAGCACAAAGACCATATCGGTGGTGCTCCTGTTTGCTCTGAAGCCACACTGGCCCTCTGGGAGTTGGTCTTCAGCGATGGCAGGTACCAGCCGATTCAGGAGCAGCCTTGCAAGGATTTTCCCAGCAATGGACAGCAGGGTAATTCCCCGATAGTTGGAACAGTCAGACTTCTCGCCTTTGTTCTTGTACAGGGTGATAACGACTGCATCACGGAGATCTTTTGGTAGTGTTCCTTCCTCCCAGCAGCAGAGAAAGAAGTCATGGAGCTTGTTGTGCAGTGCTGTGCCTCCATGTTTCCAGATCTCTGGCGGTATTCCATCAAACATCCCCTGTAATAGCAGGGCGGCCCTGTATCAGAGTTTGAAATTAATAATGCAGCAAACAAACGACAACCTGCATTTACACACCTTTGTTCTGCCACGAGACGAATTGTATTGCTTTTTGTTACAGGACACGGGTCTCTGTGAAACATTGTAAACAATCAATCAATCGGGCGATCAAACAAGCAAACGAGAAATAGATAGATGGATCGATAATTAAGCAAGCAAGGAATCGACCGGATGTTCGATTAATCAATCAATCAAGCAAGCAAGCAAGCAAGCTTGCTAACTCACTCACTCAATCAAAGAAAGCAAGCAATTTCCAATCCCGTCATTCAGACCCACCCAGCTATCATACATGTATCCACAACCTCCTCCCCCCTCTCCCCCCCCCTCCCCCCTCCCTCCCCCCCCCCCATGTTCCCTCACACCCCCATTACCATTAATCAACCATTAAACCACACTGGCTGTCTCCTTTGTTTCGCTACGGCTGGCCAGCGGTAGCGAATCGATGGAGACAACCAGTGTGCCATTCAATTAACCTGAAATCCACACGATACACAAGTTTGCTGTATACAGCAGTACACGCAGAACAACTCTGGAAACTTCATATTTCTCCGCACAGACCTTTCTGCGTCGTATGCATTAACTCATTCGAGACGAACGGCATCTGGATACGCGGCTTAAGCCGCGTATCCGGATGCCGTTCGTTTCGAATGAGTTACACATTTCACAATGTTCGATAAATAATACTGAAAAGAACTCGCCAATCTACGGCTGTTAGTGACCTGGGACATAGGTACAAGTGGTAGGCACTTAACCAACCATTGCAGACAATGTAGCTCTGTGTTTTCTCGTCGCCGTCGAGCTGAAAATCACTCCTGAACTTTTCCGTCCCCGCTGCGAAGTTACGGATGAATAATGCAAAAGTCCCGTGGCAGCCATGATGGATGAAAAAATTCACACTTAAACGCCGATGGCTGCCTCCGTCTAAGGAGCAGGGTTATTGTGATAGACAAGATGTTTGCAACAAGCATAGATTCTCATAAGCCCTTGCAGTCGCTGGGGATCATGACAATCTATGCTTCTTGCAAATGGATGACAAACTCGGCGTGACGTCAGATTGTCGGCACGGAATCCAGCGCTGATCGGTGTCTGGGATTTTCTAAAATTACACACCGGAAAAGGAACGAATCTGAGTGAATTGCGCTGGGCTACTTCCCAGTGCGCAAAGGCCATCGGGCCGACGAAGTCGGCCGCCGTTGGCCCGCGCACGACCGTGCGCGGACCAGCGGCGGCCGACTTCGGACCGATGGTCTTTTACGCATTGGGTTGGTGCTTCTTTTCTCAGTGATCACGATGTACACTCACCTTCTCTTGCTGGACTGTGTTGAAGTCAGTCATTACTTGATTAGAAAAAGTAATTTGTTTGAATGCAAGAAGAGAGAGAGAGGGGGATATGGGGTGGGGGGTGGGGGGAGGGGGGGATGCACTAAAATCGTGACTGATTCGTGATTGGCGTTTTTTTCGGTTCTCATGATTACAATTTTTTAATTGTCGTGATGCGTGAAAGAAGGGTTTGTCGTGAAACGTGAAAGTCAAAGTAAGATCTTCGCGATACGTTAACTGAAGTTATATTCCCCAGGAGTCAAGCATCTCAACACGGTCAGAAAACTGTCTGCAAGAGATAGTGCTGACAGCAAGTGTATCATTGGGTCCTGTGTAAACTATCTTAGAACTTTATGTTTAAGTACAATGCCAAATGTCGAAATTCATCGTTTGGAGGGTTATTGTTTTTGTACCCGAGTCGCGGATTTATCGTCTGCATCGGCCTCGTTTTGAATTAATATGCATATACATGAGCCTACGACACAAGGCAGAACCCGGCCGACTATCAGTGTATCGCAATAATGCAGGTCACGAGGTCATCGGTGTGGTGTACACACGTATCCACTGTGTCAGTGGACACGTGTACTGATGTTCTCCGCCATCTCTTTGACGTCATTTTTCACGAGAAAATAGAATAAAACTTCCATACTCGATGTGCTGTCAAACTGATCACAATGCGGGTTCCGCTCAACCTGCTAGTATTTACTAGTAACGATCGTGCGCACAGTAGTGCACCGAGGCGGTGCGTGCAAAGCAACCGACTAATCCACGGTGCTTAGCTTGACCTTGAATTTTTACCCCTCGGAAACATGCACGTCTACCATCATTGAAACGGAACATTGGTATTTATACCCACTTTCTGCGCTGCAGTTAATTTCATCGGCATCTCACACATCGAAGTCTACGTAACTGAAAGCATCATTGGAAACGACAAATGCAACATCACAGCAGAAACAATGCCTCTCTGAATCGAGTTAATGAGAGCCCGCACAGACAAAAACATGTTACGACCAGCGATGTGCGAGTTTGACGCACACCGTAGTTTTCAGATCTCTGCAGCATAAAATGTGATAACTAGCTCATAACTATATGATAAAACAGGTTTAAACTCTTGCGAAATCATTGAGTAAGAGATAAATTGTACTGAAGATCATGAATTCTGAAAATCACTCATTAGCACTCGCGGAATTATAAAAAGATCGACAAAGACCGTAGATTACTTACTGATTCAGCAGGAAAGCGACAAATTCCGGGTGGGTGGTCAAGCCAAGCTCTTGCTTTACGCGTTGCCACATGTCCATATTCCCTTGTCCGGTGTCAATTCTACTTCGGGGTATCTTGTCTCTCTTCCTCTTTCTTCTCTTCAATTCCGAGTCTGTCATTGTCGGCGCGAGTCGATGACACTTTCTTTTCTTCTTCGCTGGTTTATCCGCCATCTTCTCTCTGATTGGTTATAATTATGCAGATGACCTAAGGTCGTATAGAATAGTTATGACGTCAGCAACCATCGCCTATCAGAAGCAATCTTTTAATGCGTTCAGTCACAAGATTCCGGTGGGCCTCTTTTCGCTTTGAACGGACGAAAGAAAGCATTTGGTGGGACCATAGGGTGGTCACTGTCTATGTGGGTATGTATGTTGAATCCCAGTTAAAGCTTATAGCGAACTGAAGCCTTAAAAAAGGTCGGGCGTGCTCCTTTAAAACGTCTTGATTATTCTGCGAAACGTCAAACATCGGTTGCCACTCATCAACTTATAATCAGAAATTTTCAGCGCCCCCCTCCTACCGTCCCCCCCTCCCCCCTCCCCCTCCCCCCCCAAAAAAAAAAAAAAAAGAAAAAAAAGCAAAACCAAAAAGAAAACAGCACCACCCTCGCAGTTGCTTGGTCTCATCAGGATCTATGCCTCTTGCTAAAACCACCTTGTATCCTGTTTTTGGACGGCCGGGGATCAGTCTTTGATACTGAATGGACAATGTTCTCAAAACTGAACGCAATCTGCACCCACTGGCAGTGAAAGTGTTAAAAGGAAATGACTGATATGAGCTGAGATATCATGGGGCAAAAAAATCGACGCGGGCTTTAATAGTGAGAAAGGACTGCAGGTTGGCCCATTTTTTTAAGAATAAAGGTGAGAATCTCAGTGTCTAGACGGGATTTCAGTTACTGCCCGTGGCGATAGACAGAAGAAAAAGGCGGACAATGACAGAAAAGATGGAGAGGGTGGGTTAACACCTTAACTGACGAGAAAACGTCAACACGATCCAACTGCAAGAGGCATAGATCCTCATGAGCCCCCGCAGTCGCGGGGGCTCATGAGGATCTATGCCTCTTGCTGATATAACTTAGTGTACATGTTCCTTTGGCTCTTTCGCCTTGAATTAACACATTTCAGGAAAAAACAGTCTGCGACCACTGGCAGGACAGGGGTTAATGTCCTAGTGTCAACATAATACTAAATGACCATCAGTTCTCGTCTACTGCGATTACAAGTAATGACCATCTTGCCCTGCGCACTTTGAAAGGTCAATCAGAAATGTGAACGTGCAAGCTGTCATCACAATTGCCAATAAACAGAATGTAAAACCCCAACACAAACCACACACACGTACATAATCTGCACTCCCTGCTCGAGAAAGCGGCCTTGATTGTGGTGTAAAGTGTAATAAAATTATAGCCTCGGGTGGGCGTGGGGGGTGGGGGTGGGGGGGTGCGAGTGCGGGTGCGGGTGGGAGTATTAGGACATGTTGCACTTTCAAACCACGAGAGAGAGAGAGAGAGAGAGAGAGAGAGAGAGAGAGAGAGAGAGAGAGAGAGAGAGAGAGAGAGAGAGAGAGAGAGAGAGAGAGAGCTTTATAAAACACACTCTTCTATCAGATAATTTACATTGATTGTACATTGATTGTACATTGCTTAACGTCCCGACAGCAACAAGGTTTTCTCAGGACGTGCCTTCACTGCTTGTGAAAGACAAAAAATTAAACAGAATATTGAATGTATGTCGCCAGCCGGTCTAATTCGCTAAATAAGCCTACGACATTGGGCCCAAATAAAGCTAGGACCACTTAGCAACACACATCCAATATCAAGAGCTACAGGCAGCGCAGACAGTAGGGAGAGTTTTAAAAAAGGAAAATACAGGTGAATGGACCAAGGGTAGACAGAAACACATGCCCCAGAATAGAGGGGGAAACCCACCCTGTGGGGCTGACCAGGGTGACCCTGGGAACTACTAAAAAGTAGCTAACCCCACCCAAGTCCCCCACTGCAGACCCGGGTGGGGGAGATAATTTACAGGAGGACGGCGCGCGTGGGAGGACGGGGAACTGACGTGGGGGAGGGGGGGGGGACTTTGCTGTAGCATTTTAACCCGTTCAGTGTCAATTGACGCAGACTGTGTCAGTGTCTGCATTCTTTAATTCAACACACGCACACAAGCAACTGCGGGGGCTCATGAGGATCTATACCTCTTGCAGGTGGGGTGGTGTCACACGTTTCTCGGCACCTACTCCAAAATGATAAACTAGCCCACACATCGTCCACTAGCCCACACATCGTCCCAAAAGACGAAGAAAACGAAGAAACAAAACGAAAATGACAGAAAGAAATATTTCAACCTTCAACAAGGCGTCAAAATGTCGACACCAAGTCAACAGCTTGAGCCGCAATCGTTGGCCGTTTCATGCAGAAATGTCAGAAAAATCCGCACTTTTAAACTGTCGCGTCAACTCCACGGCATCTTGACGCCAAAAAGCCAAGATGGAAGCGAATTTCAATCGCAAATCAATACTTCTGTAGACAGCTTGCGAGATTACACCTTTCATTTCCAACGCCAAGCGCTGAGGACTTATCAGAGCGTAACCCATTTAACCCAAAGACCGCGTTCTCCAAATTTTACATGTCATTCAACGACAATGAATAAAGTTGCAGGAGATGGCTCGACCGTGATAATTCAAGGGTAGTGCCAGATTAGCTTGGCGCCTTCAGGCGCCAAGCTAATCTGGCACTACCCTTGAATTAACACGGTCAGTCCATCTCCTGGTGTAGGGCGTCGGGGCTGAATGGGTTAAGGAGACCACGAGAACACGCAAAGAAAACCCAAAACAAAGTAAGAAACACGCTGAGAATGGACAAGAAAAGTGGTGTTGTACTTGTCATTTGTAAGCGTGTTTCAGTCTCTGTTGGGATCAGTTTCTTTTGCATTTCACATGCTTGGCAGTCAGTCACTGTTGTTTTTTTTTTTTTTTTTTTTTTTTTTTTTTTAAATTCTGGATCACGATAAATTGGTGGACAGCATGAGATCGTGAAAGCTAAAAGGTCGTGCCCGAACAGCCTGACACCTCTCCGAGCCGACCAAACACGATCTTTGAGCTCTCGCGGCCAGTCTAATTAGATATTACTCACACTAACCTCCCACGCGTTGCTGATTGCGAGTGAGTCTACAGCGTGTGTTGTGTGCTGCT
Source organism: Semisulcospira habei (assembly GCA_036245525.1). NCBI lineage: Eukaryota > Metazoa > Mollusca > Gastropoda > Semisulcospiridae > Semisulcospira > Semisulcospira habei. The sequence goes on from BTPG01000001.1 coordinate 212,820,665, forward strand.
TGGTCACGGATACGCACGTTCTTAACTCACTGCGCCCGAGGTTAGTTCGGGTTTAACGTCCACAGCACCGAGGTGATCATGGACGGCCCTGACGGGCGGGTTATGTGGGACAGGGAAACTATCTATTTTCTATGGAGTACGAACTGAACACTGATCAACTCAGGCGCACTCCAACTGTGCCACTTTGATTTACCAGGACCTTTCAACGGAAATGCTATTGAACAAATCCGTTTTTTCCCCTGGATTGTGAGTCCAGCTACCGGGGCCGGGACGGGATTCAAACCCACGACCCGGCGATTCCTTTCGCTCTCCTGCTCCGACGTTAACCGCCTGAGCTATTTCGGACTTTCACTGCGCCCGAGGTCCGAAACACCCGCATTTAAACTCCAGTCACTCTCATGATTCAGTCCTCTTTCCCTCCGTTTAAAATATGTTTAACACTCATCCCTCGCCTAAACACCACTTTAGAGCTATCCTCTGAGGACTGCATTGCAATGCAGGAGACAGATCGACCATGATAGTTCAAGGGTGATGGCAGAATAGCTTGGCGCTAGCCTCGCCTAAACACCACTTTAGAACTATATCCTCTGAGGACTGCATTGCAATGCAGGAGACAGATCGACCATGATAGGCGCCAAGCTATTCTGCCACCACCCTTGAACTATCATGGTCGATCTGTCTCCTGCATTGCAATGCAGTCCTCAGAGGATAGCTTTCCAAAACATGATCAGTGTCCAGTAGCGGTGAATGGGTCAAGACACCACAGCGCGAGATGGATCGACCATGACAGTTCGAGGCGCAAAGGTAATCTGGCCGGCACTGCCCTGGAATTATCACAGCCCATCCATCTCTCGCAGCTGGTTTATTGTCTCAGATAGACGTCTCTTAAAGTTGCCAAAGAAAAATAAAAAGTGAAGACCAATCTGCAGGAGGAACACAGACAGAAATGGAACCAACAAGAGGCATAGGTCCTCATGAGTCCCCGCTGAAGCGGGGGGCTCATGAGGATCTATGCCTCTTGCCGCTAGGTGGCGCTTGGTGCATATGTGACTAACTACTATGGAAAAAAGCCCCACCATTTTCCACCTGCCGCCAATTCATCAAGCTGATCGCTGGGAAATCGTAATCCGTCACTGTTTTTTTTTTCCTTATCCCCGCTAAGCACACGCCTGGTCAGGGTTAAACGGAAGGAGTTGTCTCTGGATCGTCTGCTAACCAGTGCATTACTAACAAATCAGTAAACAGCATCGCTAAAAGCAACCCGGAACACCATGTTGTCAGTTGATGGTGGTGGTGGTGGCGGTGGTGGTGGTGGTGGTGGTGTGTGTGTGTGTGTTTCCTTGTTTGTTTGTTTGTTCTTTTGTACGTTCATTATTTTGTTTGTTTGTTTGTTTAGATAATGAACACTTTTTCATTCAAACAGTGTGTCAAGGCCTGGGCTTACCGGCACCAAGCAACAAATTCCGTGGACAAAAGGTTGCTCTTGTTCCAACCTATTGAGTACGACGTGAACAGTGATCAATTCAGGTGCACTCCAACTGTGCCACTGTGATGTCGGCCAGAACCTTTTAATTGACAGTCCTGTATATATATATATATATATATATATATATATATATATATATATATATATATATATATATATGTATATATATATATATATATATATATATATATATATATATATATATATATGTATATGTATATATATATATATATATATATATATATATATATATATATATATATATATATATATATATATATATATATATATATATATATATATATATATATATATATATTATTGTCTCATTTTGCCAGCGACACACCACAGCAAAATATGGCTCGACTATGATAGTTCAAGGGTGGGGGCAGAAGAATAGCTTGGCGCCTTTAGGCGCCAAGCTATTCTGCTACCACCCTTGAACTATCATGGTCGATCTGTCCCCTGAATGGTAATGCAGTCCTCAGAAGATACTGAACTAAAAAAAAAATGTAGGTATTTCGTACTTCATGCACAATGAGTTAGTGGGTGTTTCACAAAGCTTCACCCATCTCACGAAATTGCAAAAGATGCCCGAGGTAAAATTTTCAGTTCTAGCCGGACTACAAATCCTCCGTTTTCTCGGAGAATGTCTTCGCACGCGGATGTTTGATAGCGGCCATCTTTGTTTTCTGGCAAAGAGTTCTTATCAAGCCGCGGTCTCTCCGTCATCAGCAGCAGGGGAGGCGATTTGTCACGTGATATCAACGGGGCGCAACTCTGTATACAGGTGAGAGGCCGATGGTAAACGGAGTTTAACGCGTTCACACCTCAGCGCAACATCCGCAAGCCTCAAATTAAATCTGCCTCATTAATTCTTCTGCTGGAATATAGAGACGAATAAAGGGATCCATCTAGCAAGAGACCTAGAATCTCAAGAGCCCCTGCCATTACCGGTAGCAGTGGCGCTTGAGAATCGATGTCTCTTGCAAACAGAACGCGAAAGGTTTTGCCTCTTGACGGTAAAATGGTGGCTGACTGAATCAGAGGATCACGAAATTGCACGCCACTTGCCAATAGAACCGGTAGCCTCAGAGGATCATGCAAATCTGTGAGAGTCTGTTAGTTCTCTTCAGTTCAGTACGGTCAAGATGGGGAGGGGGTGGGGGGGGGGGGGTGGGGGTCTCTGCGCTTGGGAAGGCCCATACGTGCCACCCACCCATAAGAAACCTCCCTAGAATCTCTTTCGATGTCGTACCAATATTGGTCTGGTTTCAACTGTGGATCTTTCGAGTCTGTGCAACTCCCACTGCCTTTCCGACACGCCTCTGTTATAAGTCAGTTTTGATAAACCAGCATTCTTATCAAAAGTATGACAAAATGTGAGAAGGCTGAATTTTTTTGTCTTAACCCTTTACGTGTCGGTAGCGGTTTTAGTCGCGATGATTCCGACAGGAATACAACCCATACCTTCCGACAGGAATCATCGCGAATAAAACCGCTACCGACAAGCAAAGGGTAAAACAAATCTAGGTGCCGGACCAAAGCTGAAGGCGTGGAACGCAAACACGATTGTGTGGAGGAAAACATTCACGTCTTGTATATTTGTTGTGATCACTGGCACACATACTTTATGCAATTAAAGTCAACTTCCTCAAGACGAATTTGTCAAACGACTTTGCACTGTGCGGCAACTCGCTCTTTGGTGCTCGCAGATGGAACACACTGACTTGTATAAGGAGGAATAGATGTAAATCCGCGAAAAGAAGAATTGCAGGCAGATGGGTTTGAGATAGAAAGCCACACTGGTTGCCTCCATCGCTGAAGATCAGCGCAGCGAATCGAGGAAGGCAACCAGTGTGATAAGAAACCTGTATCAGGATGAGTGCCAGCCCTCTATTTGTTTTAACTGGAGCCTGAAAATAAACAGTAACGTCTTTAATATACACAGCCCCCACTTCCGTGTACTTGAGCTAATCACAAATCCATTATTTTATTACGTTGGTAAGAATTTTAGAAAATGTGTTTATCACTGGAAATACGACAGAAAGTGAAATATCACTCCCCTGCTCAAACTCCTTCACTGGCTTCCCATCCCCCAACGCATCCAATACAAGATTCTGTCTCTCTGCTACAAATCCCTGAACAACTGCGCTCCTTCCTATCTCTCCAACTTACTTCACCCCTACACTCCTCCCCGCTCCCTCCGCTCCGCCTCCGACCCTCTCCGCCGCCACACCCCCCGCACCAAACTCAGCATTTTCGGCCCCCGCTCCTTCTCAGTATTCGGTCCATCCACCTGGAACACTCTCCCACTCTCTCTCCGTCAGAAACACTCTCTCTCCTCCTTCCAGTCCGCCCTCAAAACTCACCTCTTTCAACAGTTCTAGCACTATACCACCACAATCCCCACCGCAAGCTGACTGTCGTAATGTATTTTACTATTTGTGGTACGTGAGTCTTTGTCTAAAGCGTGCGCATGCGTGCGCGAGTTGTGAGTGCGCGCTTAGAGTTATAATTATTATAAGATAAGCGCATTATAAATACCGTTTTTATTATTATTATTATTATTATTATTAAATCATGAGACCGCCATGTCTGTCAAATCGATCACTGTGAAACAGGCACATAAGAGACTATTGCAAAATAGATGCCAAACAAAACAACAACAAACAAAATAGATGCCAAACCAAACAACAACAAACAAAATAGATGCCAAACCAAACAACAACAAACAAAATAGATGCCAAACCAAACAACAACAAACAAAATAGATGCCAAACCAAACAACAACAAACAAAATAGATGCCAAACCAAACAACAACAAACAAAATAGATGCCAAACCAAACAACAACAAACAAAATAGATGCCAAACCAAACAACAACAAACAAAATAGATGCCAAACCAAACAACAACAAACAAAATAGATGCTAAACCAAACAACAACAAACAAAATAGATGCCAAACCAAACAACAACAAACAAAATAGATGCCAAACCAAACAACAACAAACAAAATAGATGCCAAACCAAACAACAACAAACAAAATAGATGCCAAACCAAACAACAACAAACAAAATAGATGCCAAACCAAACAACAACAAACAAAATAGATGCCAAACCAAACAACAACAAACAAAATAGATGCCAAACCAAACAACAACAAACAAAATAGATGCCAAACCAAACAACAACAAACAAAATAGATGCCAAACCAAACAACAACAAACAAAATAGATGTCAAACAAAACAACAACAAACAAAATAGATGCCAAACCAAACAACAACAAACAAAATAGATGCCAAACCAAACAACAACAAACAAAATAGATGCCAAACCAAACAACAACAAACAAAACAGATGCCAAACCAAACAACAACAAGCAAAATAGATGCCAAACCAAACAACAACAAACAAAATAGATGCCAAACCAAACAACAACAAACAAAATAGATGCCAAACCAAACAACAACAAACAAAATATATGTCAAACAAAACAACAACAAACAAAATAGATGCCAAACCAAACAACAACAAACAAAATAGATGCCAAACCAAACAACAACAAACAAAATAGATGCCAAACCAAACAACAACAAACAAAATAGATGCCAAACCAAACAACAACAAACAAAATAGATGCCAAACAAAACAACAACAAACAAAATAGATGCCAAACCAAACAACAACAAACAAAATAGATGCCAAACCAAACAACAACAAACAAAATAGATGTCAAACAAAACAACAACAAACAAAATAGATGCCAAACAAAACAACAACAAACAAAATAGATGCCAAACCAAACAACAACAAACAAAATAGATGCCAAACCAAACAACAACAAACAAAATAGATGCCAAACCAAACAACAACAAACAAAATAGATGCCAAACCAAACAACAACAAACAAAATAGATGCCAAACCAAACAACAACAAACAAAATAGATGCCAAACAAAACAAAAAAGCAAAATACAAACGAATACGTTCTGCCTCTAAGTTGTCTGTGTGGGTCATTGACTAACCGAAGTGAAATAACGAAGAGAGAAACACGCTTTGAAAGGTCGTGAACGAACTAATTTCCACTCGTCCTTTTAAAGCGCGTTCCTTTCTTTCTTAGTTGTTGCTGTGCATTTCACAGGTTTGGCTTTACTTAAGTTCTGGTCTGGAGAAATATTCTGACGAGCACAAAAAAAAGCGACATTTTTGGATTCCACAAATGTCGCATTTCTTTTGGTCGTCAGTATCTATCAGAAAAGCAAAGCTGCATTGCCGAGAGTTTTCCTTTCACTGTCCCTAGAAGGGGGGGGGGGGGGAGACATTGTTTCTGATAATTCATATTTTTAATTCAATGACCAGGAACTGCAGCCGTCCCCCCCAAAAAAAATATCAATACAAAAGTCAGCAAAGAGGCACAGATCCTCATGAGCCCCCGCGATGCGGGGGCTCATGAGGATCTATGTCTCTTGCAGCTGGTTATTGACTTGGGCTCTGGGAGGGAAAAGGTTAAAAATTCATGACGATAGCAAGAGCAGGTAAACTGTATTCCAGGAACCCCCAGCAGTGAAACGACTCCTAAGTGAAATAATTAGTGAGTATATCTCGGTACATAAATACCTCATTCGCGCAGTCTAAGGCAGAAACGCTAGGGAAGCTTTCCTACGAGGACCACAGATATAAATGGTCCCACCGCCCAAGCGAGCAAAGAAATACGCGGTTTGATCTAGTGCGATGTGGTCGTTAAAAAAAAAATTATAACAGAGGCCTATCTCCGACGGCAAATGCATTATGTATAACCGAGCGATGTGCAGTATTCATAAGGCAAAAATCTCATCGTTCTTCTTTTGACACTTGGTGCCATATGCTAAACATCGTGCCGTATGTGGAAGGCATCTTACCTCATGTCAAATCGGAAACATTGTCCCGAGCGCATGGGTGCAAACTTCCAATGCAAATTTCACTAAAACTGGTCCTTGATAATTTATGAACGTTTTTCAATACAAGTTGTTCGGCAATAAGAAGCAGGTCAAAACTGCACGCGTTTCGACAAAAACAGTGGAATTAAAAGTCTGGACAGACAGGCGATATCGCATGTTTGTGCAGGCTTTTAATTTCACTGTTTTCACACACGAATCATCGGGGGGGGGGGGGGGGGGGGAGGGAATGCAATTTTAACCTACTTTTGATTCAAGAAAATCGTCTAATGGAATGAAAAAGAATACCGATATTTGTGTTCAACGAACCGCGTATTGACTTCTTCAATAGGTTCATTCAAGGCAGGAACCGGATATCAAATTGAATCGCTATAGGTACAATTGGAAAATACGGCTCGAAATGTACTTCCGGCACAGAGTTGTCTACCGTGAAGTAGGCGTGCAGTTTCTCCCGTTCCCCTGCGGTGGCGCGACCCCGATAGACCATGCGCCTCTGGCAGGCGAACGAATCTGGTAAATAATAGATAGATACGAAAAAAACTGGGAATCAGGAGGTGGACCGGGCGGCTGGTAATTTACCCCCCTTCGTTACGGAGTGGGCGCAGGCGGACTGTGCTATTGAAATCATTGTACATTCAACGACAACGCCAAAGATCGTCAACCGTCCAAGACATTGATTTCAGCAAGAGACATAGATCCTCATGAGCCCCCTGAGGATCTATGTCTCTTGCCCGTGGTTGGTGTTTACCCTTTCTCGGCGATCATGGGGTCCAATTGCACACTCGCCAAAAGTTCGCACGTATCGGTCTTTTTTTTAAAAAACTACTGCGGAGAAATCCACAGGTATGGTTTCGAACTGACTGAATGTCAATCGCTCTCAAAATACCTTGCGTCAGACACAACAGCAGCCGAGGAAACCGGTCGCTGGTATAGCAAGCAGCTTAAGCTAAATCCCATCTCACTCGCAACAAATCATCATTCATGCACAATTTTCCAGAAGCAATAACCCTTTAAACGCCGGGGAACAAAATGCGACGAAAACCATCCCACTGCAAGAGGGAGGAGGGGGGGGGGGGGGGAGAGAGAGAGAAAAAAAAACAACAACAAAAACTTCCTGAGCCATGACCGCAGACGCACACGCGCAGACGCACACGCGCATAGGCGCAGGATGATCGTTAATAACTGGTCACCTCTTAACAGTGGTAGTAGTAGTAAAGGGCACTGCTGTCAAGTGACCGACTACGCAACGAGCATCTCATCCCTATGGTGGCTCAGATTTAAATCTTCCCCCCCCCCCCCCCCCCCCTTTTAGCTGGACAACTTTAAATCCGTGTTATTTGAAAGGACATGTTACACGGCGTGGTGAGATTGTCATGGCTTAACTCATTCAGCCATTCAGCCCGACGCACGTATTTCCCAAATTTGGGAGGCGTCATCTAATGACCATGCACCAGTTGCAGGAGATGGATAGACCATGATTATTCAAGGGCAGTGCCAGATTAGCTTGGCGCCGACTAGGCCAGGTACTTATGAGCGAGGGGGGGGGGGGGGGGGGGGGGGAGGGAGATTGTCAAAAATCCTAGCGAGCTGTTGTTAAAAGTGATACTTTCGGAACGAAACTTAAAAGAGGTAAAACTATATATCCATAAATTTCTTTTGAATTAAAAAAAAAATCCACAAATTCAGCTGTTCGGATGGTTTTTACAGCATTCCTTCGCCAATTTCGAGAGATTGGTCTTAAAGTGCCCAAACCACGCAAGCAAGAGGCACAGATCCGCAGGGGCTCATGAGGATTTATGCCTCTTGCTAAGGTAGGGTTAGGTGATGAGCTGATTGAGAATGCCCAGAGTAGTGAGGCGCGCAGCCTGGTTATAAGAGAATGCCGAAGTTTATGTATTCCCCGTGGAGCGGTTTGTTTTTACTGGCACGTGTTGCGAGCGTTTGGAGCCGACTTTAAACGTTCCGCACCATGTTATTCACAATTAAAAAGCGCAGAAATTAAAATGGAACGGCAGGCAAGGTATTCTAGAAGTAAAGTGGAGTTGTCCCTCCTAGTTATATTTCAGCACAATACTTTAAACACTTCGCCAAGGAAAATAAGAACGAGAGAAGGAAGGAAAGATTTTCCTGGAAAAAAATGTCTTTCTTTTCCAGCTTTCAAACAAAAAGTTTTTCACAAAAAAGGCCGGAGCATTTAAACGATACAAAGACAAATATCAGTGAAAAGTTGTTCTCTAAAACGGCCCGAGCTTTAAACAAATACCATCACCAGCCCCCCCCCCCTCCCCCCTCCCCCCCCCTAAAAAAATAAATAAATAAATAAATAATAATAATAATAATAATAATAATAATAATAATAAATTGAATTCAATAAATAAATAAATAAAATATAATACATAAATATAATAAATAAATAAAATAAAATAAAATAAATTAAATAAAATAAAATAATGTAACTAACCACCTAAATAAATAAAAATTAAATAAAAAAATTTTTAACCGGAAAAAAAAACCGTCCAACCTGTGCACACACAAAAATGAAATGTTCAACCAAAAAGTCGTTCTAAAAACGGCAAAAATGACCGTGAGCTTCAGCAACAACAACAAAAAGAAAGAAAAAAAAGAAAAGACCAAAACCAACAGACTGATGTTAGCGCATTATCACTAGTCTACTTCTCTCCTCTGTTCCCTCTATCTTCGTGATTACTGAGGTGGCGCAATGATCGGATGGGAAAATATGTTTGTGCGACGACGATTTGTCTGATTTACTTCCCTTTGCGAACGCATGAAAAATAAACTAGACGCGAAGATAGGGTGTTTATGAACATGAAACTGAGCCGCGCTTTTTGCAGTCTCAAACGGCTCTTAACCCTCTGGCCGTCGGTAGCGCGTTTTGTCCATGTGATTTCTTCAGGAATCACCTGGACAAAACGCGCTACCGACAGCCATAGGGTTTTTAAAAACACATCTTATCCACACATCTACATCCCGAAGAAAAACAAACTTAAAACTACTTTCACAGATTGTGAAAGTATTTTTCAGTTCGTGTTTCTCTGGGACGTACACGGGTGCATGTGTGATACGATTTTTTTAGTTTTGCCAGAAGTAGAGGTAGGGGTAAGAATGTTTACGTCAGCAAATGTGTTTATCTCATTGCGAACAAGAAAAAAAAAAGTGTGCTTCGTTTTTGCAGAATGGTTCAGATAAAGGCAGACAACTTCAGACGAGGATGCAAGGGTTTGTTTCCCTTTGCAGCGCGCAAAGAAGCTGATGACAAGATGATTGCCCTGTTAATAGGTGTACCCTTTTGAATTTTACGAGATAAAATGGCCTTTGATGGTTTAAAAAAGTTCTGTTCCGTTCTGAAGGAAGAGACCAGCCGGGGGCATGAAGCCTCTCAAAAATACATAATGCAGAAACAGAGTCCCTTTAGGCAGATATGATGATCATAATAAATCTATTAAAATCCTGTCAGGTAATCGAAACCACGCCTCCACTACAACAAGCGAACGAACCAAAATTAACGACTCAGCTGTCCCGGACACATAACGAAAAAAGAAACAAAAAATGAGCGATAGAAAGAACTGCGTGCGAAAAGAGTTCACCTCTACGCATAACCCCTTCGCTGCAGATTTTGGTGCTGAAATCTTTCTGAACTCATTCTACCCCATCACCGAAATCCCCAAATTTTGCCGTTGTCCTCGGAAGACTGCATTGCAGTGCAGGACACAGATCGACCATGATAGTTCAAGGGTGATGCCAGAATAGCTTGGCGCCCATAGGCGCCAAGCTATTCTGGCATCACCCTTGAACTATCATGGTCGATCATATATCTTGCTGTGGTGTGTCTGGGGTAGAATAAGTAGTTTTCTAGATCAGAAAGCCGCAGTCGTCAAAAGAAACATGGATACAGAATGGTTTCAGCAAGAGGCATAGATCCTCATGAGCTCCCGCGACAGCCTCTATGCCTCTTGCAGTTGAGTGTTCTTCAGTCAATTTTTGCTGGCAGTGACTGGGTTAATCTAGGACACAGCAGCCCACATTGCAGAGAAATGAAAATCCTGGCTGCGTGCATTTTAATAGCGAATACAACGAAAACGATAAATTTCACGTGCTCATAACAGCAGAACGCCAATATGCTGAACTAAACATAATTCTGTCGATGTTATGTCGGTTCCATAAACAAAAGATCATGCCGTGCTCCAAGCTACTCAGTCCCCAGGCGAACGGCACCCATCCGCAAAAGGCATAGACTCTCATGGGCCCTCGCGGTACGCGGGGGCTCATGAGAATCTATACCTCTTGCTGACCACATTTATATCTGTGTTTTTCGGTTGGTGGAAAGCTCACGGGATGCTGAACGCGCCACTGTTGATCCACAGACTGGCATATATACATAGTGCAGTTGAAATGCCCTTGCGCGCAATAGATGACAATTGAAAATGTCAGGCCGATTATTCCGTGCAAACCGGTCGTTATTTTTTTGTTGTCAAATGCCATGTCTACCTCTCTCTTTCTCTACCTGCGATTCCATTGGCTGCAGCCAACATCCGCAAAGCTTTCACTTCCGGCGCCAACTGAGACAGGAATAATAACGACCTTTTGTAATTCAAGGAGTCCAGTGCAAAAAAAGTGACTGCCAAGCATGTAAAACGCAAAGAAACGCCCAAAGGTGAAAGAAACACGCTTAGAAAGGGAACGTACATTACAATGCATACAATTTATAGCATTATGCTTGTGCGTGTAAACGTGTTTGTTTCTTTGTTGTGTATTCAGCGGCATTTCAAAAGTGGTCCGCTTCGTTTTTTTCATTCCCACTGCCAAGAAAAGGTTAATCCGAGTGATCGACTGTGATCGTTAACAACAATAGTTTAACAGTAGTGCTTACAGCCTACCGGCGCCAAGCTCATCAGTTTAGTCATCGGCGATGGTCAGTCCTTTTTCAGCGGTCAATAGCACTCCTCAAGGTGATGCATACGCATGTATGTACTTACAAATTACATTTCTATTACAAGTTTAAAAAGATAAGATATTGTTGTTGTTGCTGCTGTTGTTGTTGTTTTGCCATTTGCCTTACTGCCCTTCAAACAAAACAAAAATATAGGAATTTGTTTCGGTGTCGTAACATTCTCACATACGGATGTTCATTACAGTCTATTTTAAATTAAAATAAAAACAAGGAACGACGTTTCGGATCAAAGATCCTTCTTCAGGTGACACAATGTCACCTGAAGAAGGATCTTTGATCCGAAACGTCGTTCCTAGTTTGTATTTTAAAGGGTTTTCTACCACTATCTTCTGTTTTTCTTTCACATGAAACCCTAGCGGCAACAGTTGTACTACATAAATCTATAAGAAACAATTGAAAAATCTGATCACACATCAAGTATGCCATACACATATTAAGAGAGACTTTAAAATATGACATTTAACCCTTCGACGTCAGTGATGACGATTTGCGACGTCAGTGATGACGATTTGCGACGTCAGTGATGACGATTTGCGACGTCAGTGATGACGATTTGCGAGTCTGAAACCTCTGCACCCTGACCGACACTCGCGTGAAAATCACAATACAACCAATGTAACCATTGTAACCGTACTGCGAGTGTGATAAAGCATAACAAACATAGGACCAACAAGAGACATAAACCCTCATGAACCCCCGCTCTCGCGGGGGCTCATGAGGATTTATGTCTCTTGCAGATTGGTTGGTTAGTTCGGGTTTAACGTCCACGGCACCGAAGTGATAATGGACGGCCCTGACGGGCGGGTTATGGGGGAACAGGGAAGTCTATTGCCTATGAAGTACGACCTGAACACTGATCAACTCAGGCGCTCTCCAACTGTGCCACTTTGATTTACCAGGACCTTTCAACGGACATGCTACTGAACAAGCCCGTCTTTTCCCCCTGGATTGCCCAACTGCAGGGGCCGGACGGGATTCGAACCCACGACCCGGCGATTCTCTTCGCTCTCCTGCTCCGACGCTTAACCGCCTGAGCTATTTTGGACTCTTTCTCTTGCAGATGGGTAGCGTCCGACATTTAAAGGGTTCATATCACAATTCAAGTTGCACACATACTACGCACAAGAAACATTCGGCTGTGGAGGTGCAAAGAGACTTGACTCCACTGGCGAAACCTGGAGAGACTGAGTAATATGAGAAGTTGCCTTCAGCTCTGACGATTGTAACTGATGGGCGGGGTTAACACAAATGTACATGTAAAAATATTATTCAGTCGTAAAGATAAACGACAGACAAAGGAACGGTTACGGCCTTAACGATGAAATGCTCAGCACGTGATAAAGCGCTATCCAGGCAGACTGGCTAACGACTGCTGGAGAGCGTGCATTGGCACGTGCACAAAACAAACTACATACGGGTCACTCAGATGAGTGTGTTTGTAACCTTTCTACCGATCGGCCGGCTGTGTTGCTGATTCCGATCCGTAGGGAAAAGACAATGAATTGAAAATAAAATTCACTTCAAAATACGACGTTGTTGTTTGTGCTTTTACACCTGAAACGTCAGAAAGTTGCCCAAAATGGCGGATGGAAGTGTGACATGCATTGAGCCCACTCCTCTTTTCATGCACCAACTTTGACTGAGTTTCAATAAAAGCTCTAAACTCGCTGTTTTCTGTTGTTTGTGAACCGAAGTTAGTGTGTGATTTATTTTCTCCACAAATTAATTCCGATACCTTGCGCTTTTGGCCAGTGAGAAAATAGCCGTCCACCATAACGCCTGTTTCCACCACACGTCAACCAACAGGCACCGCTTCTTTTCACTACGCGTTTGAAGACAGAACTATTTTTATCCTGAGACATTGGGAAATGCGTTAAAAACGTGTCAGTCGGTGATTAAAATTGTGAATGAAACAGATACAGCCATTTTGCCAGGTTTTTTTAATTGTTTTTTTTTAAACAAGGTAATCGACGATCGCTTCTTGTTTTGGCTGTTACGTCGAGCTACATCATTTTCGCATTTTACGATAGGAAACTCACATCCCAAGAAATAAGTTGCATATGAATAGCTTACGGTTGTCAGCGGGAAGGCTAGTAGTGTACTCTGTCAGTTTGAAAGAGGTTGGGAGAGAGAGCGCGAAGTTCGATTGAATTTTGTTTCCTTCATACCATCAGAAGTTACGCTGGACATATTTGCATTTTTGTATCTTGACCACCTCACAACAAACATGCACATTATCAATAGCTTACGGTTGTCAGCGGGAAGGCTAGTAGTGTACTCTGTCAGTTTGAAAGAGGTTGGGAGAGGTAGCGCGAAGCTCGATTGAATTTTGTTTCCTTCATACCATCAGAAGTTACGCTGGACATAATATGTTCATTTTTGTATCTTTACCACCTCACAACAAACATGCATATGCATGAATGCAAATATTCTTCTTTCCTTTCTGACAGAAAATGATGATTTGAATCTTTCCTTACAAGAAAACACAGAAAAATAATATCATTTGAGGTATTTGAAATTTTTTTTGTTCACTCATTCAGCACGACGCACGTGTTTCCCAAATTTTGGAGGCGTCATCTAACGACTATGCACCTGTTGCAGGAGATGGATCGACCATGTTAATTCAAGGGTAGTGCCAAGCTAATCTGGCACTACCCTTGAATTATCATGGTGGACCCATCTCCTGCTGTAGGACGTCAGAGCGGAATGGGTTAATGTCCCACAGCTTTAGAGAGTGGCCCATATGCGCAACAAACAATACCAATGAAAATCGTATGAGTGCAGATATGCCTTTGATACTTTTTTTCAAGAGAAATTTCATTGAGACAAAAAATACCAGTGATCGCATCCATGTTTTAATCTATTAAAAGCAAGACGCACTGCGGCAAGAGACGAATCGACGGTGATAATTCAAGGGTAGGGTGCCAGATTAGTTTGGCGCCTGAAGGCGCAAAGCTAATCTGGCACTACCCTTGAATTTATCATGGTCGAGGCGTCTCATGAAGGGTTGGCTTAACTGGGCGAGACAAACCCGAACCATGTCTCGGCGAGACACCCGAGACAGTCAATGCGAGATACCCGTACCACCCGTTTATTAGGTTAGGCACGTCTGATCTTGTCTCGGAGAGTTCGCCGAACATATTAAAGGGTGGGTCGGGTATCTCGCATTGACTGTCTCGTGTGTCTCGCCGAGACGAGGTTCGGGTTTGTCTCGCCCAGTTAAGCCAACCCTTGATCATATCACCTGTCACAAAGTCGTTAGGTGAGATCTCCAAGATTTTCTGATTACTATTGATATGCAGTCGACTGTTATAGTCATTCAGCGATCTTACCTTCCAAAAGCCCGAAGACGAGGAGTTATGGTTCTTTACCCCCCGGCATAGCTGGAATAGACTCCCTTTGCCGAAATCGCACTTCACCCTTTGACCTCGAGGTATGTCACTTCCGGATGCGACCAAATCTTGCTCACGCCTGTCTTTTTCTTTCTCCTTTTTCTGTTTCTGTTCTTGCAGAATTCGTTGCGATTCGCGGTATCTGTGCCTCAGAAATGTGTGGAACGTCATCGTGAGCGATGTTTACAACAAGACAACAAGGTCCTCATTCGACGGAACGTTTCTTTTAGGGTTTAAATATCACAAGCGAAGAACACTTTTGCAGTTTTCTGAAAACATAAATTTTTGTTCTAACACCAAAAGGAAGACAGAAACTTGTCACAACGTGAGTATACAGGCGTGCTGTTGTGTGATAGTGGACGGCAAGAACTTGGGAACACCCAACCCAGCGGCTGACTGCACGTGTTGACTCCTTTACTGCCGAGAATAGAGTCAGCACGATCGAACGGCAATGGGCACAGATCATCATGAGCCCCCGTAGTTGCAGGGGGCTCATGAGGATCTATACCTCTTGCTGAGCCCACTCTATATCCGTCTTGCTTAACTCGCTGTACCCCCAAGACCGAAATCCCCCACATTTTTGCCGTTGTCTTCTGAAGACTGCATTGCAGTGCAGGACACAGATCGACCATGATAGTTCAAGGGTGATGCCAGAATAGCTTGGCGCCTATAGGCGCCAAGCTATTCTGGCATCACCCTTGAATTATAATGGTCGATCCTTATCTTGCTGTGGTGTGTCTGGGGTAGAAGGAGTTAAACCGAAACCGAATCCGCTAAAAATGGCAGTGAAATGGTTAATTCACAATTTTTCAGACGCTAATTGTACACACATTACGGTTCTGGATTATATTCAGAAAGTTTGATTATTCCACTGTCCTACATAATATTGTCAGGGTTTTCACGCACGCACTGCACGAAATACAGCGATTCAATTCAAGCTAAATGGACAATTAATAACAAGCATGCAGAAGAATGCACAAATTTTCAAACACTGGACCTACATTTCAATGTCAGCAATACTTTCCGCACTCTACACTGCGGTGAGCCAGCCACGCCAAGTAAGTTGTTGCTTTAAATGACGAGTATTTTATAGGGATGAAAACATGCCCTCCAAACATGCCCTACTTGGAAAAATCGATCGTTTCGTCTATTAGGATGGCAGTACTTTCAAGCAACGCTTATTGCGCGTCGAATGAAAACAGCTGGCGGCGGATCCAGGGGTCTTTTCAGGGCCTCCGTACACCTTGGTTAAAATTCCCACAGCGCCAGTGGACGCAACGTTATGGCTTTGAAATCAGCGCAAAATTTCAACACCGAATAATTTCGTCAATGCATGGATTAGGGTCAGCAAGGGGGCAAAGAACCTCATGAGCCCCTGAAGATGCGGTAAGTTGGTGCATCTGCGGTAAGTTAGTGCGTCTGCGGTAAGTTAGTGCTTCTGCGGTAAGTTAGTGCGTCTGCGGTAAGTTAGTGCGTCTGCGGTAAGTTAGTGCATCTGCGGTAAGTTAGTGCATCTGCGGTACGTTAGTGCGTCTGCGGTAAGTTAGTGCGTCTGCGGTAAGTTAGTGCGTCAGCGGTAAGTTAGTGCATCTGCGGCACGGACCTTTATTACTGGATGGCTGTCTTGGGTCAAGGTCGAAATAGTATGGGTCTAAGGTCAAACTTGCAGACAAGGGATAAGTTACTTCCGGTGGCATCTTTGCGTTAGAGTTCAAGTTTGGCGAAAGTTTCCAGTTATTATTTTGTGGCGTAATTTCGTGCATGAAAATGGCGATGCGATCTAACCGGAATTGCTGCGTTGTGGGCTGTCATACAACAGCCGGAAAATGCAGGGGGTTGTCGTTTTTGTCCATCCCGAAGGCTGGGAAAAATTCAGACATTAACAAATGGCGAAG
Organism: Semisulcospira habei; assembly: GCA_036245525.1. Taxonomy (NCBI): domain Eukaryota; kingdom Metazoa; phylum Mollusca; class Gastropoda; family Semisulcospiridae; genus Semisulcospira; species Semisulcospira habei. The sequence goes on from BTPG01000001.1 coordinate 212,837,346, forward strand.
TGATTTGATACAAGCCATCAACCGTTGCGACACAAGTTTCAATGCAGATAAGGCGTTGATCTGCTCTCGTCACTCTGGACAAAAGTAACACATGAACAATAAGTCTCTACTTTATTTCATTGGGCTATCTGCATATTTCACATCTCTAATTACATTTCTCAGTCATTTTGAAAGTCCGTCAATCGATAAGCATTGCATTCCCGACCGCTCTGCAACAAACTGTTACCACTCGTCAGTTTGGGTCGTTACAAAAAACTAAATAAATAAAAAACTTCCTCAAGAAAAACAGGAAATGTCTTAGTTACAATTAAAGTTAATGATTCTACAGATCTTTCGTTCGTAAAATAAGTAGTTGTATTATAAAACACTGGGATTTACCTCAAGGATCTCGTCAACATTGAACTGCGTAGCCATGTTTAAACTGAAAACGGAAGTTCGGAGTCCCTTGGCCTTGAAGTTTGACCTTTTTCCTCACTCGCGGTAAGGAGGTATGAGAGAGAGCGGGAGCAGACAGCCATCCAGTAATAAAGGTCCGTGATCTGCGGTAAGTTAGTGCGTCTGCGGTAAGTCAGTGCTTCTGCGTTAAGTTAGTGCGTCTGCGGTAAGTTAGTGCATCTGCGGTAAGTTAGTGCTTCTGCGATAAGTTAGTGCGTCAGCGGTAAGTTAGTGCATCTGCGGGGGCTCATGTGGTTCTTTGCCTCTTGCAGTTGGGTGGTGTTTGCATTTTTCTTTAAAAAGATTTTATTTTAATGTTCGTCTGTCATCGTAAAATAATGCCGACATGAAAGCTAATTAAATGCCTAGGTTTTTATGTTCTGACCGAAGAATTTCCTTACACGTCTTCGCCAAATATTTATCCATGATCCGAAACAGACATTCTGAATACATCCACACAGGTGTATTAAAAATCACTTACGCAGAATTTTGAAGACGTCTTGAAAACTATGTAGAAAGCTATGGTTGTGATGCTCTTGTTTCTTAGAGCAGGCTGGGGGAGAGATACGCGATTTCAGAACAAATATCAATGCACAGGATATATTTTTTCTTAGTGTAAGTATTTTCTTAAAGGGACTAGAAGGAATAAATACTGTAATTGATATACAGCGTGAAAACTTGTGTATGTCTACCTAGCCTGCGTGAGTCCTTGCAAGAAATTGCAAGGACTGTTCGTGGGAAATATTCGACCGCTTCGAACATTCACCCCCTCCCTCTCTCACAACAGCCCCCCCCCCCTTCCCCAAGGTACCATCACCTTTTAATTCAGAACTCAGATCCGCCCGTGACTGCAGACTTGAGAAATTGGAGCCTGCTTACAAAACATGTCAGGAAGAATTGAAGAATTGACACTTAAGACAAAGATTTCCTTAAACACAAGGTAGAATCGATACGAACACATGACAGTCGGTGCGGCCTGTATGGTGACGCCGGATGTGGATGTACACCAGAATTCGATCTGAGTAGGTTCCATCTGCAAGAGGCATAGATTCTCATGAGCCCCTGCGTTAGCAGGGGCTCATGAGAATCTATGCCTCTTGCTTGCAATGATCATCATCATTTATATACATGTTTAATCATTCGGTGGAAATGATGGAGGTTATAATCTGTACATGTGCAAGAAAACGCAATTCACACTTAGTTATGTTTCATCTGCAAGTAGCATAGAGTCACATCATAAGAATCTGTCTCTCTTGCAGAAACTATGTTTGTGGTACGTCTTAACTCAGCCGTAGGTAGTCGTAAGATATATAGCCTTCCAATGCACCAGAAAACGCAGTTTGAACTTGAAGCCCCTTCCATTTTCAAGTTGCAAAGATTCACACGAGTCCTTTATCCTGCAGGGGTCTGAAGAATGTACGCCTCATGATAAAAGCATCGTGTTTAATTAATATACCTCGTTTCTAATGTGGAAGATTAAGTCATCGAGATGCGGCCTTCCACTGTGCAAGAAAGCGCACTTCTAACTTACACCCATCCCAGCTGCAAGAGCCCTAGAATCTCATGACACAGGGGCTCAGGAGGATCTATGCCTCCTGCTGCCATGGCAGGATTCGTCACTATTTAGGCCATGTAACGTAAATGTTATGGAGATTCAGCCTGCAAATGTACTGTAAATATATTCAATTGTCTCTCTCTCTGTGTCTCACGCACACACAGAGAGAGCCTTGCAGCGCATTACGTCCTGCTTCGCAGATGCCGCCCAGCTCTTTGGACTTGAGGTCAGTCTGATAAAGACAGAGGTCCTTCATCAGCCAGCACCCAAGGAAGAGCATCGCCCTCCCCACATCACCATCGGCGAGTCCGAACTGAAGTCTGTACACCAGTTTACCTACCTCGGCTGCATCATTACGTCAGACGCCAAGCTGGACAAGGAGCTGGACAACAGGCTGGCAAAAGCGAACAGTGCTTTCGGGCGACTATTCAAGCGGGTGTGGCACAATCAACAGCTGAAAAAAGGCACCAAGATCAGCGTGTACAGAGCTGTCGTCCTCACCACCCTACTGTACGGTTCCGAGTCCTGGGCCCTCTACCGCAGCCAACTACGACTCCTCGAACGCTTTCACCAGCGCTGCCTGCGTACCATCCTCAGCATTCACTGGAGTGACTATGTCACCAACGTCGAGGTCCTTGAACAGGCGGAAACTTCGAGCATCGAGGCTTTGCTGCTGCGGACACAGCTTCGCTGGGCGGGGCACGTCTCCAGGATGGAGGATCATCGCCTACCCAAGATCACTCTGTTCGGCGAGCTCGCCACTGGACACCGAGACAGAGGGGCACCAAAGAAGAGATACAAAGGCGGTCTCAAGAAGTCACTTAGTGCCTGCCAAATCGACCACCGCCAGTGGTCTTCGCTTGCTGCGGACCGTGACACCTGGCGCTCCACCATTCACAAGGCAGCCGTCTCCTTTGAGGACTCTCGCAGAGCTAACGTCAAGGACAAGCGGCTCAGGAGAAAAAACAGAGTTGTCGTAACTCAGAACCTTGACCAGACCTTCCCCTGCAGCCACTGCGGTCGAACCTGCCTGTCCCGGATTGGCCTCCGCAGTCACGAAAATGCCTGCAGACGACGTGGGCAAGCCCTATAGAATCTTCGTTCGCGAAGTCAAGCCATGATGATATTCAATTGTAACTTAGACACAGTACATCTTGCAAGAGGCATTAGATTACCGCAGGGGCTCATGAGACTCTATGCTTCTTGTTGATGGGAACGTCATCATTTGTATCTATGTCTTTGCTGACTAGGGTTAAAGACGTCCATATTTAATCTGCAAATACATCCGCACATACAATAGTGAGCGAGCTGTATCAAATACACCGCACATACAATAGTTAGCGAAGTGCATCTCGCGTTTGTTCAGACATTGACACAAATGAACAATACAGATATGATGCTCGAGGGAATGACCTGGTTTAACCCCTTCGTTGACAGAAACCATGAACGTGATCCAACTGCAAGAGACATAGATCCTCATGAGCCCCTGCAGTCGTGAGGATCTACGCCTGTTGCTGAGACCAATTTGCATGTACGTTTCTTGCGCGGTTTTGGCTTTGGGTCGTTAAATGAACAAAGACTTCAGAAACAAAAACGTACGTGCAGTGGCAGGGAAGGGGTTACCCGTAAAGAATATACGCACATAATGCGTGTTGATGTCACTGGGTTGCTATCAAATTCACCTGCAGCGCAAAACAGGAGAAGCATACTGGAAAATTTATGATAAGCATGCTGCAGAGAAAGACACTGTAGGAGGCCAAAGACCGCAGCAACAAAACAGAAAAAGACCAAAGATCGACCAAGCAAGTGGACATGCAACCAAAGACATATCAACCAAATGATAACGTAAACGATAAGCGCAGTGGAACAATGCGTCCATTTTTGTTTAACCCTTAGCCCATTCAGCCCTGACGCACTACAGCAGGTGCACAGTCGTTAGATGACGCCTCCAAAATTGAATGAGTTGAATGAATTAAGCTTCTTTTTGTTGTTGTTGTTGTTGTTGTTGTTGTTGTTCTTGTTTTATTTTTTGTCGCGAGGATTCCTGCAGGAAAAGAAAACTGGTACCGACGGCCACAGGGTGAATTCTGCTTGTCGTGAAAAAATGAACATCATGCGTTACTAAGGTTTCTGTTTTTAAAGATGCCTGCTGCAAGCAGTAAAGGGTTATTGATTCTGCAATATTTCCATCATAAAAATTAATGTTCTTAGTCTGTCTTACAATAATGAAGCTTGATGTGGAAAATACGAGACTTTTAGGTTCTTGTTCTCCTAGGCCACGGCGGAGAGCTCCTTCCGCCCCGTCTCTCAGGATGAAGTCCTCAAGACCATAAAGTCCTTGCCTTTCAAAACCTGCGAACTAGACCCCCTCCCAGCTTCTCTCTACCGGGACGGCCTCCCAAAACTTGTGCCCTTCATTACCGACATCATCAACACATCTCTAGAGAATGGACGATGGCGGACTTGAAGATATTGGGGACGGAGCGTCCCCGATATCTTCAAGTCCGCCATCGTCCGTCCTCTCCTAAAAAAACACAACCTCGACCCAAACGAACTCAAGAACTACCGCCCACTCTCCAATCTCTCTTTCCTGTCCAAGCTTCTTGAGAAGGTTGTCCTCAACCAACTCAAACTCCATGTGAAAAAGCTCTATGCTCGTGCATAGTGCTCATACATTAGGGTTAGTACGGTACGGTTTTTGTTAACGGTTTGTTTGTGCCGATAGTCTGGGTGGCATGAGGCTTCTGGGTGGCATGAGGCTCCACGTGAAATCTGTAAGGCATGGTTAGCACGGAGTTTTGGTGAGTACTGTTATAGTGAGTTCTAGGCAAAGGCTGTGTCTGTCAGAGGTCTAGATCGGTAGTACGGGGCTTATCGTCAGCTTGGACGGATGTGTTTGAGATACCTAGCCCGTATTCCAAGACTCTGAAGCCTAGAATTCAGGTATGTTTCTATATATGTAGTATTGATAGTTGCTTAGTTAAAGACAATATGCGCTGGTAAGAGTAATTTGCTCGTATAGTGTTGACCGGTTTGGTTTAGTTATGTTGGTTTAGAATTCAGTGAAGTAACCGGTGTTTTTGTATACAGTTGTTTACCGCGATAGATAACTAAAGGAATTTGAGGTGTGTATGTCTAAGCCGCTATGAAGATAGTACGTGGTTGGTTAAGCATAGTCTTTTCCAGTGTATAGAGTAGTGTATAGCAAGAGTGTTAGGCTATAGTCTGTTTCAAGATAGTGACAGAGATATGGGGGTGTTACGGAAGTAGACAGTTTATGAAGCACGTGTGTGTGTGTGAATGAACGTGTGAGTTATTTGTATCAGCCAGGTTACGTGACGTTTCTCATTGATCCAATATGTTGTGTGTTTAGCAAGCGTTACGTTTGGATCCTTGTTGTTGTGTTGAGAGTATTTGTAAAGAGGGAGCAACGGACGCCGAGACGTCAGTCACCAGACCTAACGTGAGGTCATCACCCCTCCAGCTCTTCACTCAGAGTGAGTCTGACCGGGACCGAGACACCCGAGTCAAAGCGAGAACTGCGCTACAGTACGAGTACGAGGACGTCCGTGTCAAAGAGACAGGACGGCAGGAAGAAGCGTACAACGAAGGACTTGCACGCCTAGACGTGAGAAGGACCAACGTAACCAGGCAATAACATCAAACAGGTTGGAGACAGTGTGAAACTAAAGCCTAACCTGGCCGAGATAGTGTGTGATGTGTATGTGATGTGGATGCTGGGTGTGGGGAAAGGAGTGGTGTATATAGCTTGATAGTTGTGAGCGTTTTTTTCGTGTATTTATCTTGTATAAAAGTCACTTTAGAAAGGGAGCCCGTGTGTTGAGTTTTACCGCATGAATGCGCCCGTCTGAGTCAGTGGCGGTGTATGCGTCTGTTGCGTGAGAGTCTGTGCGTACGACTGTGGGCAAGTCTTCATGCGTTACACTCCACCTCGCCGACAACAACCTCCTCAGTCCCTTCCAGTCTGCCTATCGCAAACATCACAGCACTGAAACAGCCCTTCTACATATCCTAAACGACCTGCTTCTCTCCACTGACTCGGGCAACATCTGCCTTCTAACGCTACTCGATCTCTCTGCGGCCTTCGACACCATAGACCTCTCTATCCTCCTCCTTCACCACTCCTTTGGCATCACTGACTCTGCTCACTCCTGGTTTCTCTCCTACCTCTCCGACAGACAGCAGTCCGTCACCATCGACGGCGTCTCCTCCAACCAAGTCAGGCTCTCCTGCGGCGTTCCACATGGGTCCGTCCTGGGCCCGGTCCTTTTCACACTCTACACGTCTCCCCTGTCCAACATCATCCAGTCTCACCACATACACCACCACCTCTAAGCTGACGACTCACAACTACTAGACAAAGACAAACTCGACAACACTCAGACACTACTGACTCGCACGACTGACTGCTATGAAGACGTGAAAAACTGGATGACAGCAAACAAGCTGAAACTGAACGACGACAAAACGGAAGCCATGCTGGTAGGCACTCGCCAGAAACTTTCCCAGCTCCCTCCCTCTCTCCACCTTCAACTCGACAGCACCCCCATCTCCCTCTCTGACTCGGTCAAGAACCTTGGCGTTATCCTCGATTCCTCTCTTTCCATGACCAGCTTCGTCTCCGCCACGGCCCAGGCAAGTTATTTCCACCTCCGCCGCATCAGTCAGATCAGAAAATACCTCACTACCGAAGCTGCCACCAAACTCGCTGTCTCTCTCATCTTATCTCGCATCGACTACTGCAACTCTCTCCTTTCCGGCCTTCCTCACTCCACCACTCTCACTCGCCAGCGCGTCCAGAACAATGCTGCCCGCCTAGTCCTCAGAAAGAAAAAATCCGACCACATCACTCCCCTGCTTAAGCTCCTTCACTGGCTCCCCATCCCCCAACGCATCCAGTACAAGATTCTGTCTCTCTGCTACAAATCCCTGAACAACTGACTACGCCCCTACCTATCTCTCCAACTTACTTCACCCCTACACTCCTTCCCGCTCCCTCCGCTCCGCCTCCGACCCTCTCCGCCTCCTCATCCCCCGCACCAAACTCAGCACTTTCGGCCCCCGCTCCTTCTCAGTATACGGTCCACCCACCTGGAATACTCTCCCACTCTCTCTCCGTCAGAAACACTCTCTCTCTCCTCCTTCCAGTCCGCCCTCAGAACTCACCTCTTTCAACAGTTCTAGGACTATATCACCACACTCCACACCCCAAGCTGACCGTCGTAATGTATTTTTTCACTATTTGTGGTACGTGAGTCATTGTCTAAAGCGTGCGCGTGCGTGTGCGAGTTGTGAGTGCGCGCTTAGAGTTATAATTATTATAAGATAAGCGCATTATAAATACCGTAATTATAATTATTATTAGATGCGGTCAATTGGCAGCAGAAAACTTCTGTTCTGCTCGCCTACTCACAGGGATTGTAAGTTAAAAATAGGCAGAAGAGTCCTAGTTGATTTATGACGGCCATCGGAGCTGGAAACGACGCAAGGAAGTTAACCCAATCAAGGCGTCCCGCAGCAATAGCTGCGGAAGTGTCGAATATTCGACACTTCCGCAGCTATTGATGCGGGACGCCGTAAATGAGTTTATCCAAAAGGACACCGACAATAATCATAGTTACCCGCTCATTAGAAGTGCCTTCACTGGACGAGTCTGCGGACGAATGCACGTTGGACCTCACTCGCGTGCAGAACCTGTACCCGGGGATGTCCGGACTGTTCAGTTTACACAGCCAGTGCAGGTTTTCATCAGTGGAGGAGCTGGCAGGGTTTTCTCTAGCCTCAATCAGCCGCTGTATTTCTTTCTGTCGTTGCTGCAGCATTCGCAGGTGGCTCTGTCTCTCTAAAGTGCCTCTTTGCCAGGACCACATTTCGGTGCTTTCAGTTCATCTCAACAGACCCAGGATAAGCCAACGTTCTGAGAATCTGTCCTGCAGATGCCGGCATGGGTCATAGTAATACAAGGCTTCTTACACAAAGCGAAAGTTCGAAGGAGAGCATAGAATCGGAGACCATGGGCTTCTGAAATTCAGAGCAAAAGGTGACTGCCAAGCCGCCGTGTAAAATGCAGAGAAGAACCCAACGGAAAAAGAAACACGCTTAGAAATGACAGTTACAACACAAAATAGACCAAAAACCCAAGTACTTGTTTGTTTATTTTGAAAACAAGTACACAATAATAATAGACTGTGTTGTAAATGTCATTTCTAAGCGTGTTTCTTTGTCCTGTAGGTTCTTCTAAGGGCTTTTGCGTGCACTGCTTCCAGTCACTGACGTAGCACCCCTTTTCTTTCCTATCTTTGTGCTTTGACCAACCAGATCTATGATCATTGGTCCATAATGCACAGTTCCCTCCCCTGACAGTACTTTCTTGGCAGTATTCCTTTTACGAAGCAAGTCCTTTTCCGTTTGATAGTTAAGAAAATGTAGTAGCTGTCATAATTAGGTTTAAAATAGTCCGGTTCACTCGGGTCACGGCGAAACTGACGTTTCGCCGTGACCAAAGTTAACCGCACTATTTTAAATATAATTACGACCATAGAAAACACTTAATCTGTATGTCAACAATATGTCGAAGTCCTAGTTCCATAGAGTTAACACTTTGGCTGTCGGTGGCGGTTTTCGTCGTGATGATGCCTGCACGAATCATCGCTAACAGAAAAACCTGCTACCGACAGACAGTCAGAATTAACACAGAATTAATCATACATTCCTCTCAAAATTACACGCACGAGCTTCTCACGCGTAATAAAGGGGAAACAGCAAGCATCAGTCCACAACTGAACAAGATTCTTAACCCTTAGCGTGTCGGTAGCGGTTTTTGACGCGATGATTCACTAGGAATCATGGCGACAAAAAGCGCTACCGACACGCTAAGGGGTTAATATGTCATCAACTGCACTAATTCCTTGAAATTGTCAAATGCACACAAAAGAATACCCTATCGGTTTAAATATTAATCAAGTTGCGGTTACGACCTTAAGTACATATTATTATATTGATGAATTTGTTAACACCCTAAAATACAGCGAGGTTGTTCGTAGAACCTGCTCGGATCTCCACCATTTGAGTAACACGGCCATAAAATAGCCTACCAAAGAGATGGTAATACATCTTGTATTAAAAGTTTTCCGTTTAAACGGGCGTAGGCAAAACAAACACTGTGCGTCCTTGGACGCAAACGGTGAATTCAAAACCTCGGACAAACATGCCGTATTATCGCATGTTTGTCCTGGCTTTTAATCCACGTTTTCGAATAAAGCACGTGCACTTTTGACTCACTTCTGGTTTCCGGACAACAACGTCTTCACGCAAGAATCTTCTGCAGTCCAACTTTTACAGGCGGCCGGCACTAACCGTGAACATGAGTTACTGAATCAAGAGGCTCACTCCATCACTGCCCAGCCTCTCAATCACTCCGGATCAATCTGTCCATATTTGCCAGCTGCAAATCGTCGCGTCCCTAAATCCTGCAGACTTGCTTCTCATCATGCAAACCGGCGCTCGGAAATCTACGGAGATCTACAGAGACTTAGTACCGATGATCAAAAGGCTAAGCGACACAGCCACGTCTTCAGCCAGCTCCTAACCAAAAGCAAGAGGCATAGACTCTCATCAGTCCCTGCTTTGCAGGGACTGATGAGAGTCTATGCCTCTTGCTTGGGTTGAATTATCTCATTGACATCCTCAACCTCATGAACTCAACTGAGTTGACTTCTAGCCGCATGCACGTGACACTGCAACATGAGGCAAAAATCGTGTAAACCGATCGCTAGCGCTATATTGCCAGACGGTTTCTGAGGGACGGATCGGACGTCAACAGGGATTTAGCTCTGTAACCTGACCTTTAACTTTTGAAATGCCTCAGTGAAGTCCCGCAGCAACTAGAGTTGTGTATAATGACAGATTTACGTTGAGGCAGACTTCAAGGAAACTTTGCATAGCTGGCCTGGCGTTTCCATCTGGTACTGACATTCGCTCACTGTACACGTGACCTACAACATAATACTTTGGATATAACAAACCGTCTGGAACCCAGCTTTCTTGTTATGACCAAAGTTTGTTATAAGCGAAGTAATTTATATAGAATATGTATAGTCGGGACTTCTCAAAAAGCGTTCTATATGCGATGTCTGTTATATCAGACCTTACTGTAACCAAAGTAGACTGAACACACTGACTACGTCAACGTCTAACGAAACAAAAAAAAAAATTAAATGATAAAACGTCGGATATAACTAGGTGACAGGGTAGTCAATTTTGTTTGTTGTAATATCCGGAGTTTGTTATAAGCAATATAATTCCGGCCGTGTCTGAAAACCGTTTTCTATGTCCGATTTGTTTTGTTTTTTTTTGTTCATATCCGACTATGGCACATAGGCGTCTTGACCGTACACATATACTGAGGAGCAAAAGAAATGCGACGGTTTTTTTGGAATCCAAAAAACGTCGCATTTCTTGTGCGCCTCAGTATAATTTAAATATCATGCAGCGTGACATTGCAAAATGGCGGCCGCCATCCGTAATCGAAGACGCGTGCAAAACAAGCGAAGGCTTCAGTATTCTGTATCCCTTTCGCTGTCGATTGTGCTTCTGGAATCTTTGTTTAACTCACTGCCAAAGACCCTCAAACATACCAGGAACACAGATACAAAGTGCTGTCAGCAAGAGGCATAGATCCTCATGGGCCCCGCGACTGCGGGGGCTTATGTGGATCTATACTTCTTGCGCTTGGGTTCCGAGCACTCGTCTGTGTTTCGGCAGTCAAGGCCGGGGTGAAGCGAACGCTACAACTGTTGCGATGAGTACAAAGATTGGTGTTGTTCTCTCTCTCTCTCTCTCTCTCTCTCTCTCTCTCTCTCTCTCTCTCTCTCTCTCTCTCTCTCTCTCAGGACTGAGTCTCGGCGGCGCGTTGGTCTTGTAACTGTCCGCAAACAATATTCATGGCGTGTCTTGAATGTCAGCAGAACGGCCTGATTTGTCGCGCTGGGTTTAAATGTCACATCGAAGATACCCAGAGTACATATATACCCTGTTCTATTCCATATGCAACAGACGTCGCCGCACACTGGTTGTCTCCTTCGATTCGCGGCCCGCTGATTGGCTGTAGCGAATCAGAGGAGGACAACCAGAGTAACAATTTTTATCAATCTCACAGTTTATGGGAACCCCGATAGCTCGGCGTCGGAGCGAAAGAGAGCGAAAGGGAACAGTCGGGTTGTGAGGGCTGATTCACCCGTATAGCTCCGACGCAATACTAGCAGGAGATGGATCGACCATATATAATAATTCAAGGGTAGTGCCAGATTACCTTGGCGTCTGACGGCACCAAGCTAATCTGGCACTACCCTTGAATCATCATGGTCGATCCATCTCCTGCAGTTGGTACATAGTCGTTTGGTGACACCAACGTTAGGAAAATGCGCCTTGTGGTTAAAAGGGCTGAGGAAACGTATGATGGCCTGTGATTTTGGACTTTACTCCCATGCCGTAAGGTCGGAAATCACAGACTAGCACACACGTACCCGTCTTGCTGAAGGCACGATGGTTTTAAAGGACATGCCATCTCTCATAAGGCTGGCATTTCAAAACCCGTTCTGCTGTTCATTGATTTTTTCCTTTTCTTTTTAAGTTGTTGTTTTAATTTATTTCACTTCAATTAAAAAATATATATTAGTCCTAAATGGGCAATTACCATTGTACATAACTGGCACTAACTCTGTTGGTCTGGACATTTTATTATTATGAGCGAATCGAGTGCATTTTATCATCGGGACAGTGGAGCAAGCGACATTTTCAATACCACCGTACTTACCAACATGCTGGAAAAGGGTTGTTCCTTGCTAGTGTCGATCTCGTCTAAATATGCAAACTGACCTATATTTCACTTCAACAGCGTTCTCGAGGCGAATACTGACCCTCCATACGTAAACAGGCACAGATCTTCAGTCTAAAAAGCTCATTGGGGTCTATAGCTCTTACTGATGCAACTTACGTCTGTGTTTTCCGGAGGATTGGATGACTGCTGCATTTTGAAGGCAAAAGACAGTAAGTCTTTTTTGCGAACAACCGGGCGATTTTCATTGCATTACAATGAAAATCTCGCTTTTCACAAACACATTGACTTACTGTCTTTTCCTTGACTGGGATAATTGGGTGTGCATGTCTAGAACACTGATATTTAGAACTCTGTGTCTTGTGGAAAGACTGACGTCAGGCTTTTAAAGGTTATGTCATCAATACTGTGCGCTGCACGCCAAAATTGATAATCTTACCCCAGCAGTATAAATTGATGCGAGCAAGAGGCATAGACCTTCATGAGCCCCCGCGGAGCGGGGGCTCATGAGGGTCTATGCCTCTTGCAGTAGGGTAAGCCGCGAATTGAGAATCATCAGAATGATGTCAAAAACTCGACAGTGAAAGCAGGTTACATACTTCACAGATGTCTGGCATGTCTGGCCCCCGAGACGAATTTTCACGAGAAAACAATTAACAAACTTGCATGCGGGTCTCGCGATTCTGAACTTTAAGTCTTTGTATGATTTCAGACCTTTCGGTCCCTATTGCAAATTTTATTTTTTTAAAAATTAATTTTATTATTTTTTATTTTTTGGTGGGGAGGGGGGAGTTTATTCCTACTCAATATTAAAAAAAAAAGAAAGAGAATGTCTTATATAAGAAGGGGGATTTTAACCACATGCCGGGAACAAGTGAACATGAGGCAAGAGACCAAGATCCTCATGAACCCACGCAGTTGCGGGGGGCTCATGAGGATCTATGCCTCTTGCTGACGCCACTTTGAATCACGCACCTGGGACGTCTGCGGCTTTCCGGTGTTCAACTCACGAGGAATGCAGAAACACAATCTCCCTGCTGCAACTGGCGGCGAGGTGCTTTCGAAACGGACAAACGGATTTGTTGTATCGCACAATTCAGTGCAAAACTTTTGCTGCACCAAAATGCAACTTTCGTCTAAATGCACAGCCAATGTCTACTTTCAGGCAGCTAGGAAACCTTTTCGTCAGAGGTCAATACTCGCCGGTAAAGTTTTGGCATCCCTTGTCACTCCATTCTAATAGGTGTTTCTCGTGTCTGCACGTCGTTGCTTGTACGTTGGTGTGTGCGCGCGTGCGTGTGCGTGTGCGTGCGTGTGTCGGTGCGTGCTACGTTGGTCCAAGAAAGTCATAGGCTGATACAGTTGGCGTTGTGAAGGTTCAGGCAAGCGAGTGAGCCGGGTCACGACATAATATGCAATGCGATAAATGGTTTATAAAATCATTAGCACTGTGGGCTACGCCCCTGTGACTTTTACAGTGAACAGAATATCACTGTAGCAAAACGTCTTCGAGCTCACGACGGTCGCAGTGGGCCCGAAGACTGTTGCTTGCTGGGATAAGCCTAGGTGTGTGTGCACTGTCTGCTGTCTGTAGTTGAGACACTGTAGCTGTAAGGAAAGAACTTGTGTTTACCGGACTCAGTGACATTTTCTTGTGAAAATAAATGTCACAGTGCTCATTATCTGGCCATTTCCGCTGATGCAATAAGATTCCTTTTTTTAAATCACAGACCAACAATTAAGTAACTAACCGACTAACCGACTGACTGACTGAGTGACTGACGTACCCACCAACTAACCAACTAAATAAGGAACTAACGCGGAACTAACTAACTAACCAACTAGCTAACAAACTAACTGGCTTACTGACTGACTAAGTGACTGACTGACTAACTAAATTAATAACTAATGAAATTACGAGATAACCAACTAACCAACCAACCAACCAACCAACAAAGAAAAGAAAAAAGAAACGGAATAACGTAAGATCGAACGAACGAACTGACTGACTGACTGACTGACTGACTGACTCACTGACTGACTCACTCACTCACTCACTCACTCACTCACTCACTCACTCACTCACTCACTCTCTCACTCACTTACTCACTCACTACTCACTAACTCACTACTCACTACTCTCTCACTCACTCACTCACTCACTCACTCACTCACTCACTCACTCACTCACTCACTCACTACTCACTCACTACTCACTCACTCACTCACTCACTCACTCACTCACTCACTCACTCACTCACTCACACACTCACTCACTCACTCACTCACTCATTCACTACTCACTCACTCACTCACTCACTCACTCACTCACTCACTCACTCACTCACTCACTCACTCACTCACTCACTCACTCACTCACTCATTAATCATGACCCCCCCGATGTCTTTCTGCAAGAGGCCTGTACAGTCCAAGGCCAGGCTGCGCGTATTGTTGCCATCTATACTAATAACCAATTCCAAACGTGCCACAGATTTGCGGAGGACAACGTTAGCATTCACTCATTCAAGCATCCCGCATCAATAGCTGCGAAAGTGTCTCATAGCGTTGCCGGCGGTAACGCTATACGACACTTCCGCAGTTATTGCTGCGGGGTGCTTTGAATGAGCTCAAGGCGTGCAGGATACGGATATCATGCGGCAAAGGAGACGTGACGCAAATACTTGCGCGGCAAATGTTAAGTTAGCGTTGCAGACACTGCGCGGCAATTTATGTCGCACGTGTGAAGCGCGAAATCCATTTGCCGCGTATCCGTATGCGGGATGTCGTTAATGAGTTCATTAACCTACTTCAAATTTTGAGACGGAGGCAGGCCTGGACAGACAGTACTATAGGTTTGCCTTCTACCAAATTGTCAAGGGCTCCCTCCTTCCCGCTGAGACTTAGTTCAGGAATAGCAAACCATCAGTCTCTGTACGAGTTCGTCCCCCTTGGACTTTAACCCATTTCCTGCTAGTGGACAGCGGAAGTATGAAAGCTGGGCGAACTCAACACCGAATAACCTCATCAATGGCCCTCCCCACTCATGAACTGAATCGGCAAGAGGCAAAGAACCTCATGAGAACGCGGCATTCGCGGGGGGCTCATGACTGATGTTCTTTGCCTCTTGCAGTTGGGTGGTGTTCGTGGGATTAACCAATTAACCCCAGGATGGTACCAGAAAAGCCACTAAGCACCAAAGTATTCCGGCACCATCCTTCAACTACCAAGATCGATCTGACTCCTGCATTTACATACAGCGGTCTGTAGGGGACATTTCCCAAAGTAGGCCGCGATTGTCGACATCAGGGACCACTGTGTTAACCCATTCTACCCCAGACACACCACAGCAAGATAAGGATCGACCATGATAGTTCAAGGGTGATGCCAGAATAGCTTGGCGCCTATGGGCGCCAAGCTACTCTGGCATCACCCTTGAACTATCATGATCGATCTGTGTCCTGCACTGCAATGCAGTCTTCAGAGGACAACGGCAAACATTTGGGGATTTCGGTGTTGGGGTAGAATGATTTAAGGCAGCAGGATCTATTTTCCAGCGCAACACGTGCCCCCCCCCCCCCCACCCCCCTTCCGTCCACCATGAGAATGCATATTTAGTCTTGAGAGGAGACCTTTCAAATTTGTTGTTACATCCTTTGAATTACAAAGATAAATACATGCAGCACATGTCCGACACCATAGCTACTTGCCATAAATATAAACGAAACATTTACATCAACCATTACGTCACCCTTCGTTTACACTGTGACGCTATTTCTACATCTTGTCACATGACAACACTGCCTAAAGAAGGCTAATAAAGCCACTGTACTACCAATACATTATGGTGTTGCATGTTTGTTTGTTTGGTTTTTTATTTTTCGTTTTTTTTAATCAAAGTGCAGCTCATTTCTGTATACTTCTATTCTGAAAAAAGATTTAACCTGAAACTTGTTTGTGTTGTAGTTGTCTTTTTAAGCGTGTTTCTTTCTTTTTTATGCATTTCTGTATAAATTTGGGGGTTTCAACTTAACGGTTTAGTATATTCAACTCTCCCTAGGCTTTATCAAACTCATACTCTTATTCCTACTCATACTCACGTGAAGGAGGTCTTCACTCTTTGAAATCAGCCTGCGGCTGGGACCTCAAGGACCTTCCGCTCCCCCCTTTTCCGAATTATATTTACCTCCCGTATCCATCTTTCCTCCACCGGTGTTTAACCAGGAGGACCAGAGGAGAAGCAAATGAAATTTAGGGCCCTGTAATTGGTTACACCTTCTTTGCAATGGCGGCCCCTGTTTGCCAGCCAGTCACAGGAAATTCGATAAGCCAAAATCGACTTTTGCTGGTTCAGTCGCCGAGTCAGTGCGCCGTGCAATAAGGTCCACCTTCAGGAGGCATAGATTCTCATGAGACCATGCTTCGCAGGGTCTCATGAGAATATATGCCTCTTGCTGATTTGGTCTGGCTCTGGTAGTCCCTGTAATTGAGGATGTCGCCTGGATGTGTGCTGACGACTGAGTCTGGAATCGTTGCATGACTGAGTCTGGAATCGTTAGGAAGTGGGAAGGAGAGGGTAGGACGGGTGGGAATGGTAGTAGTAGTAGTGGTAGAGAGAGAGAGAGAGAGAGAGAGAGAGAGAGAGAGAGAGAGAGAGAGAGAGAGAGAGAGAGAGAGAGAGAGAGAGAGAGAGAGAGAGAGAGAGACAGAGACAGAGAGACAGAGAGACAGAGAGATGATGATGATGATGATGATGAGAGAGAGAGAGAGGGAGAGAGAGATGATGATGATGATGATGAGAGAGAGAGAGGGAGAGAGAGAGATGATGATGATGATGATGATGATGATGATGATGATGATGATGATGAAAAGTTTTTATGCAGCATAAAAGAATTAGGCATGACACGGCCTACCATCTAAACTGTCCTGCTACTCTGCACAAGTAAACAAACATTACACGATTCGGAGAGTGGGGGTGAGGGTGAGGGTGGCGGTGTAGGTGGGGGAGGGTCGGAGAAGGGTGGGGGGTGGGGGTAGGGGTTACGAAAATCGGTATCGGGTAGTTGGGGATGGGGGCTGTCGGAGAAACTGCGAGTGTAGACCTTTTAAGGAAAGGAGGAGCGAAGGAGTGAAGCGACTGGTGGTGATGATGGAGGTGCTTCGCCCACAAAGCCCTGACATGCTAGTCGGCCAGGATGTGGATTGACCATGATAGTTCAAGGGTGGTGTCGGAATATTCCGACACCACCCTTGAACTGTCATGGTCGACCTGTCTCCAAAACTGACGCAGACCTGAAGGGATGTTTAAATAAATTGGATAATTCCATCCTCAGGGTGTAGTGAGTAAGCAAGCCACACGCCATCCTGAAAGCTGCACTGTCAAACCATCTTCCTCGGACAGAGTTCCATCATCCACGCAACAGCGCTGGTATCGCCGCTATCAGTAAGTCCGTGAGGACACAACTGTAAAACGATGGTGTTTGCGTGCAACCTCTTAAATGATATCAGATTTGTCGGTGCGAAATAATGTTTTTTTAAACAAATTTTAATGCGGTTGCCTGCCTTGATTTTCATCCCATTTTCTGACGCCGGAAATCTGGAACATGTAGGCTAACTCTTCAGGAAATGCTATTAACCGACTGGTGAAGAAAGAAAGCCTGGAATCACATATTCTGACCAAAATGCCAACGCCCTTCTTTGTTGTCGAGAATCCAAAATTGTTATTTACGAGGTTGTATAGGAACACCATCGAATAATAATTGCCTTGCGAACTGTGTGAACTTTCATGATCTCAACGTACTCGCCAGACAATTAAATATTCCAGATGACATGGTGGAGGCGGACCATTCTGTACCCTGATATTTCTGGAGGAAACCAAGCAGCCCTCAGTAAGCAAACGTCCTCTGGCCGACGTCGGCCACAGTGCGCGGGCCCACCCTGAGGCTGAAGTCGGCCCGAGTGTCCTTTTGTTTTCTTGGCCGGCTTAACTCTCTTTGCCGTGCATCAAGGCTCTCTCGGTGACCTAACATTTGTCTAGCCGACAGGCTAGCCTGTCATTTGAATCTCTAATCCAATAAGTCCACGGAACCGTCTGCAAGTCAGCGCACGCTTCAGCCAAGCTCGCGTCTGCAAGAGGTATAACCTGCCATAGGAACACTGCAGACCCGAAGTCTATTCAGGAGAGTACCACCCTCAGTTTTGCCTCTCAGGAGGCACACCGGTTGTCTCCCTCGATTCGCTACCGCGGTCACCGCGGTAGCGAATCGAGGTAGACAACCAGCATCTCAGAAGGAGGAGGTCATTGCGGGGCTTCTAGTTATAACCGTATACCGGAAATACACAATTCTTTCGTGTCCCGGAGTAATATAATTGTTCCCTCTTGTGCCGTAAGTACGTTAGAGGAATTACACTAACACCCTCAATATAATGCAAATCGAATTTGCTGTATGGATTGTAAGCCTGTACGACTTTATAGTAAGGGCATCATTTTGTGAACCTGAACAAGCAAAATTCTTTCCGTCCTTATAACCAACTCGACGCAGACACCCATGCGAATTTCAACAGCGACCAGATCGACTGAAGGACAGTGACCAGATCGACTGAAGGACAGTGACCAGATCGACTGAAGGACAGTGACCAGATCGACTGAAGGAGGACAGTGACCAGATCGACTGAAGAAGGACAGTGACCAGATCGACTGAAGGACAGTGACCAGATCGACTGAAGGACAGTGACCAGATCGACTGAAGGACAGTGACCAGATCGACTGAAGGACAGTGACCAGATCGACTGAAGGACAGTGACCAGATCGACTGAAGGACAGTGACCAGATCGACTGAAGGAGGACAGTGACCAGATCGACTGAAGGAGGACAGTGACCAGATCGACTGAAGAAGGACAGTGACCAGATCGACTGAAGGACAGTGACCATATCGACTGAAGGACAGTGACCAGATCGACTGAAGGACAGTGACCATATCGACTGAAGGACAGTGACCAGATCGACTGAAGGACAGTGACCATATCGACTGAAGGACAGTGACCAAATCGACTGAAGGACAGTGACCAGATCGACTGAAGGACAGTGACCAGATCGACTGAAGGAGGACAGTGACCAGATCGACTGAAGAAGGACAGTGACCAGATCGACTGAAGGACAGTGACCAGATCGACTGAAGGACAGTGACCAGATCGACTGAAGGACAGTGACCAGATCGACTGAAGGAGGACAGTGACCAGATCTACTGAAGGACAGTGACCAGATCGACTGAAGGACAGTGACCAGATCGACTGAAGGACAGTAACCAGATCGACTGAAGGACAGTAACCAGATCGACTGAAGGACAGTGACCAGATCGACTGAAAGACAGTGACCAGATCGATTGAAGGATTTTTCAATTCAGGTGGAGTATGGCGTGTATGGGCGTCCCCAAATAATTAAACCAAACGGAACACATTCATTGGCATTTCATCCCCAAAATGTTTAACCCTTTTAGCCCCAATGTCCCATTTCTAAAATCTTGGAGATGTTGCTTTACGACTATGTACCAGTTGCAGGAGATGGATTGACCATGATAATTCAAAGGTAGTGCCAGATTAGCTTGGCGCCTTCAGGCTATAGGGACTTGGGGCTAAATGGGTTAACCCCTTCACTGATGGCGGTCACAGAAATCTTTGGTAATTCGACACGGATACAAAGTGGTGTCAACAGGAGGCACAGATCCTCGTGAGCCCTGGAAACTGCGGGGGCTCCATAGGATCTCTGCCTCTTGCGGTTGGGCGATGTTTAAGCTTTCATTTCAGTGATGGGGTTAAAATCTAACAAGTTTACATCATGATAAAGGATAGTTCACTAAAGTGTATAAAAAGTCGTCCCCGCACACAACAGGACAGGAAGTATGCCAGACGCCAAGACCAGCCTCTGACCACGCGTGAAGAAGAAGACATCAAAATCACTGACAGTTCGCAAGAATCGCAGACCAAACGCCCAAAACCTCCCTCCGTCTTAGAAAAACAAACGAAATCTGCCCTGCGCAAGCAAAAGAAAATACAATGAAATACAATGTAATACAATGAAAATCTAGCTTTTCATAAAAATGCTGCCCTAAAAACTCAAAAGATAGTAAGTCGATATTTGAAAAAGCGAGGTTTGTATTGTGAGACAATGAAGATCCTGTTTTACACAATAATGGGTTTGGTGCCCTTTTCCATTCACCGGCCGGCAATGATATCATTCACTACATTGTGATGACGTCTATCTTTGTGAAGTCTTAGTATACGTGCGTCGCACCACGTCAGCAAGACGGGTACATTCTCACAAAGCCATTACGAACTTGAAGAACAAGAAATGTGTCCATTCATTAACCAGTAAGAAGTGTAGATTCAACCCTTGCGTACGTGAATAGCTAGAAATATATCAAGAAACAGATTCTTTTACCAGCCCCATTCTAACGTGAAGAACAGGAGATGAGTCAATTGACACAAGCAAGAGGCATAGATTATCATGACCCCCTGCGAAGCAGGGGGTCATGATAATCTTTGCCTCTTGCAGATGTAAGAATCTGGCTGAGGGACATTAGTGCACCCAAGTCAGACTCAGAATCAAACATTAATTTGACGTCTGCTCACTCTATTGGTGATATGAGACAATACTGGACGCAAGGGCGAGGCAAGATCATTGTATGGGCTCTTGAGGATCCTAGCCTCTTGCGGATGGGTGTGGTGGTTCTCTGAACGACCTCCGCACTTTCTCTCTCGTGCCTTTTCAATTTACCGCCAATCAAAACGTCACTCAAGCGGGGAGCGCCAGATTAAAAATAATGGCCGAACCAGAGTGCTTTCATAACCATACACCGTTTTAAGACGACACCACTCCACACTCAGTATGTTCAACCAAGAATACCACCCTCAATTTGAGGTTATTGAAGACATTTAACAAGAGGCATAGAATCACGTGGGTCCCTGCGAAGGCATGGGACTCATGTGAATCTATGGCTCTTGCATACGAAAGGGATTGGGCGAGATACTGTCCAGCCAGAACAAAAGGTGTCCTGGAATTGAGTTTCAAGCTAAAAGCATGAACCGGGAATAGGACGCCTGCTGCGGTAATTATGTAGACTGAAAATAGCCGGTATCACCGCAAACATCGCCGATACTGAACTACGTTGCTGCAGGTGACCGGCCTGGACTTAACGAGACATTGTCAGCTCACTCCAATGTTCCTAACAATTAATGTGTGCTGGTTTGTGATTTTGGACCTAACGCATCAAAGCAGTAAGGTTGTAAGTCACAGACCCGCACACAGTTTCAATGGTCAGTTCAAACAATCGCTATTGCATTAAACTGATTCACTTCAATCAATTTATTGTACCACGTACACGCGTGAACTTCTGACGTCACTGCAATGGATAAAATCAATCGGTTGGTCTAAGACTGTTTTAACTCATTCTACCCCAGACACACCACAGCAAGATAAGGATCGACCATGATAGTTCAAGGGTGATGCCAGAATAGCTTGGCGCCTATGGGCGCTAAGCTATTCTGGCATCACCCATGAACTATATGGTCGGTCTGTGTACTGCACTGCAATGTAGTCTTCAGAGGACAACGGCAAGATTTAAGGATTTCGGTGTTGAGGTCATCATCATCATCATCAGTCCCTTGCCCGAACTGGGCGTTGGGGGGACTGAAAGGCAGCAGCAACAGACAGTGCTCTCCACTGAGTTCTATTTTGGGCGGTGGCAAGCAAGTCTGGCATCTCGAGTTCGGTCCATTCTTTTATGTTTGCGACCCAACTCTTTCTCTGACGACCTCGCCGACGACTTCCTTCGAGAGTGCCTTGGAGGATAGTCTTGGACAAGGTGTTGTGTCGGGTCACGTGGCCAAACCAAGCAAGCTTGCGCCGTTTCACGGTTGCCAGAAGGGGTTCATGTGGGCCCACCAGGGAAGTGACGATGCTCCGTACATATTCGTTGGTCTTGTGCTCGCGGTACGAGATGCGGAGCAACTTCCTCAGGCACTTGTTTTCAAAGGCCTGGATTTTCTTTTCTGAGTCTGCAAGCAGTGTCCAAGTCTCACAGCCGTAGAGTAGAATAGACACTACGAGGGACTTGTAAAGCCTGTACTTGATGGTGAAGCTGATGGAGTTACTTCGCCATATCCTGTCCAGCCTGGCCATTGCGGATGTTGCTGTATCTATCCTGATACGGATCTCTGCTATGCAACTACCGTCTTTGGACAGGGTGGCTCCCAAGTACTTGAAGCTATTGACCTCTTCTAGCTTCTGGCCGTTCATGTGAATGTTGCTGCTGCTGTCGCTTGTGGTGTTGATCATCACTTTGCTTTTATCCATACTGATCTCCATGCCATAAGACCCTGCGCTACTTGAAAGTTTGTCTGTCAGGTTTTGGAGCTCACTATTGCTGCCTGCCATGAGGTCAATGTCGTCTGCGAATCGAAGATTGCACAGGGATCTGCCACCAATAGAGATTGAAGTATGGTGGTCGTGGAGGGTTTCCTGCATGATCTTCTCCAGGAATATGTTGAAAAGGACAGGAGAGAGCAGGCATCCTTGACGGACACCGATCGTCGTCCTGAAGAACTCGCCTGACTGATTGTTAAGTAGAACCGCGCTGCAGGCGTTCTTGTAAAGCGCTTCTATCATTTGGATCAGTCCCTCCTCTATGTTGAACGATCTCATGACTTGCCAGAGTCCGTCATGCCAGACGCGATCAAATGCTTTCCTGAAATCAATGAAGTTGTGGTAGAGTTCGCGCTGATGCTGCAGATGTTTCTCGATCAGGACGCGGCAGTTGAAAATCTGCTCTACAGTGCTTCTTCCAACTCTGAAGCCAGCCTGTTCTTCTGCCAGCAGTTCCTCGGCGAAAGTTTTGAGGCGGTTGAGAATGATTCTAAGCATTACTTTGCTAGGGTGACTTATCAGACTGATAGTTCTGTAGTTCTGGCACTGTTTCAGGTTTCCTTTCTTGGGGAGCGGGATCACTAGAGACTGTGTCCATTCTACTGGCCATTTCTTTTGCTCCCAGATCTTTTGACAGAGTGTAGTGAGGACCTTCGTTGTTACTTCTCCTCCATGTTTCAACAGTTCAGCAGGTACGTTGTCTACACCTGGAGACTTTCCTCCCTTCAGGCCGCGTACGGCTGCTTCCACCTCTTCAGCTAACACTGGCAGGTCTTCAGCCTTCCTGGCCCCAGCCTGGTTGTTTTGGAGGATGCTGGTGTCTGGCTCAGCCTTGTAGTTATACAAGTCTCGGCAGTACTCAGTCCATCTGTTTAGTACAGCAGTGTTTTCCGTAAGGAGTTGGCCGCTGCTGTCTTCGATGACTGTGGCCATGACCATTGGAGGTCTCCAGGGTGGGGGCGACAAGTGTGTTACTGGAACCAAACCCACCATCAAGCTGCCCACGCAAGGAATAACTATCGGAACTTGGAACGTTAGCACACTCTACCAGTGCGGCAAAGTGAAGGAACTCACCCACGAGTTGAAGCGCTATCGCTGGGACATTGTAGGACTTGCAGAAGTTCGATGGACAGGCTTCGGAGAAACAACAACAGATGAAGGCCATAAAATCTGGTTCAGCGGAAAAGAAACCAAGCACGAACATGGCGTAGCTTTTATCGTAAGGAAAGAGGTGGCTGGAACTGTCATCGGCTGCACCCCCGTGTCAAGCAGACTAATCTCCATCCGCATCTCCGCCCGACCGCACAACATCACTATCATTCAAGTATACGCTCCAACAGCAGATCATGATGATGAAGAATTAGAAGAATTTTACGAACAACTGGACAACATCATCAAGAAAACACCTAAGAAAGACATTCTGACTGTCCTCGGTGACTGGAATGCAAAGATCGGCCCTGACGCCTACCAACAATGGGCAGGAACAGCTGGCAAGTTTGGCCTTGGAGAAACAAACGACAGAGGCCTGCGACTTTTAGAGTTCGCACAGAGTCACCGTCTCACCGTTGCTAATACCCTCCATCCACACAAGAAGTCAAGAACAGTGACATGGCAATCGCCAGGAGGCCTGGTCCATAACCAGATTGACTTCATCTTGCTGCCTCGACGATTCAAATCCAGCGTTAACAAAGCACAAACGAGGTCCTTTCCTGGCGCTGATATTGGCAGCGACCACAACCTCGTCCTTACTAGCCTCAAGTTGAAGCTGGCATTGAAACGAGATAGCAAGAGCCCTCGCATCAGATTCGACCTCCAGAAGCTAAAAGACCCGGAAGTAGAAGAGCTCTTCCAAGCCCAGGTGGGAGGCAGATTTGCAGCCTTGGCTACTTTGGACTGTGACGTAGACACCCTTGCTGGAAATATAAAAGAGGTGTTACTTTCTACAGCAGAAGAAGTGCTGGGGAAGCAGAGGAAGCGCAAACAGCCCTGGGTCACCGATGACATCCTCGATCTCTGTGATGAGAGGAGAGCCTGGAAGAAAAAGAGAGGCCTAGACCTCACATCAGCAAACAAGTACAGACTTGTCAACAAGAAGATCAGGAAGAGGATGAAAGAAGCCAAAGAAGATTGGATTGAAGACCAGTGTTGTAGCGTGGAAGAGGGCATGGCAAACGGCAACAGCAAGAAGGCTTATGAAACGCTAAGGACCCTCACCAGGTGTTGAGGTACAATGAGTTAAAGCACTCAGTACCGCCGTAACTGTTCAAAGATACTCTTCTGCAACAGATGGTTAGGAAACGCTACACACAGGTCTAGTTGTGGTTCATTAAGACACAGGACAATCCAGTTCAGCACACGCCGTCTTTATATCAAGTAACCTGACAATGACTCCACTCCGTTCTAGAAATACAACGCTTTCAGTACGAGAAACAGCTAAAAATAAATTGACACGCTTACGGCAGCGCAGAATAAATAAGTGCGATTACGCGTGTGCTTATGCTGCGTGTCCAAACTGCTGTTAAAGTTCATTAGGTGTGTCGACAAGGCGTAACAAACACAAATGGCGTTGAAGTGTGTCTTCCGACGTATGCGTAATGGTACATTAAGTAGTTCTATCAAACTCTTAAAGACGCCGGTGTAGAGACAGAAAAATGCTACTGTGTGTTCAGACCAAACGTTCGTTCAAGGTCGCATCACAGAATGTCACAAGCTCCTATATAGCACTGAACTCAGCGCATGCGAACGTTTGAAATATAACTCTCGGTCATGTGTCCTCATTAGCATGCAGCCAAGGAGGTAACAAACTATATCCAACCCGCTTCGCCATGCAGACACAAAACAATACATAACGTCTTTTCGGTTTCAGCGCCAACGCGGAAGATTGATCGACGGTGTTAATGTGTGGGTAGCCTATGCTTATCGTTCAGTGCATTTAAGGCAGACACTGCCAGCAAGGCGTCTAACTCAAAGATTCGAGATTCAAACAATTTAATAATGCCACGAATGAGAAATGACAGTATCTTGTCTCAGTCAGACATAGGTTAACTTGTTTAACCCCCAAGGCTGCATTTCCCAAATTGATGGATCGACCATGATAACTCAAGGGTAGTGCCAGATTAGTGTGGCGCCTGATGGCGCCAAGCTAATCTGGCACTACCCTTGAATTATCATGGTCGATCCATCTCCTGCTGAAGTATGTCAGGGTTAATTGGATTAAAATATGCATGTATATATCATATGTAGTCTCTTACATAATTATATCCACACACTGATGAGTAGTGCCTGATTAGCTTAGCGCCAGGAGTGGCGGGTACTGCGGTTTATACGTGCAATTAGTAGTAGCAATTATTAGTAGTCATGATAACTCATGAGTTGCGTCCAGTCAGCTTGGCCGCGCCGCAGGGCGATACCATGAGTATTAGGCACGAAAGCTGAGCTATTTTGAATTATTTTCACGACTTGCGTGTAGTACTCATCCGACGAATTTAACGCCACACACTGACGAGCGAAAGAAATGTGACATTTTTGGAATGATCAGAAACACTTTTACTGGTGTTTCCGATCATACCAAAAACGTCCCATTCCTTTTTTTTTTCTCGTCTGTATGTCAGCCGCACGTTTCTGGACGTGAAAAAGCTACCCTGAAAGAGCCGGGATTCAGTTGCATGAGCGAACTTAGTCCTGCGCTATCCACTAAGCAAGGTGCTCCGCTATAGCGCCACAACACTCACCCCGCTATAGCGGAGCACCTTTGCTTAGTGGCTATCGCAGGACTAAGCTCACTTATGCAACCGCCCTCGAGGGGGTTATTGATTAAACAGTGCACGCTGAATGTGAAGGCGGGGTTGGTATTGTCTAGTTTTCAAGCCGGAAACAAGCGCTGTAACGAAGGCAATTAAACATGGATAAACTCAACATGCTGGTTGCAAAACACGGGATAATTACCAACACTAACTTGTCTTTATCTGGCAAAACCACCAGTGGTGCAAAGGCACAGATCAGTGTAAGACTGACATAGATGGATCGCCACAGGGGCGGATCAGTTACTCCCCGAGAATGTGTGTGCGTGCGTGCGTGCGTGCTTGCGTGCGTGCGTGCGTGCGTGCGTGCGTGCGCGCGCGCGCGCGCGCGTGTGTGTGTGTGTGTGTGTGTGTGTGTGTGTGTGTGTGTGTGTGTGTGTGTGTGTTTGTGTGGACCGGGGGTGGGGGGGTCCAATTTATTGTTTGGGACATTTTCACGTCATTCTAAATTCTCTCGATACAGGATGACGTCTTTTCTTTCTATCGTGTTCTTTTCTGTTCTACGTTTGTTTCCATGTCACCTGAAGAAGGATCTTTGATCCGAAACGTCGTTCCTTGTTTCTATTTTAAAGGGTTTCTATTTTTCTTTCACATGGAACCCTAGCGGCAACAGTTTTACTACATATTGTTTGGGACATTTATCCTCAAAGAGATGGAGCGCAGCGGACAGACTTTACCCCTCAATGGCCGAAAATCCCAAAAGCGGAAGGGAGGAGGGGTGGTGGGTGGGAAAGGGGTTATAGGCGTTAAGCGTGTGTGAAGACTTCTTGAACCTTTTCTCTCTCATCGCCAGTCTCACTTTAACACCCCTACCGAGTACATTTAGAAGATTTGCATCGATTTGTAGGCAACTTTCATATAGAATTAATACTTCTTCTTTCCTTCCTTTTTTTTTTTTTTTTTTTTTTTTTGGGGGGGGGGGGAGGGGGCGGGGGTGGTTTCCGGAACCCCAAGACCCACCTCCCCGTAGATCCACCCCTGTATCATAATTGGACATTGGACTATGATAGCTCAAGGGTGGTGCCAGTTTAGCTTGGCGCCTGAAAGGGGGTGGGCCGAGGCGGGTCCGGCACCCTTAGACACCCCCCCCACCACCACCACCACACACACATACACAGAGCCGCCTCTGCATCATAATTGGACCATGATAGTTCAAGGATGGTGCCAAATTAGCACCATCCTTGAACTATCATAGTCCAATTATCGCCTGACGAGTGCGTGTCGAATCTGCGTGTGGGCATTTAGGCCCTACGCGGGCGCGCGCGCGCCCGAAAGAGAGAAAGAGAGAGAGAGAGAGAGAGAGAGAGATATGAAATGAAATGAAACTTCATTTCTCAACGGAAGAAATAGTTAGCACATGTGCCATTTTTCACGCTTGACGTTGCTAATCTACAAAGGTACAACTCTGCTAAAGGTACAAGGCTACTAACTGGCATACAAGTGCACATAATATACAGAGAGAGAGAGAGAGAGAGAGAGAGAGAGAGAGAGAGAGAGAGAGAGAGAGAGAGAGAGAGAGAGAGAGAGAGAGAGAGAGAGAGAGAGAGAGAGAGAGAGAGAGAGAGAATCAATGAATCAATGAAACTTTATTTTACAACGGTTTAGGCATTGACATCGTCATCGACACAGCCATTTTACAAACCTGCCGTTGCTAACAACTACAAGACTAACTACAAATATACATACATATAAGTAAACATAATACTTGCAAAGCGATGACAACACTATTCACAGAGAGAGAGAGAGAGAGAGAGAGAGAGAGAGAGAGAGAGAGAGAGAGAGAGAGAGAGAGACAAACAGACAGACAGACAGACAGACAGACAGACAGACAGACAGAGACGAAGGAGGGAGAGAGAGAGATGAGAGAGAGAGAGAGAGAGAGAGAGAGAGAGAGAGAGAGAGAGAGAGAGAGAGAGAGAGAGAGAGAGAGAGACAGACAGACAGACAGACAGACAGACAGACAGAGAGAGAGAGACGAAGGAGGGAGAGAGAGAGAGATGAGAGAGAGAGAGAGAGAGAGAGAGAGAGAGAGAGAGAGAGAGAGAGAGAGAGTACGTAGTTTAGCAATACAATACAATACAATACAATACAATACAATACAATACAATACAATAATACTTTATTAATCCCTCATGGGGGAATTCGCTGTCTGCCCATACAACACATAGCAAGGACAAGATGTAAGAAGGTCTTCAGACCTAAATCTTTTTAACTTTGGAAAATAAAGATTCATTGTTATTGTCATTGTCATTGGTGGATCCATCTCCGACTGTAGTGTTTCAACAGCGAGCGAGCCAGACATGACCCAGACAGAAGTATCAGCGTCGTGACAGTCAAAACCCTGGTGAAGGAACTCCACTACGTGAGATCGTTATAATAAATTTGTTTTCTGTTTTTGTGAATCCGTCCATTTTTTCCCTCCCAAAACCCCGCCATGTTGACTTTACCACTAGGCGTAATACGAATGACCTGAACTGACCTGAACTGACCTGAACTGAACTCTCATCGTTTACCCTCTCCCTGCCACTGCACACGCATTTTGTTTCTGAAGTCTTGTTTAGTTTGGGGGTTTGACGTCCACGGCAGCGAAGTGATAATAGACGGCACTGACGGGCGGGTTTGTGGGGGACACGGAAATCTATTTCCTATGGAGTACGACCTAAACACTGATCAATTCAGGCGCACTGCAACTGTGGCACTTTGATTTACCAGGACCTTTCAACGGGCATGCTATGGAACAAGCCCGTCCTTTTTTCCCTGGATTAAATCTCTTTGTGAAGTCTGTGTTCACCGACCGACCAATATCCACCACAGCTGTTCAAACAGCGTGAACCCAAAGTGGTCTCAGCAAGAGGCGTAGATCCTCATGAGCCCCCGCATTCGCGGGGGCTCATGAGGATCTATGCCTCTTGCGGTTTGCATCGTGTCCACATTTTCTCAGCCGTGAAGGGGTTAATTATTGTTATAGGTATATGGGCGGGGTCTACCACTAGCTAAGTCACGAGAAAAAGATATTGACCGGGTATTGATGCAGCAGACTAATTAAAAGGCAAGTCAATATCTCTCAACACACACAAAAATGGAATAATATATATTGGCGAGCAAAAGAAATGCGACATTTTCTGTACCATCTGAAACACTAAAGTGTTTCCGATGGTTTCGAACATGTCGAATTTTCTTTGCTCGTTAAGATACAAAATGCACACAGTATAGCTATTCTATATTTTGTAATTTCATGGCGATGCCCCAAATGCCTTTGTAACGCAGCAGACTTTAAGTTCATTTTTGTGAAAAGCGATATTTGAATTGTAATACAATGCCAGTCTCGCTTTACACAAAAATAGACTTACAGTCTTTAGCCTTCCTTGGGCTGAGCTGGACTCCATCAGCATTTGATTTTGAAGCCGCACATTAGTAATACGCAAGACGCGACCATCAATTCTGGAGCTCTCGGGTGACAAGGAAAACACTGCTGAGCGGTCACGTGGGTCAAACTGTCGGGTTGTTACGAGTAAGGCGATTAGTCCTCACACGGGCCAATCCGCGTCATTCATAGAAAACGCATCAGCAGACGACAACGTCAAGCCAAAGTGCTTTTTGGCCTCAAGGAGAGAAAAAAAAGGCTTTTGGAAGAGATTGGCTGACCGAAGATCAATCTGAATTTCCTTTTTATGAATGGCGATTTAGTATCTTGGCTATTGGTGGGTCAGTAGGGGATTTTGAAGAAACATTTTGTTAGTCATGGATGACTGTGATGTAGATATAATATTATTCAGGAGGCAAGTGTTTATATTGATACATCGAGAAAAGTGAGGTTTTTCGGCAATCAGATTACTGTATGTCAAAATTGTGCACGTGTCTGACGCTAAAAGTAGATTTAATGCCCGGACAAACATGAGATCGCATGTTTGTCCGGGCATTTAAGCCACTTAAATCCGACGCACTACAGCAGGAGATAGATCGACCATGATAATTCAAGGGTAGTGCCAGATTTGCTTGGCGCCGTCAGGCGCCAAGCTAATCTGGCACTACCCTTGAATTATCATGGCCGATCCATCTCCTGCAACCTTTACATAGTCGGTAGATAACACATCAAAAATGTTATAAATGCGGCCGGGTGGTTACATGGGGCAGTAACGTTCAAATTTTGACTTACTTCTGACTTATGAAATTGTCTATTAAAAAAGAAGAAGATAGTCATAAAAAGACAAAGCAATTAAAGGAAAAAGATTAGAAAGAACTGAACTAGACCAGTCGGAAAATGAAGGAAACGATGTGTGCCTCATCGATCTAGAGATAGTTTGCGCAATATGAATTACATGTTCAATTTGGTCATCAGAGCTAAACCAAATAGGACAAAGTCCATAGAAGAAGACGTATTCCTAGTAGATCTAAAGATATTTTGCGCAATATGGAACGGCAGCATAATATATCTCCCTCTCAAATCAAACCCAGAAACTGCTGCTCCATAACCACAACACAAGCGCGCAGCCATGCCCCATTCATCCTGAGATTAAATCTACATTTATCCCCCTTGAAGAAACACAAGAGTGACCTCCCATCAACAGAGTTACCGGCGTTTAATAACCCAAACGGCGCCTTGTCCAGTCCTACATTTAATCTCTGATGAGTGTTGTACGTTTGAGAAGTAGAGAGCAGGAGAAATGGAATTCAGCAAGAGGTATAGATTCTCATGAGCCCCTGCGACCGCAGGGGCTCATGAGAATCTATGCATCTTGTAGTAGAAACGGCCTGGTTGTCGGGACTCATCCAACAGTCCATTCCTTGCACAGTCTCGGCCGGCCCAAACCTTCAGGGCCATCTAGCACGTCTCGGTTTGCCAAACGGCCTCACAAGCACGTGCTGGGTTTCCGATCGCAGCGCCGCGTGCCCAAAGGTCGATAACTCCAGGTCAGGAGAGACAAGCGGTGAATGAAATCAGGGTGCACTCCCGTGATGAGGCAAAACGTAGAAAGTCGCGTAATGAGGGGGCGATGGGGGTACGTTCCGAGACATTGCAAAAGACTTATATCGTACATAAACACAGCGCGTCCTTCTGGAAGGAAATTTGTCTGGCCGGAGTTGCGGACTAGATGGTTGGGAGATTGACGCCAGAACGTGTATATCTAGTATATTTGTAGACGCCAGAACGTGTATATCTCGCCAGAACGTGTATATCTGGTATACATAGGATCGTTGGAAGGAACCATTTTCGCAAATGAACCCAGTTGACATCTTCAGCGATGTAGACCCCTACTGATAAGCGGCACAAATTCTCTTGAGCCCCTATGGCTGCATGGGCCCATGATAATCAACGCCTACTGCAGACGGGTGGGACTGTCTGACGGACTAGAACGTGGATATCCAAATCTTTGCGATAGCGGGTCCAATTCAACTATCGCACAACAAAGCATCGGTTTTTAGGTGGCTGCAGAAGTGTATATTTAGAACTGTCGAAATGACTGTTGAAGTAGAAGACTACGATCCCAAAGGGTACAGCCATGACGTTCATGTAGTAGAAGTAACCAGTTCACTTCCGGAAACAAATGCGAAATCCAGTTACCACGCCGCCAAAATGCAAGAGGCAAAGAACTTCAAGAGGCCCGCAGATACACCAGACAACACAAGTCAGAGCAGAATTCACCCTCCAAAACACACACACACACACACACACACACACACACACACACACACACACACACACACACACACACACACACACACACACACAAACAAACAAACAAACAAACAAAATAACAACACAAAACAAAACTAACATAAAATAAGATACAACGAAAAGAGAACAAAAAAAAAAAAAAAACAATACAAAGGAACACCAATAACCTCTTTGACGAACCGTAAATTGATCGCCGCCTAAACACGATGTCAGACTCGTGCGCCTACAGAACTATATAAGAAACCCACGCGCCTAACCCTGATAACGTCATCCTTCTGAAGCACCGCTAAAGGCGGATCTACCGTCTAATCATACGGATGTTAATGGAGCCGTATTCTGACAGCAAGAGGCTTAGAGTCTCATAGCCCCTGCAGTCACTTTGACTCATGAGACTGTATGCCTCTTGCAGACAAAAGACCAATCAAGCGACCAAAGACAACACTACCCGGACCAAACACAGCACTACCCGGACCAAACACAACACTACCCGGACCAAACACAACACTACCCGGACCAAACACAACACTACCCGGACCAAAAATGTGACTGACAAACGCGTAAACATCCTGTGTCTCAGTCACAAAAAGTAATAATTATGAACAGTTCATTTTTGTCTGTATGTCTTTTTTAACCCATATCAAAAGCTTCAAATTTGTACACTGC
Organism: Semisulcospira habei; assembly: GCA_036245525.1. Classification (NCBI taxonomy): domain Eukaryota; kingdom Metazoa; phylum Mollusca; class Gastropoda; family Semisulcospiridae; genus Semisulcospira; species Semisulcospira habei. Next base: position 212,869,750 of record BTPG01000001.1, read on the forward strand.
CATATGCAAGCTACATTATAGTACTTACAGACAAGGATATAGACCAATGGTTTTAGTTCAAGGGTGGTGCCAGAATAGCTTGGCGCCTAGAGGCGCCAAGCTATTCTGGCACCACCCTTGAACTATTTTAGTCAAACTTATTTCACACACGGGTGTATTCCGAATGATAAGGGTTAAAATTGGGTTTCTTTTAATAAGTCTGTTTTGGAAAAAAAGGTTTAACCCCTTCCGTCCCACTGTACTAACATTTTTGTTCATTCAACGCAATCGCGGGGGCTCATGAGGATCGACGTCTCTTACTAAGACCAATTGGCATCTAGCGCTCGTGGACCTGCGTGACTTTAGGTCGTAGAAAGAACACGCTTTCAGAAATACGATATGAGGTTCAGTGGCAGGGAAGGGGTTAATGGAGCTGATCGTCACCAACAAGAGGCGTATTTTCTCATTAAACCCTTGCAGATGCAGGGGCTCATGAGGATCTATACCTCTTGCACGTGGACACTGCTGGCTGAAGGACCCGAGTCCGGCCCAGAGAGAAGGGCAACACTGTCCGCATGGCTCTGTTGGTGACGTGAAGGACTCGCCCGTAGGTCCGGCTGGTCACGCCTGAGTTTTCCCAGACACGGTCCGTCAGGACCAGGAGCACGGTAGAGAAGCCCCTACACGCGTACGAGAGGCATAGATCTTCACGTGCCCCTACAATTGCAAGGGCACGTGAAGATCTATGACTCTTGTGAGCTATGTTCCGATCAATCTGCATAAACGATTCTCCGAGAACTGGATGAGAGGTACATCGAGAACTGGGGATCATCAGTGGCGAGAGCTTTAACTAATGTGTACTGAACTGAGATTACAGACCTTATGAATCGAAGAGTAAGTTGTAAAATCCCAGACCACGAGATAAACTGGTTTGGGCGGGGTTGGGGCGTGAACGGTACCTGGTGACCATCAGACGACTACAAAGTCAGACTTTGGAAACGATACATTTCTGTTACGTTCCTTAGTGAACGAGACAATGACTCACTGTGAAACAGTATACATTAAACTCCAACCTTCGGAATCGCCAGGGGACACATTGTTATAAGCGAAGTAATTTACATAGAATGAGTGCTGCGGGACCTCTGAACAAGTGTTGTAATAGCCGACTTTTGGTATATCCTACCGCGTTATAAGCGAAGTAGATTGATTGTTAGTCCATGATAGGTTGAAAAAAAAAATTCGGCCAATGAGTGCAGCCGAATTTTTTACTTGAAACGGAAAAGTGGTTGTGGAACTCGATTTCGGTTGGGTGCAAGATACAAAGCTGCCGAAAACGAGTTGTCGATTTTAGGAAAATAGTTTGGGTTGACTATGCCAGTTCAAGGGTTGTGCCAGATGGGTTTTTCGCCGGCCTTTTCAGGCGCCAAGCTGATCTGGCGCTACCCTTGAATGATCACGAACTGTCGTGGTCGATCAGTGCACCTTCCTCTTGAGTCTGCCACGCACGAATGCACCAGTTAACCCCACCTGCGAAGAAAATGTGAACGTGATCCAGTTGCAAGAGGCATAGATCCTCATGAGCCCCCGCAAATGCGGGGGCTCATGAGGATCTATGCCTCTTGCTCATACCACATTATGTCCAACGTTCCCTGGACGGATGCGGCTGTTGGTCGTGGGATGAACAACGATTTCATAAACAAAGCATACGTGCAGCGGTCGAGAAGGGGTTGAAATGTCCTCATAAAAAAAAAAAAACCTCAACATTGACTGGGAAAACAGCATGCTCAAAAAACTAAACACTTGGGAGCCGGAAGTAAAAACTAACGAAATTGTTGAAGAGGTTTCGGGCCCAGGTAATCAGATTCTTGTCAATATTTTTGGACATGAAAATGAAACATGGGCCCCTAAAAGCAGGGCATCCTGGGAATTCAGGCTCCTCAAAAACAGGAAGGAGATTTAATTAGCGCCGAAAAGAAGATGGGTTTTAGTCCCAGGGGAGGTGGCAAAAGTGGAAAAGTTACCAAAAAGTTCGAAAACACAGCGCGGCACATTACCGGTTCTATCCACACAAAAATCTCTGTAGACGTAACCTTACAAAACACAAAGAAGGGGTGATACCGTATGAAAGCAAGAGACTCGATGTATTACAATTATTTACAAACTTCCTAACTAGACGCGTTGGCCCCTTGGAAATATCAGTGATATGTTGGACAAAATAGAGTGGGTTTATCGGATTTATTGATTTATTTATTTCTATTTATTTATTATTTATTTATTTATTATTATTATTATTATTATTATTATTTATTAGTTTAGAAATTTTCAGTGTTATTGCATTTTATAATCTATGCTGATGTGCAAAACAAATGCGACTCTTTTGATTTCCGATGATTCCAAAAATGTCGCATTTCTTTTGCTCATCAGTATCTTTAAAAACTTAAATAAAACAAAGATAAGTTCAGGGCTTTCCAACTGACCAGGAGAAACCAGACCGCAAGATTTGTATACCGCTCACATATCGATGCTTTACTGGTATCTCTCTTGATGCAGAACTTTGCACAAGGCCTGAAGAAGCACAAAGTAAAACACTTTCTTTGGCAGCATCACTCCCTTTACTCTCCACGCTGTTCTGGAACAATCCTTGTGTGTGCAGATGTAAGTGACAGCCAGCCATTGCAAACAAGAGGCACACAGTTGCAGGGGCAGGGGCTCTTGAAATTCTGTGTCTCTTTCCTCTTGAAGGTATATGAACCCTTAACTGGAAGGACGTGACACTGCGACTACAGGCCACAGACTAGCCGGTAGGGGAAAAAGTGACCACAGGCTAGGGTGGACGGGTATCAATGGATGTGCGGTATTTATTCCTTCTATTCATTGTAATACAAGATTTGACCCCTTCATTGCCGGGAAAAAAATGCCGAACACCGTCCAACTGCAAGAGGCACAGAACCTCATGAGCCCCCGCATATATGCGGGGGCTCATGAGGTTCTTTGCCTCTTGCTGTCTCGGTTCATATCAGCGTTTCTTGGGTTAGTGGGATTCTTCGGCTTTATAATACATAACCTTGCGTCCGCATGGCCACGATGAAGGGATGAGGCCTTGTTTTACAGTGTCTGGAAACAATGAATAGGCCTACGTCGTGAAAAACGCATTTTTACACTCCTCCTTCTTCGTTGCCTTTGAGCGGAGAAGCTCAATCACACACGTGTGTGCTACAGCCGTGTTGCGGCGTGATCGGACACGTGTGTGCTACAGCCGTGTTGCGTGATCGGACACGTGTGTGCTACAGCCGTGTTGCGGCGTGATCGGACACGTGTGTGCTACAGCCGTGTTGCGTGATCGGACACGTGTGTGCTACAGCCGTGTTGCGGCGTGATCGGACACGTGTGTGCTACAGCCGTGTTGCGTGATCGGACACGTGTGTGCTACAGCCGTGTTGCGGCGTGATCGGACACGTGTGTGCTACAGCCGTGTTGCGTGATCGGACACGTGTGTGCTACAGCCGTGTTGCGGCGTGATCGGACACGTGTGTGCTACAGCCGTGTTGCGTGATCGGACACGTGTGTGCTACAGCCGTGTTGCGTGATCGGACACGTGTGTGCTACAGCCGTGTTGCGTGATCGGACACGTGTGTGCTACAGCCGTGTTGCGTGATCGGACACGTGTGTGCTACAGCCGTGTTGCGTGATCGGACACGTGTGTGCTACAGCCGTGTTGCGTGATCGGACACGTGTGTGCTACAGCCGTCTTGCGGCGTGATCGGACACGTGTGTGCTACAACCGTGTTGCGTGATCGGACACGTGTGTGCTACAGCCGTGTTGCGTGATCGGACACGTGTGTGCTACAGCCGTCTTGCGGCGTGATCGGACACGTGTGTGCTACAACCGTGTTGCGTGATCGGACACGTGTGTGCTACAGCCGTGTTGCGTGATCGGACACGTGTGTGCTACAGCCGTGTTGCGTGATCGTGAACACGTGTGTGATAAAGCCGTGTTGCGTGATCGGACACGTCAGTGTGTGATACAGCCGTGTTGCGTGATCGGACACGTGTGTGCTACAGCCGTGTTGCGTGATCGGACACGTGTGTGCTACAGCCGTGTTGCGTGATCGGACACGTGTGTGCTACAGCCGTGTTGCGTGATCGGACACGTGTGTGCTACAGCCGTCTTGCGGCGTGATCGGACACGTGTGTGCTACAACCGTGTTGCGTGATCGGACACGTGTGTGCTACAGCCGTGTTGCGTGATCGGACACGTGTGTGCTACAGCCGTCTTGCGGCGTGATCGGACACGTGTGTGCTACAACCGTGTTGCGTGATCGGACACGTGTGTGCTACAGCCGTGTTGCGTGATCGGACACGTCTGTGCTACAGCCGTGTTGCGTGATCGTGAACACGTGTGTGATAAAGCCGTGTTGCGTGATCGGACACGTCAGTGTGTGATACAGCCGTGTTGCGTGATCGGACACGTGTGTGCTACAGCCGTGTTGCGGCGTGATCGGACACGTGTGTGCTACAGCCGTGTTGCGTGATCGGACACGTGTGTGCTACAGCCGTGTTGCGTGATCGGACACGTGTGTGCTACAGCCGTGTTGCGTGATCGGACACGTGTGTGCTACAGCCGTGTTGCGTGATCGGACACGTGTGTGCTACAGCCGTGTTGCGTGATCGGACACGTGTGTGCTACAGCCGTGTTGCGTGATCGGACACGTGTGTGCTACAGCCGTCTTGCGGCGTGATCGGACACGTGTGTGCTACAACCGTGTTGCGTGATCGGACACGTGTGTGCTACAGCCGTGTTGCGTGATCGGACACGTGTGTGCTACAGCCGTCTTGCGGCGTGATCGGACACGTGTGTGCTACAACCGTGTTGCGTGATCGGACACGTGTGTGCTACAGCCGTGTTGCGTGATCGGACACGTGTGTTCTACAGCCGTGTTGCGTGATCGTGAACACGTGTGTGATAAAGCCGTGTTGCGTGATCGGACACGTCAGTGTGTGATACAGCCGTGTTGCGTGATCGGACACGTGTGTGCTACAGCCGTGTTGCGTGATCGGACACGTGTGTGCTACAGCCGTGTTGCGTGATCGGACACGTGTGTGCTACAGCCATCTTGCGGCGTGATCGGACACGTGTGTGCTACAACCGTGTTGCGTGATCGGACACGTGTGTGCTACAGCCGTGTTGCGTGATCGGACACGTGTGTGCTACAGCCATCTTGCGGCGTGATCGGACACGTGTGTGCTACAACCGTGTTGCGTGATCGGACACGTGTGTGCTACAGCCGTGTTGCGTGATCGGACACGTGTGTGCTACAGCCGTGTTGCGTGATCGTGAACACGTGTGTGATAAAGCCGTGTTGCGTGATCGGACACGTCAGTGTGTGATACAGCCATGTTGCGTGATCGGACACGTGTGTGCTACAGCCGTGTTGCGTGATCGGACACGTGTGCACACAATTGTCTTGTAGAATGCCTGGTCAACAAAAAGGTACGGGCACACGCGATATTGAAACTTGACCTACTTACAACTCGCGCGCAAAGACATCATTTCATAGTGACGCCGACTGTCACTCTGGCGTCATGTTTTGTGCTCTTACATCATCATGTAGGAACATTTGTCTGGCATCCAAAATATTGACGTCACTGACATTGCAACGTAATTAAGTCAATATCTTTGCGAAGACACAATGGAGACTATGTTGCGACTAGGCGTGTGCCAATTCACATCGGATTACTGCAAAGAAAACGGTGAGTAATAAATAGATTCTTACGTCGGTGTTTAGGTGATACTGAGTATCTCACTCTTTCGCTCGTAGGATAAGGACTTAAAACCACTCGAGTGAGATTCGCAGTATCACCTAAACATCGATGTAAAAATCTATATATCTCTGCTTTTGCCTGTGCCACAGACTTCCTCTCGGGTTGTCTATATTCCGGGCCAGGCAGGAGGGTTCCGATTACCCAAATATCGAGCGCTATCGAGGCGTCCAGGCACTTTGTCGGCTGACGCCAGTTTGTGCCAAGCTTGTCATATTGCAAAGTCTCCCCCTTCGCGAGGATTTACGAGATCTCGGTGTCCCTTGTGTATTCGTTATCCCGTACGATCGATGTGCGTGCTTTAGGCCTAGGGACCAGTTGCATGAGTGAGCGTAAGTCCTGCACAAGCAGCTAAGCATGGTGCTCCGCTATCGCTGGGTGAGCCCGTGGCGCTATCGCGGGGCACCTTGCTAAGTGGCTTGTGCAGGATTTGAGCTGACGTGCAACCGGCCACAGGGGTGTGGAGATGTGGGTACATAATACGTCTCTCTCTCTCTCTCTCTCTCTCTCTCTCTCTCTCTCTCTCTCTCTCTCTCTCTCTCTCTCTCTCTCTCTCGTCTCGTCTCTCTCTCTCTCTCTCTCTCTCTCTCTCTCTCTCTCTCTCTCTCTCTCTCTCTCTCTCTCTCTCTCTCTCTCTCTCTCTCAGTCTCTCTCTCTCTCTCAGTCTCTCTCTCTCTCTCTCTCTCTCTCTCTCTCTCTCTCTCTCTCTCTCTCTCTCTCTCTCGTCTCTCTCTCTCTCTCTCTCTCTCTCTCTCTCTCTCTCTCTCTCTCTCTCTCTCTCTCTCTCTCTCTCTCTCTCTCTCTCTCTGTACCTCACGTATTTCATACAGATGGTTTTTATATGTGTGTGCGCGTGTGTGTGTGTGCTCGTGTTTGTTTGTGCGTGTGGGTGTATGTGTGAGCGGCGCGCGTGCGTGCGTGTGTGCATGTGTGTGTGATGAGTATTATTATTTTTTCTGTATATAATGATGCTATTGGGTTTTGTATGTACATATATATTTTATAGTTTCCCTTCTTTTTTATCCTGTAGATGTTAGCAACGGCAAGTTTGTAAAATGACGATTTGTTTTCTGTCAAAACTTTTTACCGTTGAAAAATAAAGTTTCATCATCATCATCATCATCATCTCTCTCTCTCTCTTGATAAACATACTACTGCTGATAAGACGTAAATGTCAAACATTTTCTCTTTCTCCATACATTTGCTAACTGAACATCTATGGTCTTGTCGGTGTCGCTATACGCTATTGATGCTGCTGATTTTATGACACTGTCTTAAATGTGTTTAAGATTAATGTTATGCACCAATTTATTTCCCTTGCTTCTGCATTGGTGGCAGTTACAAATTCTCTAATGCCATTTTTTTAAAATCACCTTTTGTGTGCGTTAATTTGTTTCCTGGATTTTTTTTTCTTTGTATGCTGCGTTTGTTTTCCTGTGACTTGTGTTCTGTTTTGTCAACAGGTCAGCTTGTACGACAGGCATTGAGTTGCCTAATAGCTTTATCCTGCAATAAAAGATTTATCATCATCATCATCATCTCTCTCTCTCTCTCTCTCTCTCTCTCTCTCTCTCTCTCTCTCTCTCTCTCTCTCTCTCTCTCTCTCTCTCTCTCTCTCTCAAATACTTCGCTTATAAAAAGATCGGATATAGCAAAAGTCGGATATAACGACACTTTTTCAGGGGTCCCAAGAGGACTATTTGTATACACACTACTTCGCTTATAACAAACTTCGGACATAACAAGGAGAACATTGGGGTCCCCAGCCGACTTGTTCACCATCCGACGTATACTGTAAAAATCCACCAAGAACTGATCCAAGCGTTAGACGAAAAACAAAATAAAAACAAAAACAACAACAACAACAAGAACAACAGCAAGCCAGCTGCCTGATTTACAAGCCGCACGACATGGAGGCTGCACACGTCAGTACTTCATTTTTCAGGTTTCATGGTCTTTAACTGATTCTGCCCGCGACACACCACAGCAAGATGTGGCCGCTCGACCATGATAGTTCATGGGTAGTGGCAGAATAGCTTGGCGCCTATAGGCGCCAAGCTATTCTGCCACCGCCCTCGAACTATCATGGTCGATCTGTCTCCTGAATTTAATGCAGTCCTCAGATGATAACTCTAAAATGGGGGTATTTCGTAGCTCGAGTGCAATGAGTTAACGAGTCATTCATACACCATCCGATATAATTGCACACTTTCCAGCATTGAAACTAAGATGACCTGAAACTCCACACACCACACAGCCGACTCGCAACGCCCTCGGGTTTGCATGTAAACATTAGTTGACTCACTGGTTGTCTCCCTCGGTTTTCTGCTTCAGAACAGCCGCAGAATACCGAGGGAGACAACCAGTGTGAAATTGACTACGACCGTTCGCTTGGAACAGAAGCAACTGCCCCCCCCCCTACCCCCCCTACCCCCCCCCCCCCCCCCCGCCCCCGCCCCACCAGCCTATTCGTACCTCACCCCACACCCCCAAAAACGACGCGCGGCTTGACATTAGCTTTATGCACACAATCAACTCCAGGTATCTATCAGTGTCGTGGGAAAAAAAAAAAGAGAAAAAAAGACATAGTATCCGAAAACTGTTACTTTGACTTTGTTTACAGTGCATGCAAGGTCACGCTACAAAGACAAACAAGAACTGAGTCAATTTCACCAATGTCAGCACGCGCACCTTGCACCACGTGCACTGGCATCTCGCGCACAGCACGCGCTGGCAAGACAAGTGCATATAATGACGAGCATGCAGCTCGCTCTCATGACAAACAGCAGAATTTGGATGGACGATTGTAGCTCAAGGGTGGTGAGTGGTTAGCTTGGCGCCTGCACGCGCGCCAAGCTAACCATTCTGACCACCCTTGAGCAACCACGGTTTACGAAGCGAGCACAAAGTTTTGTCCGACAGATCAGTTGAGAGCGGCTTCAAGCGCTTGGCATTGAAAAGGAAATGACAGCGCAGCGGCCGGGGTGTGGAGGAGTGCACCTCATGCACTGACGACAGGTTCAAGTCTTGAGGCGGAATTCCTAGGACTTCTGAGGAGAAAGACACAGAATCAAATGTCAGTGGCGTAGTCAACTAAGTTTTCATTGGATAAAGGTGGTGGTGGTGGTTGTGGTGGAAGGGGGAGGGGGGGGGGTGACGTGGGGAGGGTGAAGGAGGGGGGGGGGAGGTGGAGTGGGGACGAACGACGGGAGAGGGGGCGGGGGGGGTGGAGGGGATGATAGACCAAGCACAGAAACATCAAACGACATGGGTTGGGTTGGGTTGGGTGGGAGGGCGGGGGGAAGGGGGGGGGGGGCGGAGGGGACTAGCTTCCTACTACGACACTGCAAACAGTTTTTCTGGGGACCACGGGGTAGTCCGCCCCTTCTCCCAAATATTTCCTTTCCTGTGAAAATATTGGAGCCCACGAGATACTCCGCCGCCCCCCCCCCCCCCCCCCCCCCCCGCCCCAATCCTCCCCAACATATTCTTAGACTCCCTCTCCCAGTCTTCAAGGAGACATGAGTATCTCTTTGCCTTTTCATGCACTGAGAAGACATGCCGTTTTTCTAGTAACTTTCAATAGACAGAAACCAAAATGACGCCATCGCTTTGAGGAGCGCAGGTACAAATGTGTACCGCCAACAAGGGGCACAAATCTTGCTATTGTGAGCTTCAGCGGCTCACGAGGATCGAGGCAGTTTAACTCATTCGAGACGTGCTGCATCGGGATACGCGGCTAAAGTGTATCCGCATGCAGCACATCTCGAATGTGTTAAAATTTGAGATTTTCTCGCTGCTGGACTGATTCAGCAAAACATCGCGCTAGTTCTGGCAGGGCCTGTCACTCTTCAAATTAATTGTAATTTGCCTGATTGCCTCCCCCTGAAGTGTCTGCTTGACGGGGGGTCTAGGGTGGATGTTGGTGCACCCACACTTCGTCATACGTCAAATCGTCATACCTTCCTCCGTACGAGTTGCAGAGATACAATAAATTGACAATAAGCTGAAAGAGCTGAAAACGAGAAAAAAGAATATGCCGCGTGAAGGCACAAGACACAAGTGCACGTTTTTTAAAAGAGACATTTTCATTGTGATACAACGAAAATCTCGCTTTTCACGAAATGGACTTACTACCTTTTCGTCTGCACAGGGCTGCGCCCCACCCGGGGCTGCCCTGGGAGACATGGGTGGGGTTAACTACTTTTTAGTTCCCAGGGTCACCCTGGTCAGCCTCACACGGTGGGTTTTCCCTCTATTCTGGGGCACGTGTTTCTGTCTAACCTTGGTCCATTCACCTGTATTTTTCTTAAACTCTCCCTACTGTCTGCACTGCCTGTAGCTCTTGATATTGGATGTGTGTTGCTAAATGGTCTTAGATATATTTAGCGTATTAGACCGGCTGGCGACATACGTTCGATGTTCTGTTTAGTTTTTTCTTTCACAGGCAGTGCAGGCACGTCCTGAGAAAGTAGTGTTGCTGTAGGGACGTTAAGCAATGTACAACCAACCGACCAATCTTCACAGGGCTGAACTATGACAGGTAAGAGACGAAGGCAGCCAGTAAAAGACACAGAGCTTCATAAAAACCTGCTGCTTCTTTGGTGGTAGCTTTTTATGAAAATCTATGCTTTTTGCAGTGCGGAATAACATTTCCGAAAGATGGGGTTTGAAGAGCATAGCCAGGGGAACAATGTGAATCTACACCTCCTGCACGTGCGGAAATGAAATTCTTCCAAAAGACAGTTCGCCCTTTTTGTGAAAAGCGAGATTTTCATTGTAATGCAATAAAAATGTCGCTTTTCTGAAAATGGGCTCACTGTCTGTTGATTATCTCGGGCAGAATTCCCTGTGAGTGTGTGCACGGTAGCTTAGTGTCCGTCAAAGACGTTCCTTTGAGACCAAGACAGCACATATCCGTAAACCCAAAGTAAACCCATTCATCTCCAAGAGGCATAGATCCTCATTAGCCCCTGCGCACGCGGGGACTCATGAGAATCTATGCCTCTTTCTCACACCATCTATCTCCTTCCAAGGGAGGTAAAAGACAGGAGGAGCTGTACTCCAAAGATGGCGTGGTAACCATAGAAACGATGGCAGGGTCTCAAAGTAAACACAGCCGGCGCAACACTCATCGAGACCCGTTATCTCCATCCGGTCTGGATTCCCAAATTGTCGTGGATGAGCAGCCAATCGAGAGGACGATGACAACCGACCAACGAGATGAATCGTCAGAGAGACAGTGAGCTGTGCGCATGACTTGCGGCGCGGCCCTGAGCGGAAAACGCAAACCATATGAGCGTTTTCATTGGGTATTACTTTACCCTGTGTGATTCGGCGGATAGTCCGTGAAGTTGAAATGAAAAGACAGCTTCTGCCCTTTTTTTTATTTGCTCAGTAGTTACAATACCGTTCGGCGGAAAAAAAACGCTTTTCTCGCCGAACTGTGTAGTCAGTATCAGTCAAAGGTTGAATAGACTGACTACAAAATTAAATGCGACATTTTTGGAATCTTCGGAAACACTTGACGCATTTCTTTTGCTCGTCAGTATAATTCATTACAAAATAAATTTGTAAGCATCTTGACTGGGACATTACATCATATATGACATCATCAGCAACACGCAACTTTGGTCAATTTCTATTACATCACTTTCATAATGACATCATAGCTACTTGTAATATTTATAAAGAACATTTACAACACCTATTACGTCACCCTTCGTTTACACTGTGATGCTATTTTTACATCTAGTCACGTGATAACATTGACTACAGGGGACCAGTAAAGCCGAAGTACTCCCAATATAGTGTGGGAATTGTTTCATCATATTCACAAAATACCTTTTGTTTACTTTCGTTGTAACTTGAACCCGAGGAAACTCAGTCTAAAAGAAAACCGGTATGGAATTAAGTAGTTCATCGTGACTTTTCTCATCAGACTCTCAAACTGATATAACACTGACGTAGCGTCTCCGCAGCATTCGCGGCATGATACATAAGCATAAAGTTTGGACTGGTTGGACACGCAGGTCACGATCTATTCGCAAGAGACGTATATCCTCATGAGCCCCCGCAATTGCGGGGGCTCATGAGGATCTACGTCTCTTGCCGACCCCTATTTGGGACCTCTGTGTCGAATTGTGGAAGATTTCAGAAAGACAGTTTGCAAGCACTCGCAGTGAAGGGCGGGGTAATAGAGATGTGTGTGAGGAAATACATAAACCAAGGACTCAAGATCATAATACCTGCCTGCAGCTTGTGTTTGTAAATGAGCAGCGCAGACTAAAATATCTAAAGGCCCGAGGTCAGTTGCATGAATGAGCTTAGTCCTGCGCCAGCCTCTAAGCAAGGTGCTCCGCTATAGCGCCACAACACTCACCCCTCTATAGCGCCACAACACTCACCCCGCTATAGCGCCACAACACTCACCCCGTTATAGCGCCACAACACTCACCCCGCTATAGCGCCACAACACTCACCCCGCTATAGCGCCACAACACTCACCCCGCTATAGCGCCACAACACTCACCCCGCTATAGCGCCACAACACTCACCCCGCTATAGCGGAGCACCTTGCTTAGTGGCTGGCGCAGGACTAAGCTCCCTCACGCAACTGACCCTTAATGTCCTTGCAATCTCTCTCTCTCCCTCTCTCTCTCTCTCTCTCTCTCTCTCTCTCTCTCTCTCTCTCTGACAGCTAGTGTTACTTCCTTGTAAGTCTCAACACAACAGAAACCGAAACAGACACTGATTTGTTATTAAACGCCTGTCATTTATTTGTCATCTTCCGATATCACTAGGACAACGACGTAAAACTTTTTTCGGTGACTAATCAAAATAGCCCTCACGCTCATGTCACAATAATGTAGATTATGTTCGCACGTGCAACACACACGAACGCACACACACACACACACACACACACACACACACACACACACACACACACACATGCACACACACTCTCACAGATGAAAACTCCCAAGCGTGAAGCTAATCTGCCAACACCATTTGAACTATCATGATCGATCTTACCGCCACCACTGGGCAGAAAAAACAAGGGAGATCTGTCTTACGTCAGAAGGATTTCATGGAATATTAATATTAACACTAACCAGCAAGGCGTGCAAAATAGCAGTGCATCATCATTCCAAGTCACAACGTCTTCGCATGCATCGTTAATTCACCACATTTTCACGTCAAGCCTCGGGTCATTATCACTTCCATTCCCAGAGTCTAACACCCTAAATTCTGGACGGACTGAGAACGTCAGACAGAACCTATACTACAAGTCACCGGAAGTTGGATAAACCGAACAGCTTAAGGTAGTGCCTTATTAGCTTGGCGCCTTCAGGCGCCAATCTAATAAGACACTACCTTAAGCTGTCATTGTCGAGCTGTATCCCGCTCTGGATGTGAAATAATAATTCCACACGTGCAAGAAAAAGCGCGGCGTGAATTGCACGACCTGTTGCCATGGGAGCCACAGCCACGCGCGAATTTTCTCGCCCTGCGCATGCGCGGAGCAGCACCTTGTAATTTCTTTAACTGTCCCCTGCGGGAGGACACTAATGTCGGAGTTACGGTTCCTGCAGGAGTTATGGGCCTCGCGGTGACACCGGAGGGACGATTAGACCAGGGGACGTAAGTCTAGCTGGTTCCGGCCTAACGGGAGAGAATTAACAGGGGGAGGCAATTGCTGCAGGTTGACGACTTGCGGTGTAAGTGCGCAAAGAGGACATGCATCAACGAGGTGCGTACTTATAATTAGTAGGTTGATGCACCTGAGTGCAAAGACCGGTCACTTGGAGGGAGGAATGGATGGATGGGTGGATGGATGGATGGATGGATGGATGGATGGATGGATGGATGGATGGATGAAAAACATAACGGATGGATGAATGGAGAACAAAATCATATAACCCACGAGAGCCCTAAACACTTAGCAATCTTTGTACAAGTGGATGGATGGTTAGATGGTAATTCACTTTCTCCCATCTCTGTCAACAATTGATCATATCCAATGCCACCGCCCTGACTAACATTTCGGGACTGTCCGTCAAAGTGTGTTCAACAATAACAGCCGAATGGGTTATCGAGGGTGATATTGGCTGCCGCATAATGCGAGGGTCACCCAGCACTCTGCCAAAAACTATTTACCCGAAGTGCAAAATTATCCGATAATCCACGAAAGCATTAGTGCCGGCATGTACGTCTTTATATAAGTCGTAGAGATTAGTTCGTTAGATAGCCTATCTATCTATCTATCTATCTATCTATCTATCTATCTATCTATCTATCTATCTATCTATCTATCTATCTATCTATCTATCTATCTATCTATCTATCTATCTATCTATCTATCTATCTATCTATCTATCTATCTATCTATCTGTCTGTCTGTCTGTCTCTCTGTCTATCTATCCCGCCGTGAGATGGTCTTAGTCGCATGTTTGGCGTTAAACCCAAATAACTAACTATCTATCTATCTATCTACCTACCTACCTACCTACCTACCTACCTACCTATCTATCTATCTATCTATCTATCTATCTATCTATCTATCTATCTATCTATCTATCTATCTATCTATCTATCTATCTATCTATCTATATCCCGTAGTCTTGCCGACCGTTGGGGCACCACTGATGACTTGGCAACCAGCTCCCTCCATTCCTCTCTGTTCTCTGCCATTCTTAGCGTATCGCCCAGCCACAGTCCTGTCCACTCTGAGATATTGTCCTCCCATCTTTTTTTCTGTCTTCCTCTCATTCGTCCTCCTTGCACAGTGCCTTGCAGGATTGTTTTGGCAAGCCCTGCTGAACGCGTGACATGCCCATACCACTTCAGTTTGCGTTTTTTCATAATGGCTAATAGGTCTTCATAGGACCCGATGGCTTGCCTGATTCTGTTTTCCACTTTCTCTTTCGTGATGTGATCTCTGTATGAAATGCCAAGCAGCCTTCGAAAACATCTCATTTCAGTGGCTTGTATCCTCCTTTCAAGGTCTGCTGTGAGGGTCCATGACTCACAGGCATACAAGAACACTGAGATGACTAAGGAGCGCATCAGTCTGATCTTGGAGCAGAGCGTGATGTTTCTGTCCTTCCATATGGTCTTCAATCTTGTCAGTGCTGTTGTTGTCTGTGCAATCCTGGACAGTATGTCTGGTTTTTGATCCCTCATCTTTCACAATGGCTCCTAAGTATTTGAATTTATTAACTGTTTCCAGTTTGTGGCTTCCAATCATGACGTCAGTGCTAATGCCACTGGTGTTATTTGTCATCAGTTTGGTCTTCTCTGCACTGATTTCCATCCCATATGCAATGGCTGTACTGTCCAGCTTTTCCACCAGCTGAGCTAGCTCCTTCTCTGTTCCTGCAAGGCCATCAATGTCGTCCGCAAAGCGCAAGTTCGTGATTGTTCTGCCTCCAATACTGACAGTTCCTTCATGATCTTTCAGAGCGTCTGTCATAATTCTTTCCAGGAAGACGTTGAAAAGAGTAGGTGAGAGCAAGCACCCTTGTCTGACTCTGACTGTAGTCCTAAACCAGTTTCCTATTTTGCCGTTGAAGCAGACTGCGCTAGTGGCTTTGTTGTAAAGGTTTGCTATGACTTTGATCAGGTTGGCATTGATGTTGTATAGCTTCATGGTGGACCAAAGGGCTGCATGCCACACCATGTCAAACGCTTTCTTAAAATCCACAAAGACATGATAGAGGTCTTGCTGATGCTGGAGGTACCTCTCACGTAGAACTCTCAGGTTAAAGATCTGCTCAGTTGTGCTGCGCCCTGGTCTGAAGCCTGCCTGTTCCTCAGCTATGATTTCCTCTGCCTGTGGCTTCAGCCTGTTCAGTAGGATCTTTAACATGACTTAGCTTGGGTGGCATATAAGACTGTTCGTGCGATAATTCTGGCATTGATGTAAGTTGCCTTTTTTGGGGAGAGTTATTATAAGTGATTGGGTCCATGGTGTGGGCCAATCCCCTGACTGCCAGATCTTATTGCAGATTGTTAGTAAGGCGCTTATCATGTCTTCTCCCCCTTCTTGGACTAGCTCTGCAGGGATGTTGTCTGCTCCTGCTGCCTTCCCTTTTTTCAGCGACTTCACTGCAGCCTCTAGTTCTTCTCGGAGAATGGGATAGTTTCCATTGTTGGTCACGGGTGGGTTGACAAGTATGCCTGGGTCCCCTGTAGCTCGGTGGTTGTACAAATCTGAGCAGTACTCTGTCCATCTCTTCAGTATGTTTTGGTCTTCCGTAAGACAGTTCCCTTTACTATCTTGAATGATCGAGGAGTGTCCTTGTTTTACACTGGTCACTGAGGTCTTTCACCAGCTGGTATGCTTTTTTGCTATTATTTTTGTTCAGATTTTCTTCTACCTGTTTACACTAATCTTCAATCCACTTTTTCTTTGCCTTTTTTATGCTTTTCTTGATATCCTGGTTAATTTCCCTGTATTGTTTAGTTCCTTCTACCTCTGATTTCTTTTTCTTTTTCTTAGATAGCCCACTGTACTTCAAATCCATGAATGAAATCATTCACACCTAATATGTTGACTTTTTGCTGCTTCAGGATGCGTGCCGCGTCTCTAAAGTCTGTACACTGGCTGCTGGAGACAGATCGATCCACACTGGTTGTCTCCCTCGATTTGCTGCGCTTATCAGCGGATAATACATGTACATGGCTAGTCAGAGTTAGCAAATCGAGGGAGACAACCAATGTGGGGTCAAACATAGCAGTAGAAGGCATTCTTAAGCCATCGTGGTCAATCTAACTCCCAATTTGATGTCTGAAGGGTGAGTGTGGAACTACAACAAACTGAATCTAATGGTCAACTAAATAAAACCACAGGATTTAGCTGTGTACTCTGTATGGAGATTTTTTTTCTCTCCAAATGTGATAACAGTCGGTTACAACAATTTTGGTGTGTACTGTATTCGCGCCATCCAAAACATTTTCATCGACAAGCTTACGTAGAGAGCATCTGCACTTTACTACAGTACAGATGTTCTATAGTTAGAAATGTTTTCAATTGAAATTTTGGCAGATTGACCTACTGAACTGTCTGTGTCACTGCAGAGAAAAAAAGGAACACTATTCAACTGCAAGAGACATAGATCCTCATGAGTCCCCGCGAGTCTTGCTGAGACCAATTTGTATCCACATTTCTTGAACGGTGCTGGCTTTTGGTCCTGGAATGAACCACGATTTCTGGCAGAAACAAAAATGTACGTACAGCGACAGGGAAGGGGTTTATCAAAAACAATATTGGCAATATAAAATCTATTTTGTTAGCAGTAAACCCTTGTGTCAGATCCCATAGCAGCAAACACTCAGTGACAAAAACCCTCGGGCTGAAATCGGTTACGGATATCCAGCGCACGGCTCCGCACGATGGCCAAGTGCTTACTGGACAGTTTCGGGAAAAGAAAGGACGACAACTTGGTTCGATACTACGTCAATGGGAAGAAGAGTGGTGGTGATTGTCGCCGAGGGTCGCAGAGTGTAGGGCCCTGATCGACGCAGAGGTCGCTGCTCCCCCACTTAACCTAATTAGTATTCATGCCCCGCCACGACACCGCACGGGAGACAATTGGGTGCCATGTTTTACTGCTTTAGCGGATCGAGCGACACATGCAAGTTCATCCGGTTAACTCCCTTGCGGCCGACACTAAAAGCGTGTTTGGCCACTGTAAAGTTGATGCGGAAGTAACAGTTTCCAGTTAATCAACGAGCGATCGAGTTCAACGTGTTAAGTGATATGGAAGTTGGGTGCTTGGACAAGATTCTTGTCTTAATTATTCGATTGTTGATTATTCAAGCTCGACATACTACGAGATATAAGATGAGTAAGATAGTTCAAGGGTGGTACTAGAATAGAGGAACTGCAAGAGGCACCATCTTTGAACTATCATGGTCGATCTGTCTCCTGAACTGCTCTGTAGTCTTCAGAGGACAACTAATTTTGTAAACTTTAACCATAGCCTATAGGGATACATGTGTTAGGCATTAACATTGGATCTAGGGATAAATGTGTTAGGCATTAACACTTGATCTAGGGATACATGTGTTAGGCATTAACACTGGGTCTAGGGATAGATGTGTTAGGCGTTAACATTGGATCTAAGATACATGTGTTAGACATTAACACTGGATCTAGGGATACATGTGTTAGGCATTAACATTAGATCTAGGGATACATGTGTTAGACATTAACACTGGATTTAGGGATATATGTGTTAGGCATTAACATTGGATCTAGGGATACATGAGTTAGACATTAACACTGGATCTAGGGATACATGTGTTAGGCATTAACATTGGATCTATGGATATATGTGTTAGGCATTACCACTGGATCTATGGATACATGTGTTAGGCATTAACACTGGATCTAGTGATACATGTGTTAGGCATTATCATTGGATCTAGGGATTCATGTGTTAGACATTAACACTGGATCTAGGGATACATGTGTTAGGCATTAACATTGGATCTAGGGATACATGTGTTAGGCATTAACACTGGATCCAGGGATACATGTGTTAGGCATTAACACTGGATCTATGAACAAGAAGTTTCATCATGTCGACCCTTCAGCTACCAACAGCCAAAGGGTTAAATAGAAAATATAATAATTTTTGTTTCTAAAACGTTTGTTCATGAACAGACCAAAGCAACAACCGTCCCTGGAACATGGATGCAAGATGGTGCCAGCAAGAGGCATAGATCCTCATGAGCCCACGCAACTGCGGGGGCTCATGAGGATCTATACCTCTTGCGGTTGGGTTGTAATCCGATCTTCCCGGCAGTCAAGGGGTTAATTGTTCCCCCTTCTTCTGTAGCTTCCAGCGACCCTTAGAATTCGTGAGTGTCTCCTTCCGTGCTCCGGAGGTCCGCTGTCATTTCTGTTGGAACTTTTTCCTTTTCCGACCATTTCCGGTTTTTTTTTGCTTCTCCCTCGCCGCCATCCGTCTCCAACAAACTTAACCCCTTTACTGCTGAGAAGCCGCGGAGAGGAGCTGCGCCCAACAGAGAACCCCCTCTCCCTAACTGAGAAGCCGCGGAGAGGAGCTGCGCCGAACAGAGAACCCCCTCTCCCTAACTGAGAAGCCGCGGAGAGGAGCTTCGCCCAACAGAGAACCCCCTCTCCCTAACTGAGAAGCCGCGGAGATGAGCTGCGCCGAACAGAGAACCCCTTCTCCCTAACTGAGAAGCCGCGGAGAGGAGCAGCGCCAAACAGAGAACCCACTCTCCCTAACTGAGAAGCCGCGGAGAGGAGCTGCGCCGAACAGAGAACCCACTCTCCCTAACTGAGAAGCCGCGGAGAGGAGCTGCACCGAACAGAGAACCCCCTCTCGCTAACTGGAATGCTGACTTCTGGCAAAGACTGCCAGGAAATTATAAAATAATCAGTTCTAGAGTAAGTCTGTGGGGCGGCCCATGGCGCAGCGGTAAAAGCGCCTGCCACCAGTGCTAGAGGTGCGAGGTTCGATACCCGGTTCCTGCGTCGGACTTTTCTCCTCTATTAAGTGTCACCGCTAATTCGGGCGGACCGTCGGGGGTTCTTTCTGTAGGTACTCCGGCTCTTCCTCTCCCACGACTTTGGTATCAATGTCAGCCCACTTAATCAAATTTCAAATATAAACGATTTGAATTTCCAAAGACTTCAGTGGCTCGCTTGAGCTTGCCCATAGCACCACGTGAATGTTCTGTGTTTATGTACAGCGTGTGAGTGAATGCGCGTGATTCACGTGAGCGTGCTTGTTGGGTTCAGTTCGCGGCGGCGCTTTGAGCCGATTTTCAATTGGGATAAAGCGCCTATTTAATGCGCTGATTTAAAGCTGAGAAACAGTCAAAAAACTCCGCCCCGCACGTGTTTTAAAAAAACTTTGCAGGACCCAGCGAGGGCCCTGTCTTCGTGAACGTTCGGCTAACTTCGGCAAACCGGTTTGCAACTGACTCAGTTGACTGAGTTTTCAACTGCGTTTGTCGTGCTGGCAAAACTCCCGTGAAAAAGACAGGCCACTTCCTGTTTGCACCGAGTGGGCACCGCGATCACTGATCTAAACCAGCGATATTTTTACTGATATCAACAGTAGCAGACGACACTCGACCACCCGACGGACAGAGCAGGCCATTTGTGCCTTGCCTGGACGCACACTGGATATGGACCAGGCCGAGCCATCCGTAAGTTACACAGTACAGCCTGAAGCTTATTTGATATCGGAAGGGTGATGAAGGAGGGGTTATTTGTCGTTTAGTGTTTGTTGTTATATCTTTTCATCTGGAATGGCCTACAGCAAATTTTTTTCTCCATACGAAGGGCAGCTACTAAAAATCAACTTGACCCATGGCGACCTTGTATTTTTTGGCATCTATTCTCTCTCTCTCTCTCTCTCTCTCTCTCTCTCTCTCTCTCTCTCTCTCTCTCTCTCTCTCTCTCTCTCTCTCTCTCTCTCTCTCTCTCTCTCTCTCTCTCTCTCTCATCCAATTTACTGTATTGGTTGTACATCACAATGCTTCTTTATTTATTTATATTAGCCTATATTGGACTGGAGGTACGTGTTGAAAGAATTCGTTCACAACTACAAAGTGTCAGGAGTCATACTTACAGCATATACAGCCGTACATTCTGCCATCATAGTCCCCAGCGCGTAAAATCCGTGGCTGTCGGTCAGTTTCAAAGTGTCACAGAATCGTCTGCTGTTGTCCGATCTGCTAATCGCGATGATTTCCGTGCAACAGGAAATGGTCTGTCGTTTTCCGAGAGTTTTGCAAGCTCGGGATACGCAGTTGCCAACTCCGTCAACTGAGTTACGAACCGATTTGACCCACTTAGGGGCAGGGCCCAAGCTGGGTCCTGTAGTCTTTTTAAAACACGCGCTGGGCGGGTTTTTCTCATTGCACCTCAGCTTTAAGTGCAAGAGGCAAAAATAACAGCATGAGCCCCCCGCAGTCGCACTAACTTACCGCAGTCGCACTAACTTACCGCAGTCGCACTTACTTACCGCAGTCGCACTAACTTACCACAGTCGCACTAACTTACCGCAGTCGCACTAACATACCGCAGTCGCACTAACTTACCGCAGTCGCACTAACTTATCGCAGTCGCACTAACTTACCGCAGTCGCACTAACTTACCGCAGTCGCACTAACATACCGCAGTCGCACTAACTTACCGCAGTCGAACTAACTTACCGCAGTTGCACTAACTTACCGCAGTTGCACTAACTTACCGCAGTTGCACTAACTTACCGCAGTCGCACTAACATACCGAAGTCGCACTAACTTACCGCAGTCGCACTAACATACCGCAGTCGCACTAACTTACCGCAGTCGCACTAACTTACCGCAGTCGCACTAACATACCGCAGTCGCACTAACTTACCGCAGTCGCACTAACTTACCGCAGTCGCACTAACTTAACCGCAGTCGCACTAACTTACCGAAGTCGCACTAACTTACCGCAGTCGCACTAACTTACCGCAGTCGCGTGGGCTCATGATGTTATTTTGCCTCTTGCATGTTCCGTTTTACATGCGACTTTCCGCAGGGCCAGACTGGAAAGGACTCAAGAGATGCATAGAAAACCAGACCAACATTGGTACGTGTATCGAAAGGAGGGGGGGGGGGGGGTTGAAGCGCGTATAGGCCTTCCCGAGGGGTCCCATCTTGATTGAAGTCAACTGACGGTGTTATCCTCATCTGACTTTGTCATGCAAGTGTTTTGCGTCCGCTGACAGTTAACTCATTCTAACCCAAGACCGAAATCCCCAAATTTTTAAGTCGTCCTCTGAAGACTGCGTTGCGCGCATGCGGTGCAGGACACAGATCGATCATGATAGTTCAAGGGTGATGCCAGAATAGCTTGGCGCCCATAGGCGCCAAGCTATTCTGGCATCACCCTTGAACTATCATGGTCGGTCTTTATTTTGCTGTGGTGTGTCTGGGGTAGAAGGAGTTAAAAGGTCAACTATGCGGATTGCTCCCCATGTTTGACAATCAGCGACGTAAATGACTACTCCCGAACAGAAATAATAAACAGGGTTCCATCAACCTTTTTGGGCTGCAGTGACAAAAGAAATGAAATGTAACCCCTAGTCAACAGCTAACAATCTGTGAAATTAGTTTGTTGGTTTTTTTGGGGGGGTTTTTTTTTTGTTTTTGTTTTTATTGTGAGACTGTGGGTCAAGGGTTGACGTAAATCTGCCCCTCTTCCAGAAAAATGCTCTGTGTTCTTGAGGATCTATGTCTCATACAGTACGAGGGGGTCTGACTCGAAAATTTTATTGATCAGTAGAGAGAGAGAGAGGCACCTGCTCTATAAAGTGCTGTCACTCAATACGAATGTGCGCCGCCAGGCCCACTGCGACCGACTTCGACCCGACAGTCTTTAGCGTACTGGGGCGTTTCTATCACAGTAAAGGCAGTCTGGCTGTGCGAGGGGCCTATTGCCGCCGACGTCGGTCCGTATACTATTGCGTACTGGGTATGGTACCCATCCCCGCCGGGAAAGCATCGATCTTTAACTATGGACACTTTTGATGGATTCATGGGCTTTTCCTCTGAAAAAAAAAAACCAACCGGAATATCCGTATGGATTTGGGCTAACTTCCCGAGGCAGATGTTTTAGTAAATGGTATTTTAGGGGGGAAAAATGTGTTGATGTAGTCGGATTTTCCGCGCACCCCCCCCCCCCTCCCCATACACACACACACAAGAAAAAAAAACCACTAAGATACAATACCGGCTTAACAACACCCAACATACAAAGAAATAAGGACTCACTGTGAAACACACAAAGACACACGCACGCTTGCACACACACACACACACACACACACACACACACACACACACACACACACACACACACACACACACAAACACACACACACCCGCACTCCCGGGACACATTTACACGCAGACACACACACACTCACACAAACACGCACACGCGTACTCACGCACGCACGCACGCGCGCGCACACACACACACACGCACAAGAAAATCGTCACTTAATTAGACACATGCTCACGAAAAAAATCAATCAGAGCTACATAAATCGGACTATTTCATTATTAATTTCCGACGTCGGCCCGATGGTCTTTTGTGCGTTGGGTCACTCCTAGAAAACAAGGCCTAGGCCACCATCTGCATCCCCGTAAAACCGATCTACTTCCCTCGTACCCTTCTCTTTTTACACTACCTCCCTCTCCCCTCCCTCACCCCACCCCACAACACCCACCCCTTCAAATCTAGCGGGACCAAAGAGTGTGTCTTGTGGGATTCTCTTCTCTTCCCTCCTCTCCCAACCCATCCCGTCCGAAGGATGGGATGGGTTGGGAGAGAATGGAAGGAGGAGAGAGTCCCGCTAGACTTTGAAAAACCACCCCGGCAGCGCGACCTAACCCGGCACTACATTTTTATCGCGGAGGGACACACTCCATCAAGGCGAGCTCCGCCGGAACCGCTGTGTCAATAGGATAAGGACATCGTAACCAATTTCGTCGGCAAGTGGCGGCGGAGGCGATTTGTGATTCTAATTATTTGGAGGAGGTGGAATCGGCTTTACTTTTTTGTGAGGTCCGGAAGAAGGTCTGATGGGGCAGGGTGAAGTGGGAACGTGAAGCCTAGACGATCTTCCCCGCCGTAGGAGCACAGACGTAGATTTGGCTGGAGGTCTCAAGGAACAATAAGAAAAAAATTGAAACTTAGGTGATCTTCCCCATCCTAGGACCACAGATTTAGATCTGCCTAGAGGTCTCAATGAACAATACAAAGTTGAAAATTGAAGCTTAGGTGATCTTCCCCATCCTAGAACCACAGACATAAATTGGGTTAGAGATCTCAAGTAACAACATAAAGAAGAAATTGAACCTTGGGTGATCTTCCTCATCCTAGGACCACAGACTTTGATCCGGCTAGAGGTCCCAAGGAGCAGTGTAAAGTTGAAAATTGAAGTTTAGATGATCTTCCCGAACTTAGGATCACAGACATAGCCGGATCTGTCTAGAGATAGAGCGGTATGAAGTCTAAAGCTGAAACTTACGTGATCTTCACCAACCGAGCAGCACAGGCAAAAGATAACACTTGCTTGGAGAACATAAATAAAGATTAACACATTCTGCTCCAGGGCCGAGCTCCGCAAATTTTGAAGTTACTCCCTGAAGACTGCATTACACTTCTGGAAACAGTATAGGCGCCAAGCTATTCTGGCACAACCCTTGAACTATCACGCTCGATCCTCGTCTTGCCGTGGCGTGTCGGGGCTGAATGGGTTAAGAATTTAAATAAAGGTCATGATGGCCACATCCCAGGAAAGCTGTGCATGGCAGGAGGCATCTCCAAATTTTGGATCTATCCACCAGCCTAGCCACTGACTTGAAAACAAAAAAAAAAAGATTTCCTCCACGCGAGCATCAGAAACAAGCACGACCACGGCGTGTCCGGCGGCGGCGTCAGCGAGAAGTGTAGATCATGACACTTGTACACCTCGTTGCTGCTCGGGCTTATGGGCATCTGTGCCATGCCTCCTGCAGACGAAATGAGCTCGCTATAGGGGCTGTATTTCTAGGAAGCGTAGACTGAAACGTCGCTGCAGAAAGATCATTCCACGAAGGGCTGGCTCTACGACAAGATAAAACGACCAGAAAAAAAAAGCTGTTTCTGTGCTGATCTGTGATTTTGGCCCTTACGGCTGAAGCCGTAAGGGCCAAAATCACAGACCAGCACACACACATCCCGTCTCATGAACCCTGTGCAGGAGCGCATTATTGTGGTCTGTTGCCTGAAACAGGCGAAGGGTGGTCTCTCACAGACTGAACAGGATGGAGAGGTCTTTGGCCGTAAGTGTCGAGGACTGAATGAATAATTGCAGAATTGTTGTCGAGCGTTTTCCGAGGGGAAATGGACGAAGGTATGTAGGCAAAACGTCCTCGGGCCCGCAGTGGGCCGCGCGGGGACACTGCGGCTGTCGTAGGCCCAAAGACGTTTTGTTCACTGGGGTAGAGGGCTTGCAGGTGATTGTTAGGGACCTCTTAGGGCTGGTTTCTTTATCCGTGCGGTACAAGGACTCTAGTGTTTTACCCCCCCCCCCCCCCCCATCCACTTGTCCTTCCCCTGTCCCCACCCCCATCACCTCCCTCGTTCCTGCTCACCCACCTACTGTGCATCCCTCCACTTGAGAGCTTTCTTTTATTCGTTCAACTTCTGTTCTTTCTTTTGGTGTGTGTGTGTTGGTTTTTTTTAAGTTTTTTTTTTTAAATTATTATTATTTCGTGTTTTTGTTTCCTTCATATTATGTAAGTCTCTTCTGTGTAGAGAAACTCGGGATGTTTTTGTTTCCTTTATATGTAAGTCTCTTCTGTGTAGAGAAACTCGGGATGTTTTTGTTTCCTTTATATGTAAGTCTCTTCTGTGTAGAGAAACTCGGGATGTTTTTGTTTCCTTCATATGTAAGTCTCTTCTGTGTAGAGAAACTCGGGATGTTTTAGGATGGGACGCGGTGGGGCGAATTTAATAGCATACCCAAGACGTCATAGGTGGGCATTTTTCCTTGGTTGGTTTATTGGTTGCTTGGTGGTTCGGTTGGTGAGTTGGTTGATGGGGGTTGGATGGTTTGTTCGTTGGTTGGTTGGTTGGTTGGTTGGTTGGTTGGTTGGTTGGTTGGTTCATTCGTTGGTTCGTTCGTTCGTTCGTTGGTTGGTTGGTTGGTTGGTTGGTTCGTTCGTTCGTTCGTTCGTTTGTTCGTTCGTTCGCTCGTTCGTTCGTGTGTTTGTTTGTTCTTTCGTTGGTTTGTTTGTTGTTTTGTTTGTTCTTTCTTTCGTTCACGGGTCGGTCGGTTGGTGGGTGGGTTGGTGAGTGGGTTGTTTGGTGGGTTGGATACTGTGGGTTGGTTGGCTAGTGGATTAGTTGGTTGGTGAGTTGGTTGGTCAGTGGGTGTGGTGGTGGGTGGTGGGTGGTTGGGTGGGTGCTAGTTGGTTTACGTTTTATATAAAATAAAGCTACTTTCATCTTTAAAAAATAAATTTAAAAAAAGAGATCCCCGCCCCCCTTCCCCACACACCCCAGCTCTTCAGTCTGCACTGCCAAAGAAAACTGCGTATGCCGATTACGCCAAATCAGTGTCATCAACACTTCTTTTTGCAGCATCCCTCCTGCTATCATACACTCATAAATCACGGGTGTTTCGAGTTGCAGTCAAATACGCGTCATGCAGCCTGATTGATGAACTTCACGATCACAAGCAAATCCTCCTCCCACCAACATCTGGAGTCTGCGAGAGGCATAGATTCTCATGAGTCCCTGCATCTGCATAGGCTCTTGAGGCTCTATGCCTCTTGGCGGCAGAAATCAGGGACCAGTTGCCTGAGCGAGCTTAGTCCTGCGCCAGCCACTAAGCAAGGTGCTCCGCTGAAGCGGAGCACCTCGCTTAGTGGCTGGCGCAGGACTAAGCTCTCTCATGCCATTGGCCTCAGGTCATGTCTGTTAGCTCCTCAGACGGAGGCAGTCGTTGGGATTTAAGTCTGTGCTTGCTGCCAGACTGCAAAACAAAAACACAAATGTTTCATCCATCACAGTTTGAGCATTAGGGTCTGCCGAGAAATGTTTTCTCCTAATGCGCGGACAAAAATAAATAATTGGTGACAGTATCTTTTCAAGTTATCACATTAGATAACGATTTGAAGCTGATCGTAACGCCTTTTTGTGTACATTATCCTCCATAGGTACACAATAACAAATGCACACCCACAACAAAGCACGCAGGCTACAGGAAAACGACTAAGAAAAGCGAGTGGAAGAACCCCCCCCCCCCCCCCCCCCTGAGTCAGGGGAGATAACTGTGCATTATTGACCAATGATCGTAGATATAGTTGGTCAAAACACAAAGATAGGAAAGAGACAGGGCGCTAAGTAAGTGTCTGGAACCAGTGAATGCAGCCCCCCACCCCCGCCCCCACCCCCTCCCCCCCCACCCCTCTCCTCTTCACCCTCCACCAAAGGCAAAGCGGGCGTATCTGCACGTTTTTTCATGGGATATTGGTTTTTGTACTCAGGTTACAAGTATATTATTTTATTGTGTGCTATCAATGAACTCAAACGTTGGAGAAAGGCGTGTTTGATTGGTTTGTATCGGTCGGCTAATGTGATGCTTCTGATTCACAACGTTGTATGGCCTGTATTCATGACACAATCGTAATACTGTCTGTGACGGTAGGAAGTCTTTTCTCAGTGTGTGCTTGGCTCAGTCATAGCCACACGAAGCGCTGTGTCCATTTGACACTTCTACCGGCAGCAATACTACATCTTATTTTTACCCCTTCACTACCGAAAAAACGCAAGAGCAAACTGATCTGCAAGAGGCATCGATCCTCATGAGCCCCCGCAGTCGCGGGGGCTCATGAGGATCTATGCCTCTTGCTGACGCTACTCTGTGTCCGCGTTCCTTAAACGTCGGAGACTCTTTGGTGTTGAGTATAGTAACAGGTTTCAAACACAAAACCTGCGACCACTGGCATTCAAATAGGTTGCGGGCTATGGTTCTGGGTAACAGCGGTCCACCTTGCTTTCTCATTAACTCACTCAGCCCGACGCACGTATTTCCCAGATTTTGGAGGCGTCATCTAATCACTATGCACCAGTTGCAGGAGATGGATCGATCATGATAATTCAAGGGCAGTGCCAGATTAGCTTCGCTGCCTATAGGCGCCAAGCTAATCTGGCACTGCCCTTGAATTATCATGGTCGACCCATCTCCTGCTGTAGTGCGTCAGGTCTGAATGGGTTAACTCTTTGATTTTTACGGACGTTACCTCTCGGCGGAAAAGGCGCGTACGTCCAAGAGGTAGCATCAGTAGCAGCTAAAGAGTTAAAACAAAATCCACATTTTTTTATGACTGGTCATTCAGCGAAAAAATAATAAACAGCAGGAAAATCTGTTATCCAACTTGAGGGGCAAATCTGTTTGTTCCGTTTCTCTCTTTCAAGTTTTGGTGGAAGGCTGTTGACGATTGTCGGCAGGCGATACCATCTCAGTTCTATGGCGTTCGCTGTCGCTGGCGGAACTGATAAAAACCGTAGAGCTCGGGCAGCTGATATTCTAAGAGTCCGAAATAGCTCAGGCCGCGGTTAAGCGTCGGAGCAGGGAAGCGAAGGGTATCGCCGGGTCGTAGGTTCGAGTCTCCGTCCCGGCCCCGGTAGCTGGACTCGCAATCCAGAGAAAAAAGACGGGCTTGTTCCATAGCATGTCCGTTGAACTGAAAGGTCTTGGTAAATCAAAGTGGCACAGTTGCAGTGCGCCGGAATTGATCAGTGTTCAGTTCGTACTCCATAGGTAATAGATTTCCCTGTCCCCCATAACCCGCCCGTCAGGGCCGTCCATTATCACTTCGGTGCCGTGGACGTTAAACACTGAACTAAACAACAAACAAACAGCTGATATTTTAAACGCAGACGCGCCAAGAAAGAGTAGAGGAAAGCACCGACCTGACCCCGCACCTTGCGCCGTGTACAACAAACACAGAGTCTCATGACTCCCCTGCAGCCTGAGGGGCTCATAGTGAGAGTGTGTGTCTCGAGTTTGCTATTGGGTATCACTCAGTTCCGTTTTCTTGCATGTCGAATTTCTTTTTTGAAAAACAGATGCACAATATATATATATATATATATATATATATATATATATATATATATATATATATATATATATATATATATATATATATATATATATATATATATATATATATATATATATATATATATATATATATATAAAATAACGACAAAGATCACAGGCAATACTTTATATCTGCAAAGAATCACAGAGTCTCATTAGCCTATGCAGATGCAGGGGCTCATGAGGATCTGTAACTTGCTGTAGGTTTTATTCCGCACTTTACCTGCACAGAGCTTAAAGCCTCCTGAGACTGATATAGTCTTCGAGGTGTAACCCCTTCAATGCCACTGGACGCAGATGTCTGTTGGAAATCATTGTCAACTCAACGTCAAAGATCCCCAGCTTTCGAACGAAAATAGACTGTGTCAGCAAGAGGCATAGATCCTCATGAGCCCCCGCGACAGCGGGGGCTCATGAGGATCTATGCCTCTTGCAGCTGGGTGGCTCTCACGGCGCTGAAAGGGTTACGTCTGTAAAAGGGGTACACATCGTCAGAATCTTAAGCAGAGGAGACAGCTGACTGGCCGAATACACTCCTGACGACAGGGAAGCGTCAGGAATTGTCTGATGTCGGCAGACACATCGTGAACTGTGTGTGTATGTGTGTGTAAAAAAAAAAAAAAAAAAAAAAAAAAAAGTAGGACTGCCCGCTACACCCCCCAGCCGCAAGATATAGTTCGACCATGATAGTTCAAGGGTTGTGGCGGAATAGCTTGGCGCCTATAGGCGCCAAGCTATTCTGCCACCTAGCTTGAACTATCATGGTCGATCTGTCTGCTGAATTGTAATTTCAGTCCTCAGAGGATCACTTCCAAAATGTGGGTATTTCGTTCCTCGGGCACATTGAGATAAAACAACGCTTTTTTCAAAGGCTTCGACTATGTGCATTCTTTCTGCGTAAATTAATTCGCTTATACCAAACTGCGTACAGTCCACTCCGCTTATAACAAGGTCGGACGTAACACAAGTCGGATATAGCAACACTGTTTCAGAGGTCCCGACAGCAGGCTTTTTATGCAAATTACTTCGCTTATAACACACTTCGGGTATAGCAACAAGAAAGCTGAGTCCCCTGACGATTTGTGATTACTGTGTATAATGTTCAATAAACAGACTGGGGTGCCATGGCGGGTTTTTCGTTTGTTTGTTTGTTTGTTTGTTTTGTTGTTGTTGCTATCGTTATTGTTGTTGCTGTTGTTGTTCTTGCTGCTGCTGTTGTTATTGTTGTTTGTTTGTTGTTGTTGTTTGTTTGCTTATTTGTTGTTATTTATTGTCGTTGTTTTTGGTTTTGTTTGTTTGATTGTTTGTTGTTGTTTTGTGTGTGTGTGTGTGTGTGTGTGTGTGTGTGTGTGTGTGTGTGTGTGTGTGTGTGTGGTGTGTGTGTGTGTGTGTGTGTGTGTGTGTGTGTGTGTGTGTGTGTGTGTTTTGGGGGTTGAGGAGTTTTTTGTGTTTGTTTTTTTTTGTTTGTAGGGGGGTGGGAAGGGGGTTATAATATATCCAACGTTTATTGAATATAGCACAAGCAACAAGCGGCGTTGACGAAATTAGAATGTGCGGATATAAACTTTGTTTCCACGCGATTAAACAACAAAAAAGAAAATAGGCGATCGAGATGTAATTTGGCTAAAAATCCAGCATAATAAAATCACCTGTATCATATTACCTGTACCATATCACCTGTATCATATCACCTATATCATCTGATATTTATTTTAACTCCTGACTGTCGAGAAAAAAACTGAACATGATCTTACTGCAGGAGGCATAGATCCTCATGAGCCCCCGCAAATGACATTGATATGTTATAAATAGTGTTGACGGACTTTGTCGGAGCGGTGCCCTCTGAACACCAGCGCTGTACTATAGCGACGGGCCTCCAGGTGCAGTTTTGACCGTTGTTTTATGTTGCATAGATGGGAGATCATTTCCCTATCGACAGTAATTTGTTTCTATTGTTAACTTGTATTTTCATGTACCAGCTTTAGTCAAGTAGGAATTTAACAAAAGAGCATATAATATTGTGTTCAGGAGACATAGGGCTGTCTTAGCATTCTGTTTTTGTCAGGGAGGTCCGGGTCGGGATGAGGCCACTGGCGCCGGCCATTAGATACCTTGGCGACGGGCTTCACCCGTCCCGAGTCATTGTCCATTGTGTAGCTATGTTATTGTAATTTGTGGAATGAGCGAGTGAGTGAAGGTGAGCAGCACCTGAGGTGGCAAGACAAATTTTGCTATATAGCAACAACAAAGTCATCTTGAATCATCTTCAATCATCTTGAATCATCTTGAATCTTGAATCTTGAATCATCTTGAATCATCTTGAATCATCTTGAATCATCTTGAATCATCTTGAATCTTGAATTTGGAATCATCTTGAATCATCTTGAATCATCTTGAATCTTGAATCATGAGGATCTGTGCTTCTTGCTGATATCACCCTCAATCTATGTACCTTTGACGGTCGGGGATCTTTCGGTGTTGAAGTAACAAAGATGGCAAAAAACACAGTCTGTGTCAAGTGGCAGTGAAGGGGTTAAAGGTGATGAAGGGACAGGTGACAATTTGGTATCTTGCGACATCGCTCATATTTCTTGACATCCATGCTCTGATACGTAGGAAGTTGTTGAGGTTGAAACTACACAAGCATTTTCCATTCGCCTAGCCGGACTAATGTGCTGAAATCTGCATCCCTTGCTGACCGCTTTCTTGTTTCCGCCGTGAGATTGTCTTGGTCGCCAGCTAGGCCTTAAACCTTAAGCCTTTCCTGCCACTGTAGCACCTTGTTCTCTCTAAAACCTTCATTCATTCAGCGACCAAACGCCAAACCTGCAAGAAGCGTGGACACAGATTGGTCTCAGCAAGTGCAGGGGCTCATGAGGATCTATTCTCTTGCAGTTGGATCGTTTTTAAGTCCCTTCTATTTATAGAAGAGACTTTATAGGACGGGTCGCGGTGGGGGGAGGGGGGGAATTTAATAGCATGTCCATGATGTCAAAGGCGGGCACTGGCTAAACCTGTAAGAATTGAAGTAACAAGATAAAAATGACGTCGTGTCTAGTTACGCTAACCTCGCTGCTGAACGTACATTTGGCGCGGAAGCGCCGTATGTGCGTATGTGCGTATGTATGTGTGTGCGTATGTATGTAAACAAGTAAATCTCCGATATTTCTGACACACAAGCTTGAAACTTGGCGAAATACTTTCTTAAGTGGGTGGCTAAGAGAACCTCCGAGCATATTGTAATTGAATGTCTCATTGAAGACAAAATCAATCGTTTATAAGAAGTCGATTGACCCAGATTAGAGTCCGTAATATTTGTCATATTTACTTAAACTTTTGTATATAGCTAGTCTGGAGAAAGACATTGGATGAGTTCCGGGCGTTAGCCAGCTTTGTATCCTTTCAACTTCTTTAGTAAAAATTAATTCTTTTCATAAAAGAATTAAAACACTAAAAACCTTTACTTCTAGAGAAAGTCAGAAAGTGTCGGTGACGTAGAAGAGGCAACTCCGTCACCACGCAATCACTGACATAATACTCTAAATATGACGTCTCTCTCTCTCTCTCTCTCTCTCTCTCTCTCTCTCTCTCTCATCTCTCTCTCTCTCTCTCTCTCTCTCTCTCTCTCTCTCTCTCTCTCTCTCTCTCTCTCTCTCTCTCTCTCTCTCTCTCTCTCTCTCTCTCTACGGCTACTCCACACCTCCCATGGGCCCCCCCCTTCTTCGTAGGTGACGGCCGACCGATGTACCCGTACTCTAATCCCTCCGTATTTCCCTATGATCCCCCACTACCCCCGCCCCTAGGAGTGCCCCAGCTTAGTGAAAGTGACTGCGCAGCCTTGTTTTCTCTGCTGCAGAAATTCAGACCACGCGCCGGACATTATGACACGCGTCCCTAGATTGACAGCATGTGTTAGACACTCATAGGACACACCCTTCTTATTTGACAGCGTGTATTTCAGACAGTTTTTGTTTGTTTTTTAAGTAGTTTTCTCGCAGCCTTGCCAAAGTTCCATTGTGCAAGTCGAACTCGCAGCTGGACTCTGACCAAGAGAGTCAAAAACATTTTAATTTTGCTTTATTGTTGTTGCAGTTGTTTTTCCTACGATTTCTTCTCGTTTTCTTATTTATTTATACACATTGACATTATTTTTATTTATTTTTTGGAATAGTATTGCTAGGTTTGTTCTGTTACCGACATGCCAAAATATAATGTAAAAACTGTCCCACAACGAACTGATGAGTTGAGACTGAGAATTGGCCACCTCAACATTTACCATTTAGTTAATAAGGTGCCAGATTTGTCTGTGTTCTTGAACACGCCCACACATTTTCATGTTTTTGGTGTATCCGAGTCGAGGCTCAAAAATACTATAAGGGATAACTCCATCTCAGTCCCAAACTTCTCAGTACTCCGCAGAGATGCCTCAAGTCCCCAGCACACTGGACTAGCAGAATATATACATGATTCGATAATTAGTAACGTTAAACGACGACGGGACCTAGAGTCAGCCGAAGTTGAAAGTTTATGGGTCGAGGTGAAAACATCTAAATCCCCCCTCCCCCCCCCCCCCCCCCCCAGTCCTGATTGGCTTTATTTATAGAAATCCAGCAGCTAACTGGGACTGGTATGATGACTTCGTAGAAATGATGGATAAAGTTAATCAAAGTAAAGAAAACATTGTTCTTCTGGGCGACTTTAACATTGACCTACTTAAGCCCAAAGGGCACCATGCTGCATGGGCATCAACAATAGCTTATTCGGTTTAAAACAATTAGTTAAAAACCCCACTAGAACCACATCTACATCCTCAACCTTAATTGATCACATTTACGTGACAAATGACGATAAAATATCAAATGTGCAGGTTCCCTCCTTAGCTGTCAGCGATCATAACCCAGTATGCTGTAACGTCTCCATGAAACTAGACAAGCAAAAAAACTAAAAAACATAAAACTATAAAATATTACTCCTTTAAACACTTTAACAAAGACGAATTTCTGTGGGACCTGCACAATGCTCCGTTTACTGAGGTTTATGATCACCAATCTCCTGACAGTGCCTTGTCATGCTGGGTGGATCTGTTTCTCAGTGTTCTCAATAAACATGCGCCAATACGTGAAAAACGAGTTAAACATTCCACCATACCACCCTGGTTAACAGCAGATATCAAGCAGGCCATGTCATTTAGAGACAAACTTAAAAAAGAGCAAAAGTACGAAGAATACAAAAAAAACAACGCAATCGTGTCAAATATTTAGTTAGAGCGTCTAAGAAGTCTTTTTTCCAACAAATGATTCGAGACAAAAAGGACACGGCATCTGTTTGGAAAGCTCTGAACGTCATAACGAAGGGTAAATCAGCACCCGAAATCCCATCCCATTTGTCAGCTGATATATTAAATAACCATTTCTTAACGACAGCCGAAATACTGGCATTGTCAGCTGCAAATAACAGTAAACCATATGAAGTGCCGAGTTTTCTCAGAGAACACTTTAAAAAAACAACTAAATCAAATACTTTCACCATCCCTAATATTACAGCTGCGGAAGTCGGCAGATATATTGCTAGCATGCCGAACAAAACGTCTGCTGGCATTGATGGTATTGATAATGAAACCCTAAAAATCTCATTACCGTATACAGTAGAATCACTAACATATATTTTCAACCTCTGCATAAAGCAAAGTACATTTCCAACCATTCTTAAAGAAGCAAAGGTAATCCCAATCCCTAAATCTAAAGATTTTGAAGATATCAATAATTATCGTCCAATCTCTCTTCTGTCAGCGTTATCAAAATCCCTTGAAAAACACATTCAAAAACATGTCCTTGACTTTCTGGAAAAAGGTAAATTACTTAATATTCACCAGTCTGGTTTTAGACCGAAACATTCTTGTCAGTCAGCACTGTCACATATTGTAGACAGCTGGCAGGAATCAATGAATAAAAGCCTGACGTCAGGAGCAGTTTTCTTAGACCTTAAAAAGGCGTTTGACCTTGTGGACCATGACATTCTCCTAAATAAGCTAACAGTTTATCACTTGAACGCAACTGCCATAGCATTCTCCCGACTATATCTCGAAGACAGAAAACAAATGGTGTACGCCCATGGAAGATACTCTAAGCAAGGAAATGTAAAATACGGCGTCCCCCAGGGATCTATTTTGGGACCTCTTTTATTCATACTATTTATCAATGACCTACCGTTGCATATCACTAACTCTGACGTAAATTGTAATCTATTTGCTGACGATACGAGTCTTCATGTTTCTGGTAAAAAAACGACGGACATTAGCCATATTTTACAATGCAGTCTCAATGAGGTATCTGACTGGTGTAGACAGAACCATATGGTTCTTCACCCAGCTAAAACAAAGAGTATCTTAATCGCCACGCGACAAAAACATCAACGCCGACTACAGCCATTAAAATTACAATTAAACGCTGAACCTGTTGAACAAGTCACTGAGCGTAAATTCTTATGAATACATGATGAACAACTGTGCTGGGGGACCCATATAAATGCTGTTTGTAAGACCATTGCTAAAAACACTTTCTCATTGTCCCAGCTAAGACATGTAACGGATACAAATACCCGTAAATTGTTTTTTCATGCTCATATAAAGTCCCACGTTGATTATGTCTCCACAGTGTGGGACGGCTGCAGTGATATCCACATGAAGAGGTTAATCCATATACAAAAGAGCTGTAAAAATGATAGATAGACGCCCCATCCCTACCACAGACAAATTTAGACATTTAAACATTCTCAGTCTGCGTCAGCAACTTAGTTTAAACAAATGCGTCTTTATGCATAAGATACTGAATAATATGACACCCCAGTATCTAATCACTAAATTTATATCTCACCAAGAACGTGAACGGACCTCAAGAAACAATACGTTACCCTTACCACTGCCAAGAATCGACCTTTTAAAACCTAGTATGTCATTATCTGGTCCGTTTGCTTGGAATTATGCTTGGAACGCCTTTGCACGTCACTCTCTAACCACAATCTTACACAGCACATCACTAAACCCACCCACCGACTCGGCCACACCCTCGACTGGATCATCACCCGCACCTCCGATCAACTCTTCCTCGACTTTGACACCTCCTCTGTGCTTCCCTCCGACCACCTCGCTATTCTCGTCGCCCTCAACCTACCTCCCCCGAAAAAGCCCAAGCTCTTTGTCTCTCGTCGCAAACTAAAATCTGTCAACCGAGAGAACGTTTTCGACGAAGCTGTCGACCTTCTCTTGGACCCCGCCTCCTCTCCCGATCTTGCATCCCATTTCGATTCCTCCCTTCGAAAACTTCTAGACACCCATGCCCCTGTCACCACCTGCTCCATACCCAACCGACTCCCCTCCCCCTGGTTCACTGACGACATAGCTGAGGCCAAGCGCGAGCGTCGACAAGCGGAACGCCGCTGGCGCTCATCCGACCTCACCGTTCACAGAGAGATCTTCCAAACCACCAGATCCAAAGTCTGCAGAATGATCTCCGACTCCAAACGCAAACACCTTCAAAACAAAATCCTGGAATCCACTTCTTCCAAAACCCTCTACGCTACCATGAACACACTCCTAGGCACTTCTAAAGACTCTCCTCTTCCCAACACACACAGCAAAGAAGAACTTCCGTCCGCCTTTTCCTCCTATTTCTCCGACAAAATCCAAACTCTGCGCAACACACTCGACACTCTGCCTTCTTCGCCTTGCCTCCCTGACACCCCCTTTTCCGGCACTCCCCTCTCGTCCTTCCGCCCCGTCTCTCAGGATGAAGTCCTCAAGACCATAAAGTCCATGCCTTTCAAAACCTGCGAACTAGACCCCCTCCCAGCTTCCCTCTACCAGGACGGCCTCCCAAAACTTTTGCCCTTCATTACGGACATCATCGACACATCTCTAGAAAATGGCTCCGTCCCCGATATCTTCAAGTCCGCCATCGTCCGTCCTCTCCTCAAAAAACACAACCTCGACCCAAACGAACTCAAGAACTACCGCCCAGTCTCCAATCTCTCTTTCCTGTCCAAGCTTCTTGAGAAGGTCGTCCTCAACCAACTCAACCTCCACCTCGCCGACAACAACCTCCTCAGTCCCTTCCAGTCTGCCTATCGCAAACATCACAGCACTGAAACTGCCCTTCTACATATCCTAAACGACCTGCTTCTGTCCACTGACTCGGGCAATATCTCCCTTCTTACGCTACTCGATCTCTCTGCCGCCTTCGACACCATAGACCACTCTATCCTCCTCCACCGCCTCCACCACTCCTTTGGCATCACTGACTCTGCTCACTCCTGGTTTCTCTCCTACCTCTCCGACAGACAGCAGTCCGTCACCATCGACGGCGTCTCCTCCAACCCAGAATCTTGTATTGGATGCGTTGGGGGATGGGAAGCCAGTGAAGGAGTTTGAGCAGGGGAGTGATGTGGTCGGATTTTTTCTTTCTGAGGACGAGGCGGGCAGCATTGTTCTGGACACGCTGGAGGGTGAAAGTGGTGGAGTGAGGGAGGCCGGAAAGGAGAGAGTTGCAGTAGTCGATGCGAGATAGGATGAGAGAGACAGCAAGTTTGGTGGCAGCTTCGGTAGTGAGGTATTTTCTGATCTGACTGATGCGGCGGAGGTGGAAATAGCATGCCTGTGCCGTGGCAGAGACAATGCTGGTCATGGAAAGAGAGGAATCGAGGATAACGCTGAGATTTTTGGCCGAATCAGAGATGGAGATGGGGGTGCTGTCGAGTTGAAGGTGGAGAGAGGAAGGGAGCTGGGAAGGTTTCTGGCGAGTGCCTACCAGCATGGCTTCCGTTTTGTCGTCGTTCAGTTTAATCGTGTTTGCTGTCATCCAGTTTTTCACGTCTTCGTAGCAGTCAGCTGTGCGAGTCAGTAGTGAGTGTTGTCGAGTTTGTCTTTCTCTAGTAGTTGTGAGTCGTCAGCGTACAGGTGGTGGTTTATGTGGTGAGACTGGATGATGTTGGACAGGGGAGATGTGTAGAGTGTGAAAAGGACCGGGCCCAGGACGGACCCCTGTGGAAATCCGCAGGAGAGCGTGACTGGGTTGGAGGAGACGCCGTCGATGGTGACGGACTGCTGTCTGTCGGAGAGGTAGGAGAGAAACCAGGAGTGAGCAGAGTCAGTGATTCCAAAGGAGTGGTAAAGGCGGTGGAGGAGGATAGAGTGGTCTATAGTGTCGAAGGCGGCAGAGAGGTCGAGTATCGTAAGAAGGGAGATGTTGCCCAGGTCGGTGGAGAGAAGCAGGTCGTTTAGGATATGTAGAAGGGCTGTTTCAGTGCTGTGATGTTTGCGATAGGCGGACTGGAAGAGACTGAGGAGGTTGTTGTCGGTGAGGTGGAGGTTGAGCTGGTTGAGAACGACCTTCTCAAGAAGCTTGGACAGGAAAGAGAGATTGGAGACTGGGCGATAGTTTTTTAGTTCGTTTGGTTCGAGGTTGTGTTTTTTGAGGAGAGGACGGACGATGGCGGACCTGAAGATATCAGGGACTGAACCGTTCTCTAGAGATGTGTTGATGATGTCGGTAATGAAGGGCAGAAGTTTTGGAAGGCCGTCCCGGTAGAGAGAAGCTGCGAGGGGATCTAGTTCGCAGGTTTTGAAATGCATGGACTTTATGGTCTTGAGGACTTCATCCTGAGAGACGGGGCGGAAGTGGGGGGGGGGGTGCCTGAAAAGGGGGGAAGGGCGGGGGTGTCGGGAGGGCAAGGCGGAGAAGGCAGAGTGTCGAGTGTTGCGCAGAGTTTGGATTTTGTCGGAAAAAATAGGTGGAAAAAGCGGACGGGAGTTCTTCTTTGTTGTGTGTGTTGGGGAGAGGAGAGTCTTTAGAAGTGCCTAGGAGTGTGTTCATGGTGGCGTAGAGGGTTTTGGAAGAAGTGGATTCCAGGATTTTGTTTTGAAGATGTTTACGTTTGGAGTCGGAGATCATTCTGCAGACTTTTGATCTAGTTGTTTGGAAGATTTGTCTGTGAACGGTGAGGTCGGATGAGCACCAGCGGCGTTCCGCTTGTCGGCGCTCGCGCTTGGCCTCAGCTATGTCATCAGTGAGCCAGGGGGAAGGGGGTCGGTTGGGTATGGAGCAGGTGGTGACAGGGGCATGGGTATCTAGAAGTTTCACTGCTAATTCAACTTGCATGCTCAAACTCCTCCCCCCCCCCCTACCCTGCCCCGCCCTCCCCACCCACAGTGAATCTACCCCCCCCACCCCACCCTCGCCCCCTCTTAACCCCCCACCCCCGCCCCCTCTTAACCCACCCCCCCCACCCCGCCCCTCTTCACCCTCCCCCCACCCCCGGCTCCCCCACACAAACACCTTCCTCTCCTTACTGTCACCGCAACTTTGTTTTCTTTCTTATTTCCCCCTCTCACCCAACACCCTGCGAGGATGCATGCCAGTGCAAGTGACCCAATCTACCGGAGTTGATGGATGGCGCGCGTGGCACGGCGGCAGGTCACCTATCAACACTGATGGCTCAAACAATTTTATTTCACTCAACTCCGGCTTTTTACATTCTTCTTACATCGACCCTCCCTGACATTAAAAACATGCGCAATCCTAATCCTGCTATCGACACCCTGTTCCAATTGATTTTATTTTTGCGTTTCTCACACATTTGTTTTTTAGATTGATCCGCTGGTTGTGCTAGTCTGTGATTTTGAACCTTACGGCTAAAGCCGTAAGTTTCAAAATGACAGGCCGGCACACAATGATATAAATACGGCCGCTGCAATGTGCACGTGTCCTCGGCTGCATGTGGTGTAGATTACTTCGTCAATTTAACCTCTTCACTGGCAGTGAATGCGGAGCATTTGTGTTTTTGAAATCACCGTCAATTCAAACGTCAAAGATCCCCGCCGTCAAAGGAACATATAGATACGAAGTGGTTTCAGGGAGAGGTATAGATCCTCATGGGCCGGCGCGAATGCGGGGGCTCATGAGGATCTATACCTCTTGCATTTGGGTGGTGTTCATTTGTGTTTGTTGTTGTTTTTGTTTTCAGCCACGGAAGATAAGATAACTTCTAACGAGTGCACTTGTAAGCAAGAGGAATAGCTACCGCCTGTAAAAGATATTTCGTAAGAATCTATGCCTCATTTTGAGAAGTCCCCTCCCTCTCTCTGCCGCCCACCCCCCACCCCCCCCCCTACGCCCCCACGCCCCCCTCCCATCCCACAACCTTTACACTTTCAAAGAAAAAAAAAGTTAAAGAGAAGCCTCGATACGAATCTTATTACGTCTGCACCTCGCGCTCCTGCTGTCACTTGTCTCCCCTGAATGCTACTCTCAAGATCATTTCGTGTCGTCAGTTTGGTCGTTAGCAGCTGACGTCCAGAGCAGAGAACCGACCTGTAATTCCCGTGACGAATTAAAAAGAAAAGGAGTGTGTGTGTGTGTGTGTGTGTGTGTGTGTGTGTGTGTGTGTGTGTGTGTGTGTGTGTGTGTGTGTGTGTGTGTGTGTGTGTGTGTGTGTGTGTGTGTTTGGGGACCGGAGGGGGTTGGGGGCGGGATGGAGACTGAAGAAGGGGGGAGGTTGGAGACAAACTGATGTGTTTTTACATCCAGCTCCACCCGCCACCCCCACCCCCACCCCCAACACACACACACACACACACACACACACACACACACACACACACACACACACACACACACACACACCTCACTTGTGGCACTAAAAGGAAAAGGAAGCACGACGATAAGAACTGCGTGCTTTTTCTTTTGCCCCCTTACCAAAGTTCAAATCCACACTACATTGTACTACCTGACCTATGCGTTAGCGGGTTTCATTCAGCCGCTGCAAATGATCCTAGGGTTGTCGTCGGCCCGAGCACTGTGTACATCAGGCTGCAGGTGCCCGCTCAGTGACGAGAAGTGCAAGAGGCATAGATCCTCCTGAGCCCCGCAGTCGCGGGGGCCCATGAGGATCTATGCCTCTTGCCGCCACTACTTTGAATCCAAGTTCCTGGAACAGCTAGGAATTAAGGAAGATTGCAGAGGCACAGTCTACGTCACCTGGCACTGAAGGGGTTAAAACGTCACATAGAATAAACAACAAAGTCGGCCATGACCTAACAGGAATACAATTGCCGGTAGGTCCCTCCTGACTGCCCAACAGGACAGGCCGATACCATGCGGTCTTTCTCTTCATTAGTTTCTGCACGGCCCCTGACCACTAATTGATCCTGGGGGGACCTAATACTGGAGACGTTGAGGGAAGAGGGCGAGAGGTGGGGGAGGGGGTTTGATCAGCAGCTGAATATCGATCTCTTGGCTGATGAGTTGCATGCTGTAAACCCAGGCGTGTACTTTCTGAGGGGCACAGAATGAGGACGTTCAACCTGAGTTTGGTCGTGGTGTGCTTGGAAGCTGCAGTAGTGGAGAGATAGCAAGGATGGTGGTGTTGGGACCATCAGTAGAGACAAAATAGGCATAATCCACAGCTTACTAATTTAACGACGACTGCCGTCTAAACCATGGGAACTGTGCCATGCGGCCGGGAAAAAACAACAACAAGAGGCATAGATCCTCATGCGCCCCCGCATATGAGGCAGCTCATAAGGATCTATGCCTCTTTAGATGTATGTCTTTCATGGCACATGCTGCGGAAGTGTGCATTAGGATCCCATATCGTGCGGTGAGGCAGTTCCCCGGCAAAGCCAAACTGACAAATGGCCACCAGAGGTGGATCCTCAAGGGCGCAGATCTCCCACGGGTTCCATCATCTTTTCCATGATGCCCTGTACAGTGAACTTTGTGAGCCGAGCCGGTTAGACGAGGGTGTACTGACAACTGTAAAGCGTTCTTGCAAAACCAAAGCCGTATTAGCACAAGGGGAGGGAATCGAAGATTTTTATGCCAAGAGTTTCGTTCCCTTGACTGATTAGGATATTGCTTCTCACAACCAGTCAGGGGCACGGAACTCGGGTGAGAAATAATGTTCGATTTCCCTCTGCCTGTGGTGTTAGTAGACGGGCGGAGTCATCTGGAAACCAAGAGCATCAACTCCTTAGTCGAGGAAAGAGTGGTCTCCTTTGGTTTCCTACTGCATGGAGTTGCCTTCAACCTGCTAGCAAATCTTATTTTTGTGCGCAGCTAACTAGTAGGTCTGTCTCTCGCCATATAAAAACAGCCGTCAATCTTGTTAAGCCCTATATCGTCAACTCGATACCGTTGTGATGGCTTTGACTCTTCGGTGAAGGATTTAAACACACACACACACACACACACACACACACACACACACACACACACACACAAAACGCTGCCCACCTGTAAAGTTAGACTAGATCGAATTTTCCGACCGGATACTACGACAGTCAATCCCTTTGACTTCTATTTGGCGCAGACTGTGCTTTTTTGTTTGTTTTTTTAATCGTTGTAAATTCAGCGTCAAAGATCCCCAGCGTCAAAGATCCCCAGCGTAAAGATCCCCAGCGTAAAGATCCCCAGCGTCAAAGGAACGTGGATACAAAGTGGTGTCAGCAAGAGGCATAGATCCTCATGAGCCCCCGCAACTGCGGGGGCTCATGAGTATCTATACCTCTTGCAGTTAATTGCTCAGTTTCTTTCAGCATTGATGCAGTTATTTGAAAATGTACAATGCGTTCATGTCAACAATTCTCAAGCCGCCACAGTTCTGTGCCAGTGTGACAATGGCCGTACCTTTCACCCGAGAATAATGCCAGTTTATCGTCAACGTAAACAAAACTTTCGTGCCTGGCCAGAATAAATGCAATTAGATTTTCTTTAAGCAGACAGGAGATTTGTCAAGCTCAAATGTAAATATAGACGACTAATTAGCTTAAAAAAATCACAGATCTCTGCGCATTGAGTTATATTATAAATATGAGAAATGCGCCATATAAATACCATGTATTATTATTAATAATACACCGTGCACAACTCGTACAAGCGACTGTGGCAGCATGCTTTGTAAACAGTTTCTTTGTAGATAAGATACGAAGTCACTAGGCAGGCATTGTCATGGAACCTCCAGGGAAAGAGGAAAAGAGGCAGGCAGAGAAACACCTGGCGTCGAGACCTGCAAGCAGACATCAAGAGACTGGGAACCACCTGGAGTAAAATTGAAGTAGAAGCACAGGACAGGAGTCGCTGGATCTCTCGCGTCAACGGCCTATACCCTGGGAGGGGTGACAGGCGTAAGTAAGTAAGTAAGTAAGTAAGATACGAAGCCGACTCCGCTTATAACACAGTCGGATAATATAACAAAAGCCGGACATAACTACACTTTTTCAGAGGTAGGCTACCTATGGCAGTTGGTCCCCCCCCCCCCCCCCCCCATGTAAATCACTTCGCTTACAACAAACTGTGAATATAACATCCAGAAGGAAAAAAACTTGTCACATCACAAATTGACTGTGTGGTGTAGTTGCAGTTTAACCCCTTCACTGCCGAGAAAAAGTGAACACGGTCCAACTGCAAGAGGCACAGATCCTCATGAGCCCCAGCCAATGCGGGGGATCATGAGGATCTATGCCTCTTGCTGAGGCCAATGCGTATCCATGTTTCTTGGGCGGTGTGGGTTTTGGTCGCTGAATGCAGCACGATTTCAGAAACAAAAATGCCCGGACAGTGTACGGACAGGTGCAGGCAAAGGGGTAAAGCTGTGACTCTAGGCAAGCAGCGGAATTGTTCACTTTCTGACAAGTGCCGTAAGTCTCGTAGACTGTAGCAAACTGTTCCCCAATAAGCAAAGGTCCCACTGTTCCCAATAAGCAATTGAAGCACAGTCGTGCGCGGGCCCACTGCGGCCCTCGTCGGCCCGAAGAACTGCTGCCTACTGGGCTTAGATTCAAAATGTACGGTTTTTATATGATAAATGATGTCTTCCTTGAAATAAAAAGTGACTGAATCTACAGGGAAAAGCGGATTTTTTTTTTTTTTAATAAGGAATCAAGAGAAAAAAAAAGGAAGACAACTCTAGAGACATGAAGATCTCATTGGACAACCCGCTTATTCCATCTGCAATAGGCAATCGGCATAGAATCGCATGAGCCCCCTGCAGGGCAGGGCTCATGAGAAGCTGTGCCTATTGCTAGTGACGATCGGTCGCATTTAAATCTAAGATTGCCATTTGAGTTTAATTCCTTGACATGAATGATTTTCTGAGAACGCAGGTGCTCCGCACACGGACACAAATGTTTGTCCGAACAAAAACCAACAAGAGGTATTGTTGCGCAAGAATGGCGGAAACCACAAACTCGAGAGAGAGAGAAAAAAAAAAAGTTTGATTGATACGCAGCAAGGGCAGTGGGTAATTTTAGTTTTTGGAAACGAACATTTTAACCCTTTGGTTGTCGGTAGCGGTTTTAGGCCCGATGATTCCTACAGCAATAACAACAGCCTGACATCCTACAGGAATCATTGCGACTAAAACCGCTACCGACACCCAAAGGGTTAAATTATTCAAAAATGAAATTCGTAGGAATACAACTAGACCTCTGAGGAGTTATTTACTAAAAGATTATGAAGAAAAACCACGTCAGTGATCGCGGTCTTGCATACCATTGGCTTCGCTTAGGATACTTTTTTTTTTTCGAGTGAAGGTTGAGGCTGTTAGCACGGCGTGGCGTGGCTTTACCGTTGTGTTTCTAGGCTCCACAGGCGTAAGTTGGAGATGGACAACGCTCTTTTGTTTGATGTGGCCGCATCCTCAGTAGCAAAACAATTTCGGGCCCACTGCGGCCGTCGTGGGCCCGAGGGCCATTG
Source organism: Semisulcospira habei (assembly GCA_036245525.1). Classification (NCBI taxonomy): domain Eukaryota; kingdom Metazoa; phylum Mollusca; class Gastropoda; family Semisulcospiridae; genus Semisulcospira; species Semisulcospira habei. The sequence goes on from BTPG01000001.1 coordinate 212,913,986, forward strand.
CTTACTCTCTCATGTCGCTTCGTTATTTTCCCACAGTGCCAAATAACGCGGGCCTAGATACTGTGACCTGCAGATAATGAAAACTAATTTGTACGAAATAAACAGCAGGTGTTTCCAGCATTTCTGACACTGGCTGGCGTACATCTTCCTAAGCAGTTTTTGCACGCACGTAGATTTTTGTAATGTACCGGGTTTTTTTCAGCGCGATGTTTTACAGCGGGTAAGTTGAAATGACATCTCGCCGATGATAAATAACCACAGCTTAGTGCCGCCGCTGAGCCATTTTCAGGACATTTTTACACCAAGCTATCACCATCATCGTGATACTGAGGGACTGATTACCGCAGATAACGACTGAGTCGACGTTGTGCCGCTGTGGTGGCACGATAGAGAGGTTTAACTCCTTCACTGCCGAGAACAAACGTCAAGCGGCAACACCCCGCCACTGCAAGAGGCATGGATCCATATGAGCCCCCGCAATTGCGGGGGCTCATAATGGATCCATGCCTCTTGCTGACTCTGAAACCACTCAGTCTGTTGTAGCCACGCTTCTTATTCAAGGCAATGATTTTAAAAAGACGATCTGCGTGCACTGGCAGGGAAGGGGATAAGTCACACACCAACAGATAGGATTTTTATTTTCTGCACTCCGGTGCATATTTGTGCTGGTTTGCCATTTTGTAGTTTAAGGCTTTAACCCGTCAGGTTTAAAATCACACACACCAGCATGTGACCTACATAACTGATTATCAAACTGTGGATAACCCTTGGACTGCCGGGGGAAGGCGAAACTGAACCTACACACCTCCAAAAGAGACATATTAACCCTCATGAGCCTAACCTTTCAAAGCGAGTGTTTCTTTCTTTGGTGATTTTTGTTGTTGTTGTTGTTTGAAATTTTATTTATATTTATCTATTTATTTATTTATTATTTTGTAAGCAAAAACGTAGCAAGTCAGTGATCGCATCGACGACTGTGCACTCGGTAATTTAATGACTAGAATACAAGACTGTACCGACAGAGAACTCAGGAAGTCTGCACGAGTTATCGCCTCTGTCCTTGCTCGTTATAATGTGTGCGGCTGGTCTGTGCTTTTGGACTTTCGGGCTGAGGCGGTAAGGTCCAAAATCACAGACCGGCAACCAGAAGCAGGGGTAAGTAACTTCTGCAGGTGTCCTGAACGTACCAAGGACCATAACTCTGACGCGCTGATTAGTCCAGCAAATTACCTCCAGAAGAACAGCGTAAACTACAACATTATCTCTAGGTTCAAGTGCTAAGTCTTACCTCGCGTAAAGAAATTCCCAGCTAAGAAAGAAACACGCTGAACCCATTAATATCAATGGACACATATCCCAAACTTCAGAACAAAATATGTACCAGTTCTAAGTGATGGCCGATCGACCATGATAAATCAAGGGTGGTGCCAGATTAGCTTGGCGCCAAATGGCGCCAAGCTAATCTGGCAGCACCTTGAATTATCTTGGTCTATCCACTCTCTGCTCTCTTCGAGGCCAAACTAATGGGTTAATCAACTGCGTTGTGCTTGTCCTTTTTTCAGCGTGTAATAAATTGTGCTCTATTTGCACTTTTGCCCGAGCGGCGTGCTTCTTTCTCTGTTAGGATTTGATTTTTCATTTTACGCGCTTGCAGCCGGTTACCTTTTGGGTCAGAATTGTAAGTAGACTAAAATGTCATGAGGCAAAACGAAAACAAAACAAAGAGAACATAATGTACCGAACTGAAAACCGCTAAGTAATGTAAGTCTTACTGAGCAAACACTTTGACTAAGGTACGTAGCACAACTCATAATATACAGCACTTTGACTAAGGTACATAGCGCAGTTCATAACATACACCAGAATCCATCGGCAGTTATAAGACACATACTGTGCCCACCTCCGAGAGTCTGCTAACCATCCCATTAGCACAAAACCATCAAGGTATTCTACCAATCACCCAGCACTAATGCAAATGAGCGCGTGACGTCTTGCGCACGCGCCTGCGCAGCGTCACGACTAATTGCCGATAATACGCGATGATGTTTACCCGACTGAGGTTCCCGCGGATAACTCATCTCCGGAAGCTGAAGGGGTCCCATTTTTTTTCCAAACATAAGCCAGGAAAATAATTGTACACTCGTACCAACAAGATGCTAACGACATACTTTACAGAATAACATGTAGGTCTCCGGACTGAAAACCCAACAAGATGGTAAGTCTGTGCCGGCCGCTAGGGTGTGGCGGACGGATTTGGACTGACCCGATTCAGAGTGAATCAGTAGAGGGCAGAGGAAGGGGGCAGTTTAACTCCTTGCTGAGAAAAAAATGGAGGGATGCTGCTGCAAGAGGCTTAGATCCTCATGAGCCCCCGCAATTGCGGGGGCTCATGAGGATCTATGCCTCTTGCTGACAGCACTTTGTATCTAAGTTCCTTGGCCGGCGGGGGTTTGCGGGTGTAGAATTAACAAAAGTTAAATTTCAGAAACACTGTCTGCGTCCACCAACAGTAAAAGGGTCAAACTTGAGAGAGAGAGCGAGAGAGAGAGAGAGAGAGAGAGAGAGAGAGAGAGAGAGAGAGAGAGAGAGAGAGAGAGAGAGAGAGAGAGAGAGAGATGATGATGATGATAATGATGATGATGAAATGTTTTTATTCAGGATAAAAAGTTTTAGGCATAGCAATGCCTATCTTCCAAACTGTCCTGCTACTCTACACACATAAAAAGACGTCAGACGATACAGCAAAAGATAAAACATATATAAGTAAAAACACCCATCCTCCCACCCCCCACGACAGAGAGAGAGAGAGAGAGACAGAGAGAGACAGGACAGAGAGACAGACAGACAGACAGACAGACGACAGAGACAGAGACAGAGATAGAGATTAGGCGTTTAACTCCATAAATGCCGAGAAAAAAGTCAACACGATCCAACTGCAAGAGCCATAGATCCTCATGAGCCCCCGCAAGTGCGGGGGCTCATGAGGATCTATGCCTCTTGCTGACTTCACTTTCTGTCTATATTCCTGGGACGGCTGGGGCTGTTCGGCGTGAAATGAACAAGAAAATAGAAGCGAAGGGGTTACACTAAAGACTCCAAGTGGTTCAGGCACCACCAGCAAACTGTCATGCTTCATCCACCGTCTATTTATAAAGAGTTTATCAAGGCCGAACGGATTAATCTGCCAACATTGGATGACGAGAAACAGCGCACAGAAGGAAAAAATATACATATTGGATGGAATTGCATGCGTGACAAGCTCCCATTAGGATATATTGGCACACACCAGCCCATGCATCACGCTTTGCAAGTACTGATACCAGATCGAAGGATTCGGCTAACCGAGCAAATTCCCAAGAGGCATAGATCCTCATGAGCCCCCGCAGTTGTGGGGGCTCATGGGGATCTATGACTCTTGCAGGTGGTCGGTGTTGAGTTTATCGCACTTGGAGACATAATTACCATGACCAGCAATATGTGATTAAGCGTGTCCTGAGACTTGCATAAATGCGACGAATATCGAAGTAAAGGAAAATAATGGCCGGGGTGATACGGGTTTTAGTGCATAAGACGGAGATAGCATTGAAAGTTCAAGAATTCCCACTAAATGACGGATTTAAATAATAAAACACCGCAATGACGACATGAAAAGTTATTATTTTAATAAGCCTACAAATTGCTCAAATCGTCAAAAACTTTTAACCGGGAAGTTGCTAGTGTGACGTCTCACAGTTTTAACGAAAGACATTATTTAATACAGTTAAGGAAATTCGATTTAGGCTGATCGAGTATTGCATGGTTCAATGTAGTGGAAAATAAACAACACGCTCGAACATGGACTGTACATAATTATACACAAATTTCCCGATGAAAATGAAAGAAACTACAACGTTTTATCTTGTTACTTCTTGTACATGGTACCGACCCGTGACAACAACACCAACAAAAGGCAACACGAAACTGATAAACTGAGCGCGCTTGTTGGGTTCAGTTCGCGGCTACATTCTGCGCATTGAGTTATATTATAAATATGAGAAATGCGCTATATAAATACCATGTAATAATAATAATAACTACGCTACAGCTCTAGAACCTAATGGCAATCTTCTCCTTTTTTTTTCCCCAATGTTGTGTTTTAGCCTGGCAGTGCGTCGGTGTATACGTGTGTGGGTGTGTGTGGGTGGGTGGGGGGGAGGGGGGGAAGGGGGGGGGGGGGCATTTACGCGTATGGTAATTTTTGTTGTTGTTGTATTGTACTCCTGTATTGTTTTGTACTACTATGTTTTATAATGTTTTGTACTACTAAGTACTATGTTTTATATTGTTTTGCAGCGTACTATATTGTAGTGTATTCTGTGCTGTATTGTGCATTGTAGTTTTTGTTGTATCTTGTGATATGTATATAATGCAAAAACATGAATTTAACAAAAAAAAAATGTGTTCTACTGTAAAAGGGTTAATACACTGTTCCTTCTGAATTAACCCCTTGACGGCCAGTGGTCGCAGACTGTGTTTCTGACATCTTTGTTAATTCAACACCACAGAGCCCCAGCCGTCCCAGGAACATAGATACAAACTGGTCTCAGCAAGAGGCATAGATCCTCATGAGCCCCCGCGACTGCGGGGGCTCATGAGAATCTATGCCTCTTGCAGATGGATTGACTCCACTTTTTTCCCCCGCAGTGAAGAGGTCAAACTGAAAAGGCATCGAATGGTTAACGAGGCCAGGGAGGGCGATTACTCTGCTGTCCTTTTACGTCACACCGGAAGCTGCTTTTGATCTGAATCGACGTCCTTAAAATATATCCGCTCCCGGGACCACAAATTAAGCGGCCAAGTCTTGAGGCTGCCTGTGACATCTGCAGTGGACATAGATTCTCAAGAGGCCCCGCAGCCTCACGGGCTGATGAGAATCCATGCCTCTTACCCGTTACTACAGTCCGCATCTACATTGTCAATTCCAGTTGAGGAGAGCCCGTCATTGACTGAAGAAGTGACTGTAAGAAAAACACAGTCGTTTTAAGAACAAAACTTAAAATAACTCTCTGTGTGTTTGTGTGTGTGTGTGTGTGTGTGTGTGTGTGTGTGTGTGTGTGTGTGTGTGTGTGTGTGTGTGTGTGTGTGTGTGTGTGTGTGTGCACTGGATCAGTGTGTGCAAAAGTTATATTTTCACTCCACAGCGTGCATATACAATGGCTGACGAAGCAGAGAGACTCGAGTCAAAATTGGGGACTAGAACCTCTTAGTTCCCAAAGGCGGCTTCAGTCCGCTTTAATGCGGAAAGGTGCAAATGACAGATTTTTAGGGCAGTCGATGCATCTTCTACAACTGTAAAAAGTCTTGACTGAACCCTTTGGCTGTCGGTAGCTGTTTTGTCGCGATGATACCTGCAGGAATCCAGTCAGCCAACCAGTCCTACAGGAACCCAGTCAGCCAGCCAGTCCTACAGGAACCCAGTCAGCCAGCCAGTCCTGCAGCAATCCAGTCAATCAGCCAGTCCTGCAGGAATCCAGTCAGCTAGGAAGTCCTGCAGGAATCCAGTCAGCCAGCCAGTCCTGCAGGAATCCAGTCAGCTAGCCAGTCCTGCACGAACCCAGTCAGCCAGGCAGTCCTGCAGGAATCCAGTCAGCCAGCCAGTCCTGCAGGAATCCAGGCAGCCAGCCAGTCCTGCAGAAATCCAGTCAGCCAGCCAGTCCGGCAGGAATCCAGTCAGCCAGCCAGTCCTGCAGGAATCCAGTCAGCCAGCCAGTCCTGCAGGAATTCAGTCAGCCAGCCAGTCCTGCAGGAATCATTGCGACAAAAACCGCTACCGACAGTCAAAGGGTTTGAGAATTAATATATATAATATATATAATATATAAAATAAATCTGCACGAAGACTAAAAGAAGAACCCAAAGGAGAAAGAAACACACTTAGGAAAGACCGCCACAAGACAATTTATTAATATTTCGGATAAATACACCTTTTCAAAATAGACAAAGAAACAAACAGAGAGATCAGTCGCTACTTATCTTCATTTATCGCAGAAGGAATGTGCACCAAGACTGAAATTGTTAAGTCCAGAGTGTTAACTCATTCAGCCCGCGACACACCACAACAAGACACGGTTTGAGCATGATAGTTCAAGGGTGGTGCCAGAATAGCTTGGCGCCCAGAGGCGCCAAGCTATTCTGGCACCACCCTTGAACTATCATGCTCGTTTTGTCTCTAGAATTGTAATACAGTCCATCAGAGGCCAGGGGCGATTTGGTCCTGAGGCAGAATGTGTTAATGTGTGAGTAAGCAGTGTGGACGTTAGGCAAAGTGTACGGCACCAGCTGGCGGGGTTAGTGCAGCCATGATAACCAGTGTTGCTCACTGCGTGGCGTGTCTTTGATGGAGCAGCTTGATGGAGCGAGAAGAAAAATCTTTACCGCAGGTTTCATTTGTTTAAGTGCATCATGGTTGGCCACAGCGGTTTTAAGACCCCACATCTCTCTCTCTCTCTCTCTCTCTCTCTCTCTCTCTCTCTCTCTCTCTCTCTCTCTCTCTCTCTCTCTCTCTCTCTCTCTCTCTCTCTCTCTCTCTCTCTCTCTGTGGAACTCACTCCCACATCACGTTAAAGCCACTCCGACATTATCTTGTTTCAAGACAAGTCTTTATAGATAGTATCTGACATCACTCAAATAATAATATCAGTTATTCGTAGACACACGAATGTACGTGTATATTCTAACAATCACGTGTGTGTGTGTGTGTGTGTGTGTGTGTGTGTGTGTGTGTGTGTGTGTGTGTGTGTGTGTGTGTGTGTGTGTGTGTACGCGCGAGTGCGTTTGTGCGTGTGTTTGTGTTTAGTGGACTATATATTTTGTATCACTGTGCTTTGATGTCCTTGTTTTATGAATATTTTGTACTTAGTTAGTAGTAGTTGTAGCAACGGCAGGTACGAAAAATGGCATAGTCACTGACTGCGTTAATATCTTCACCGTTGTAAAATAAAGATTCATTTATTCATTGATTCATTGATTCTCTCTCTCTCTCTCTCTCTCTCTCTCTCTCTCTCTCTCTCTCTCTCTCTCTCTCTCTCTCTCTCTCTCTCTCTCTCTCTCTCTCTCTCTCTCTGTTTCACAATAAAAGTAATATGGAACGTTGTCTTATTTCTGGCATGCATATTATATAATTATTTCTTCTGACATTGTTTTCTCATTAACACATTGGCTGGCTGCCGGTAGCGACTCTTGTCGCGATGATTTCTACAGGAATCCAGTCAGCAAGCCAGTCCTGCGGGAATCATCGCGACACAAATCGCTACCGACAGCCAAACGGTTTCGTCCGAGTGACGTTCACTCTGACAATACGTACAGCGGATATTGCAGATAACAAGACGCGTTAAACAAGTCTGGAAATAGTTTTCCTGTCTTCACATCCAGAATTACACGAAGTTTAATATAGTCTAGCAGAGTTACAACCGTAAAATGCAATCTAACATGTCGGTGGCCCGTGTCAGCACGCTGCGCTCACTGGAAAGTCGGACATAGAAAGAAAAAGAAATGGTCCTGAAGTGCAGCAACCCTGTTTCACAAGTCCAGTGTGTTTCAGTTCAGTTCAACGAAGACGCCTTAACCCGCTTTGCCCGACAGCCGCATTGGACAAAGTTTGGACATGTTACTTAAAGACTACGTGCCTGTTGCATTGTTAGACTGACCATGATAATTCAAGGGTAGTGCCAGATTAGCTTGGCGCCTGAAGGCGCCAAGCTAATCTGGCACTACCCTTGAATTATCATGGTCACTCCATCTCCTGCTGTAGGTACTCGGGGCTAAAAGGGTTCAGGGATTCCAGTGCAGAACTGACGCCAGAAGGTTCCATTTTTTTCTGCTCAATTTCACAGCCCGTGGTAATGTACAAAATGGAAGCCGTCAACTCACCCCCCCCCCCCCCCCCCCCCACTCAAAAAAAAAAAATACAGATCAGGAGGGTGGCGATATGGCCTATAATTTAGAAGAGAGCGGAAAACCACATTAGATAAGATATTGGCCCAATCTCTGTAGTCATGCCCTGCTATCTGCAAGAGGCACATATGCTCATGATCCCTGCGTCAACAAGGATCATGCGGACCTATGCCTCGTGCTGGAAGTGAGAGAGTCCATCTGTGCCTCAAGTTGAGGGCGTTACTTGGGATTAGCCCAATCTCTGCCGAGTAAAAGGGAATACGATCCAACTGCAAGAGACATAGACCCTCATGAGCTCATGAGGATCTATGCCTCTTGCGGAGATCGAATTGTATTTATGTTCCTAGAACGGTTGTGTGTGTTGGTCTTTGGGTGAGCAGAGGTTTCAGGTTACAAAATGCGCGCCCAGTGGCAGGCAAAGGGTTAACTACTTCTCTGCCGATAATGTCCAACTCCTTCCAACGTCAAGAAGCGAAGAACATCATTAACCAACCCAGATGCGGGAGCTCGTGGTGCTCTTCGACTACTAGCTGATCCAATGCACACCGGCGTGATCCTTGAATGGGAGGTGTTATTTAGGGTTGAATGTGCCATGGTGTCAAAGGCAGTATTTTTGTATCCGCTGACATTTCAAAGATTAACCCCATCCCTGCCGCTGGACGCGCTTACATGTATCTTGTTTCTGAAACCTTTCTTCGTTCAACGAAAAACGTCCAAGGAACATGGATACAAAGTGCTACCCAGCAAGAGGTATAGATCCTCATGAGCCCCCTGCAATTGCGGGGGCTCATGAGGATCTCTACCTCTTGCAGCTGAGTGATGTTTCATTTTTGTCGCCAGTGAAAGGGCTAAGCGTATGACGGGAGAGGTGTGGATGCACACGGCGCCAAAGACCCGAAAAGTTCACGAATTGGCCACCAACTTTGACGTCCTGTTTAGTCCACTCGCCCGCCCCACCCCCCCCCCCCCCACCCCACCCCCCACCCCACGCTATAACTCTCAACCTCCTCCGCTTTAAATGGCACACACGTAAATTTGTCCGTAACCCGCACCAGCAAGACGTATAGATCCTCATGTGCCCCTACAGCCCGCATGAGCCCATGGGAATCTACGCGTCTGGCAGATGGAAGAGGCTCGAAAATTCTATGCCGCTCACTCGGACTCTCTTATTTCATGCCTCGGTTATCGCGCCATGACAAGCCTCTCGAATTATGGAGTCTGAAAATGACATGACACGACAACGCAGGCGCATCATCCCACTTCCCGTCTCTCCCGGGGTACGTTGGCAAGGACATCGCCACTGCAAACCATGCAGTTGTCATCTGGCTCTGGATTTCGATTTCTCTGCATAGCAGGACTGAGCGGGGCTCCAGTTAACTTTGTGGCGACGATCAGTGATATGTAATGTAGTGCATTTAAACAAATTCGAGACGTGCCCGTCTCAAATAAGTTAAAAGCTAAACTATATAAATGTTTGTCAGTGATACACTGTTCCAAAGTCCAGACCAAGTGTCTAGACCACTAACTGCACTCAATGATTTATGACGCAAATTTTGAAATGTTTTGTTTGAACGCTGTTGTTAAGTCCGTTCTATTTATAGAAGGAACTTTTTAGGACGGGTCGCGGTGGGGCGAATTTAATAGCATGTCCATGATGTCACAGTCAAGGGCGGGCAGGCCTAAACCTCTAATAATTGAAGTAACAAGATAAAAATTACGTCATGTCTAGTTCGGCTAACCTCGCTGCTTAACGTACATTTGGCGGGAAGCGCCGTATGTGCGTATGTATGTGTGCGTATGTATGTAAACAAGAGAATCTCCCATATTTCTGTACCCACAAGCTTGAAACTATTTACTTGAACGTTTGGATATAGCTAGTTTGGAGAAAGACATTGGATGAGTTCGTTAGCCAGCTTTGTATCTTTTCAACTTCTTTAATAAACATTAATTATTTTCAGCAAAGAATTAAAACAGTAAAAAAAAAACTTGACTTCTAGAGAAAGTCAGACAGTGGCGGTGACGTAAAAGAGGCAACGCCGTCACCACGCAGACATTGACATAATACTCTAAATATGACGTAATTCTCTCTCTCTCTCTCTCTCTCTCTCTCTCTCTCTCTCTCTCTCTCTCTCTCTCTCTCTCTCTCTCTCTTTCTCTCTCTCTCTCTCTCTCTCTCTCTCTCTCTCTCTCTCTCTCTCTCTCTCTCTCTCTCTCTCTCTCTCTCTCTCTCTCTCTCTCTCACTATCACAAGCATGCGCGCATCTCCGGGACAAATAAGATCTAAGCCTCTTTGAGATATTTAGAGCGCTCGCGCGTGCACGCATTAACACGCACACTCATCGACGCGCTTTTAGAAGAGCATGCAAGTGACCCGTGTACTTAGTAGGCCTATATCATGTAGCTAGGTAAAGTTAACCTGCTTTCACATAAATCATAGCAAGACTGAAACTGTACCGTGAAGTTCTAGTTTTGTCACCATTTTCTCAAGCCTATGAAGCGAAAGTGAAACTCATATCACCTAAAATATAAAATTACGTAAAATATAAAACTAACGTCATGACAAATGACGTTTGACAAACCAATGACGCGTATGTTCTGCGTCCCTTATAGAACTCACTGACGCATTGGCAGATCTGCGAGACTTTTTTAATAGGAGATAATTCAACATCAGAATCAGGTCAAAGACGAAAGGTAGAGACCCTTGACAGCGAGTACAGCTCTCATATAGAAATGACTTTGTGGGTTATGGTTCATCCCATCTTGTTAGGAGTATTGCTGTGTTTTCTCAAGGTGATAGCACCATTCGTCAAGCAGTCTACAAGGTCTCAACCTGACAGACAGATAATGAACTTCAAACGCAGAGCAGACTTCAGCTTGACCGTGACCTTACTGCGGGCATCACATTGAGATCATGCGGTCAACAACAAACATATATATAGGAACAGCACAGTCAACAGCAGCACAATATCAGAATATTTATAATTGTGAAACAAACGACAAATAAATTTATCGTATGCTGCTGTATGAGTTTGAACCTTAAAAACTAGTTCGTTGGGTCCACATCACAGAACAGTACACACTTCTATCGGGCCGAGGTCAGCCGCAGTAAGCCCGCGCACGACAGTGCGCGGGCCCACTGCGGCTGACCTCGGCCCGACGGCCTTTTGCGTACCAAGACCACGTCTTATGAAAATCAGTAGCAAATTCAAGATGTATCCGAAATTCTGGCTGAACACATTGTGCGCGACAGAGGCAGCATATGAAGTTCACGCAGCGGCCATTATTTCAAGTTCTCGCCCAAGAAAACACAGAAAGGTACTCCGGGGACCTGCCTTCCGGAGAGGACGAGTGGATGCGAGGCCGCAAAATTACGCCCTGGGCGAGCGATCTTCACAGGAGCGTTCTGGTGCTACACACGGGGATGGTTCGACCGAAACAGCTCTATATTGCAGTGCAGGGTTATCTTGGCACCTGAAGCTGCAAATATTGGTTCATTTTTTTCAGGACTACACTGGGTGTCTTCTTTGATTGGCTACAGCGGTTGCAAATCGAGGAGACAACCAGTGTGGATCGTATTTGCTTGCCGAGTTATTACGCGAAGCATTTGGTTGGAACTGGGTATGAAAAGGATCTTCTGCCCCAAAAAACATCAGCCATTTTGCCCCATTCCAGTCCCAAGCTGAAACGGAGTGGTGCTTGAGAAACACAGATATAAAATTAATGGAGCACCACCTTCCAGCAAGATAAATGGATTGTGAAGAGGGTTGAAAATCTTGTTGATTATTACACTCTGTTAGCCTCGTGCGTCTGCAAGAGGAATAGATCCTCATGAACCCCTACAGGAGTTCATGAGGATCTATGCTTCTTGCAGATGGGTGGAGTTCGCTGCTGTTATTGCTAAAACCAGACCCTTCCCTTGGGGAGTTTTGGTTTTCTTTTAGTATTGCATCAGGAAGACCTTTTCCCCCTTTTTACCGCCCCGGGGAGTTTAATGGTTTATCATATCTTGACAGGCGGGATCGATTTTGAAGACTTAAAAACGTCTCGGTGAGGTATTTCATCTCTTCTAGAATAAAACGCTGGGTGCGCGAAAAGAGTTGATGGCGGAATTTATTTATATTGCTCTGGCTGAGTTCGGTATACAGTTAAATACTTTAAGCCCTCGGCCCTTTCACACTTTAACTGCCGGGGCAAGGCAAACGCTGCCGGGCCCAGCTGCAAGAGACATAGATCCTCATGAGCCCCCGCTGTCGCACTAACTTACCGCTGTCGCACTAACTTACCGCAGTCGCACTAACTTACCGCTGTCGCACTAACATACCGCAGTCGCACTAACTTACCGCTGTCGCACTAACTTACCGCAGTCGCACTAACTTACCGCTGTCGCACTAACATACCGCTGTCGCACTAACTTACCGCAGTCGCACTAACTTACCGCAGTCGCACTAACATACCGCAGTCGCACTAACTTACCGCAGTCGCACTAACTTACCGCTGTCGCACTAACATACCGCAGTCGCACTAACTTACCGCAGTCGCACTAACTGACCGCAGTCGCACTAACTGAACGCAATGGCACTAACTTACCGCAGTCGCACTAACTTACCGCAGTCGCACTAACTTTAACTGACCGCAGTCGCACTAACTTACCGCAGTTGCACTAACTTACCGCAGTCACGCTAACTTACCGCAGTCAACTAACTTACCGCAGTCGCACTAGCTTACCGCAGTCGCACTAACTTATCGCAGTGGCACTAGCTTATCGCAGTCGCACTAACTTACCGCAGTGGTACTAGCTTACCGCAGTGGCACTAACTTACCACAGTGGCACTAGCTTATCGCAGTCCCACTAACTTACCGCAGTCGCACTAACTTACCGCAGTCGCACTAACTTACCGCAGTCGAACTAACTTACCGCAGTCGCACTAGCTTACCGCAGTTGCACTAACTTACCGCAGTGGCACTAGCTTATCACAGTCACACTAACTTACCGCAGTGGTACTACCTTACCGCAGTCGCACTAACTTACCGCAGTGGTACTAGCTTACCGCAGTCGCACTAACTTACCACTGTCGCGGGGCTCATGAGGATTGATGTGTCTTGCTGGTCCTGTGTTCTTTGTTTGGTTCAGTTACATCTTGTTTCTTCACAGCGAATGTTGGTCAGTGCGTAGAGGTATCAGACGCGAAATCCGAGATCCCTGGCAGCGAGGGGGTAAGCCTTCAGGATTGAAATTTCAAAATGTTGGGTAGTTGTTGTCTCTAACCCCTTCAGTGCCAGCGGACGCAGACTGTGTTTTTGCAATCTTCGTTGTTTAAAAAAAAAAAAAAAAAAAAAAAAAAAAACACCTGTCCCATGGATTCAAAGTGGTGTCAGCAAGAAGAATAGATCCTCATGAGCCCCCCGCGACTGCGGGGGCTCATGAGGATCTATACCTCTTGCAGTTGGGTGGCGTTAACAATTTTCTCGGCACTGTACGGGTTAAGACTGCTTACGGTTTAGTAAAGAGATCGACCATGATAGTTCAAATCTGGTTAAGAATAGCTTTTTGGCAGTCACCTTTTTGGTCTGGATTACGAATAGCTTGATGCCTGCAGTGTAACAACTGTAACTGAATAAAGTATAAACGGGAAAACACTCAATATGGGACGGGGATTTTTTTTTTTTTTTTTTTTTTTTTTTTAGAGTTCGGGCACACTGGTCAAGTTGCACTGAAAACACCGCTCTGCAAATTTAACTTCTTACCTGACCGAAATTGACACGCACGGCGGTAACATGGAAGAGGGGGAACAGTGCGTGCAGGCAATGAAGACTGCCTCATGGCTGTTAACCCCTCCAATGCCGAGGAAAACGTGAACGCGATCCGACTGCAAGTGTCGCAGATCCTCACGAGGGCTCGTGAGGATCTATGGCTCTTGCCGAGACAGAATGTGTAGCCAGTGTTTCTTGATGGTCGTGGCTTTTGGGTCGCTGGATAAACATTGGTCTCCACAGACAAACTTTATTTCCAGTGGCACGATAAAGATTTACCCCCGCTTCATTGCTACTGTACGTACATTTTGGGTTCTGGAATCGTGGCTCATTCGACGATCAAAAGACAACACCGTCCAAGAAACATGGACACAAATTGGTCTCAGCAAGAGGCATAGATCCTCATGAGCCCCCGCAGTCGCGGGGGCTCATGAGGATCTATGTCTCTTGCAGATGGATCGTGTTCACTTTTTCTCGGCAGTGAAGATGTTAAGAGGCCTGCGAGTGGTTTCAAGGCCGCTCCGTTTTAATGGGATATGACAACACTGATTATCTCGCACGCTCAAAAGAACAGGTAACTTCGGATACCTTTCCAAATTAACTTAAAATTTTCTCCTTTAAGCTTACCTTGTAGTTTGCCCAAGTCAGCAAAATATATATCTCTGTGTCTTTTCCAATGAGAACCGCTATGGCTATTTCAAACTGACTTAGAAAGAAGCCAATACATATACTTCAGCAGAACAAAAGTTCAACATTCCAAAATGATTATAACAAAATTATCAACTTCGTGAAGAAATTTTTGAAGCGTTTCCACTTTAGTTTAAAACTGCAGAGGGCTCGTTTATGGGCCACGCGGAGTCTGTGTGTTCTCATTTTTCAGAATTTGTGAGCTCTTGAAACCCCGTAAGCATTACGAGGCAGTTAGCGTCGCGCTGGTTTACTGCCCTTGAGAAAGGTTCGACAAGGTTCGAAACGCTTGCTGAAAGCAGTATCCTCCCTTTGAATGGGGCTCCCTCTCGGAAAGCACTTCAAAGAACAAAGTGTCTGAAGGACGGACTGTGCACCTGAATTAAGCTGAACACCAATCAGACTGGCCTGGAAGAATTGGGACACAAAACAGGACTTTAGAAGCTGTGATATAAAACCCGTTGTTTATGTAAGAGGCGCAGATTCTCATGAGCCCCTGCGAATGCAGGGGCTGACTGATGTGAATTTACCCTTTTTGCTCGTGGTAAAAAATTCTGGCTCTTTGCTCTCCTCACGATGAGGCAATCACGCAAGTGGTAGAAAACCGTCTCGTACATCATTCTAATGTAATTTGCTTCGGGAATTGTCGGAGAGTAACGAAGTATTAATTATGCACCGGAGATCTCCGAAGCGGCACTCAGGATAAATTTTCAAGACCACAAAGAGATATGTGACAATGGAATAATGTAATAAAGAATTTTTAAGCTGCAGGTGACGTTGAAATGTTTAATTAACTCATTCAGCCCGACGCACGTATTTCCCAAATTTTGGAGGCGTCATCTATCGACTATGCATCTGTTGCAGGAGCTGGATCGACTATGATAATTCAAGGGTAGTGCCAGATTAGCTTGGCTATACACTTTCGCAACTATTGATGTGTCTCCTTGAATGAGTTAATTGATCAATGATTTACTGAAACACCCACATTAGTACCGGCCAGGGATCAGACTCATGCAACTGGCGCCAGGTAATTACAAGCGAAGGGACTCTTCGAGAAACGGACATTCTTACCTTTGGATCGGTTGTTGTCTCCATGGCTGACCGTGTAGTGGACATTTTGACTTGCCATATTTCCGTGTCAGACACACTTCCACTGATACACAGTCAAAATAAATGTGGACGTGTGCTGTTCAGGTTATAATCCACGCGTTCATACTCTGGATTAAAGTCCACCGCATTCAGTAACATCCTCACACAACGTAGACATATAATATATCCAACATCAAGAACTCTAAAAAAATTCGACACGTCTTTAAAAAATTCAAACCTAAAGGACGTGCAACGATACAGAGCTCTCAAAGGTAAGCATCCGTGAACATGAAAAACTCGACACGTCTATACAGAAGTCAAAACCCAAAGGGGTTTCAACTATACGACTCTACAGACACTGTAAAAAAAAAAAAAAATAATAAAAAAAAAAAAAAATTTAAATCACATACTTCATAAATCTAAAGATACTGTGAAAGTAACAAAATCACAGAAGCTTCACAACCACTTTTCATTTACAAAACACAGGAAATATTCCGATTTTATCAACAAATTATCTGTTTGAAAGGTTTTGTGTAGTGCCACACACAGAAAAGCACCGGCTCACCCACTGACTAATTAGCCGCAGTGTGTCGCGTCCAAAACTCAAACAGTACTAAGCAGCGCGGGACAGCTGCCGACCTGCTTCGGCCCGATGACCTATTGCGTATTAGGCAGTCATCTACTCACCGGCACCATGCATTGTGGTACGCAAGTACATATGCACTGAGGAGCAAAAGAAATGCGACATGGGGGAATCATCGGAAACACTGAAGTGTCCTCTACATCACACACTGAAGTGTCCTCTACATCACACACTGAAGTGTCCTCTACATCACACACTGAAGTGTTTCCGATGATTCCGAAAATGACGCATTTCTTTTGCTCCGCAGTATATGTAGTAGGCCTGCTAGTAGTAACATTTTTATTCTTCTAGCCAAAACACAGCTGTACTCGGGTCAGAGGGACCTCTGTTGTGACCTGACAATAAGGAAACAAAGGCGTAATATTTTGAGACAGACTTAGGCCGTTACACGCCGGAAAGCCGGTGCGTAGTGTAGGTGTGTGCGTGTAGGTGTGTGTGTGTGTGTGTGTGTAGGTGTGTGCGTCTAGGTGTGTGCGTGAGTCTGGAGCAATGGGGGAGTTAACTCATTGTGCTCGAGGTACAAAATACCCACATTTTGGAGTTTATGCTCTGAGTACAGCGTCGACTCTCCCCACAGCTACGTTCCAGTGCCCCCATTGCCCTCGCAGGTGTGGCTCCAGGATTGGCTTGGCCAGCCACACCCGCACCCACAAATAGAAGTCATGCACAATGACGACATCATCGGTTTTCGATGGTCTACCCATTAAATTAGACTGCATTACGATTCAGGTGACAGATCGACCATGATAGTTCAAGGGTGGTGGCAGAATAGCTTGGCGCCTATAGGCGCCAAGCTATTCTACCACCACCCTTGAACTATCATGGTCGAGCCTTATCTTGATGTGGCGTGCCGCCGGCTGAGTGAAGTTAAAGGGACCCGCTCCAGACGATTGCTGAAGGAATCACGTCTACAAAAACCGCTGCCGACAGACAGGGGGTTAATAGTTTACTATACAATGTCCCCTTTGCACATGGTCTAAGTATGATCTACAATGATGCTACATAGGAGAGTTGACAGATTTTTGTTTTGTTTTGTTTTGTTTTGTTTTTTCGTCGTTGTTGTTGTTGTTGTTGTTTTGTGCTCTTTTTTTATTATTTATTTATTTTTTAATTTTTTTTTTGAGGGGGGGTGGGGGGGGGAGGGGGAGAGAGGGCGGGGTTTCGTTTCGTTTCGCTTCGATTGTTTTTGTTTAGTTGTGTCTTGTCTTTGTTTCGTTTTCCTTTTTTAAGTCCCTTCTATTTATAGAAGGGACTTTTTAGGACGGGTCGCGGTGGGGCGAATTTAATAGCATGTCCATGATGTCAAAGGCGGGCAGGCTAAACCTCTAACAATTGAAGTATCAAGATAAAAATTACGTCATGTCTAGTTACGCTAACCTCGCTGCTGAACGTACATTTGTATGTATGTGCTTATGTATGTATGTATGTGTGTGCGTATGTATGTAAACAAGAGAATTTCCGATATTTCTGTACACACAAGCTTGAAACTTGGCGAAATACTTTCTTAAGTGGGTGGCTAAGAGAGCCTCCGAGCACATTGTAATTGAATGTCCCATTGAAGACATAAACAACCGTTTATATGAAGTCGGTTGACCCAGATTAGAGTCCGTAATTTTTGTCATATTTACTTGAACTTTTGCATATAGCTAGTTTGAAAAAAGACATTGGATGAATTCGTTAGCCAGCTTTGTATCTTTTCAACTTCTTAGTAAAAATTAAGTCTTTTCCAAAAAGAATTAAAACACTAAACAAGATGGGATGAACCATAACCCACATAGTCCCTTCTATATGACTGTTGTCCTCGCGATCAAGGGTCTCTACCTTTTGTGTTTGACCTGATTCTGATGTTGAATTATCTCCTATTGAAAAAGTCTCACAGATCTGGCAATTCGTCACTGAGCTCTATAAGGGGCGCAGGATATACGCGTCATTGATTTGTCAAACGTCATTTGTCATGATGTAAGTTTTAGTTTTTACGTAATTTAATATTTTTCGTGATATGAGTTTCACTTTCGCTTCATAGGTTTGAGCAAATGGTGACAAAAACTAGAACTTCACGGTACAATTTCAGTCTTGCTATAATTTGTGTGAAAGCAGGTTGACTTTACCTAGCTACATGATATACTAAGTACACGGGTCACCTGCATGCTCCTCTGAAAGCGCGTCGATGTGTGTCAGTGTTAGCGCGTGCATGCGCGCGCGCTCCAAACATCTCCAAGAGGCATAGATCCTCATGCGCCTGGAGGACGTATGAGAATCTATTCATCCTGGATATTCGCGCATGTTTGTGAGAGAGAGAGAGAGAGAGAGAGAGAGAGAGAGAGAGAGAGAGAGAGAGAGAGAGAGAGAGAGAGAGAGAGAGAGAGAGAGAGAGAGAGAGACGAGAGACGAGAGCCGCGCGCGCGAGAGAGAACGACGTCATATTTAGAGTCAATGTCTGCGTGGTGACGTAGTTGCCTCTTTTACGTCACTGCCTCTGACTTTCTCTAGAAGTCAAGTTTTTTTTTTTTAGTGTATTAATTCTTTTCTGAAAAGAATTAATTTTTACTAAAGAAGTTGAAAGGATACAAAGTTGGCTAACGAACTCATCCAATGTCTTTCTCCAAACTATTATGCAAACGTTCAAGTAAATGTGACAAAAAATGCGGACTCAGTCTAATCTGGGTCAACCGACTTCCCATAAACGGTTGTTTATGTCTTCAATGAGACATTCTATTACAATATGCTCAGAGGCTCTCTTAGCCACCCACTTTAGAAAGTATTTCGCCAAGTTTCAAGCTTGTGTGTACATACATACATACATACGCACATACGGACATACGGCGCTTCGGATCCAAATGTACGTTCAGCAGCGAGGTTAGCGTAA
Organism: Semisulcospira habei; assembly: GCA_036245525.1. Taxonomy (NCBI): domain Eukaryota; kingdom Metazoa; phylum Mollusca; class Gastropoda; family Semisulcospiridae; genus Semisulcospira; species Semisulcospira habei. The sequence continues at coordinate 212,932,954 of BTPG01000001.1, forward strand.
CAAGACAAGACGTAATTAAATTGTTATCTTGTTACTTCAATTGTTCGAGGTTTATCCTGCCCGCCTTTGACATCATGCAAAGAAGTACCCAACGGAGAAAGAAACACGCTTAGAAAAGACGGGTACAACACAATTTATTAATATTTCGGGTAAATACCCTTTGTCAAAGTAGACAAACAAACAAACAGAGAGATTAGCCGCTACTTATCTTCTTCTGCTAGTGTGCGTCAGTGTATTTTATTTTCTGTGATGTTTCTTTGTCTCTGTTCGTGTGTAATCTTCCAGTGATCATTTTGTGTTGACGGTGAGGTCATGCATTTTATAATAATGCAATTACACCAACAAGCATTTTCCCAGTACGCAAAGGCCCTTGGACCCACGACGGCCGTCATGAGCCCTAAGACGTATTGCTACTGGGGTTGCGAGTATATTTATTTGTTCTGGTTATATCAAGCCATTTCCTCCAGCATAATTTTGCCGTTATATGGCCAAAGCCATTATGTCATTTTTTTTTTTAAAGCGAGATTTTCATTGTATGACAGTGGTAATCTCGCTTTTCTCAAAAGTGGATATACTGACCTTTGCCATAGTTACAACGGCGGAATTGTTCCCTTGTGTCAATCAGTGTTGGTGCAAATTGGACACGCAAAGAACATAAAGGCGAGAGAGAGAGAGAGAGAGAGAGAGAGAGAGAGAGAGAGAGAGAGAGAGAGAGAGAGAGAGAGAGAGAGAGAGAGAGAGAGAGAGAGAGAGAGAGAGAGAGAGAGAGAGAGAGAGAGAGAGAGAGAGAGAGAGAGAGAGAGAGAGAGAGAGAGAGAGAGAGAGAGAGACAGGGAGAGAGACAGGGAGAGAGAGAGAGAGACAGACAGACAGACATTCATACAGAGAGAGAGAGAGAGAGAGAGAGACAGACAGACAGACAGACACAGAGACAGATTCTCTATTCCCGTCATGGACAAAGCGAACTGTAGCAAGTGAGGTATCGTTTGCGACAAACGACTTGCACCAACAAAGGAGAGTGAAGTCACGGCTACACTTGGACCATCTCTAGATCTTCATGCCTCTTGGAGATGTTAGAAGTGTTATTTGTGCCTATGTAATGATGTTAGAAGTGTTATTTGTGCCTATGTAATGATGTTAGAAGTGTTATTTGTGCCTATGTAATGATGTTAGAAGTGTTATTTGTGCCTATGTAATGATGTTAGAAGTGTTATTTGTGCCTATGTAATGATGTTAGAAGTGTTATTTGTGCCTATGTAATGATGTTAGAAGTGTTATTTGTGCCTATGTAATGATGTTAGAAGTGTTATTTGTGCCTATGTAATGATGTTAGAAGTGTTATTTGTGCCTATGTAATGATGTTAGAAGTGTTATTTGTGCCTATGTAATGATGTTAGAAGTGTTATTTGTGCCTATGTAATGATGTTAGAAGTGTTATTTGTGCCTATGTAATGATGTTAGAAGTGTTATTTGTGCCTATGTAATGATGTTAGAAGTGTTATTTGTGCCTATGTAATGATGTTAGAAGTGTTATTTGTGCCTATGTAATGATGTTAGAAGTGTTATTTGTGCCTATGTAATGATGTTAGAAGTGTTATTTGTGCCTATGTAATGATGTTAGAAGTGTTATTTGTGCCTATGTAATGATGTTAGAAGTGTTATTTGTGCCTATGTAATGATGTTAGAAGTGTTATTTGTGCCTATATAATGATGTTAGAAGTGTTATTTGTGCCTATGTAATGATGTTAGAAGTGTTATTTGTGCCTATGTAATGATGTTAGAAGTGTTATTTGTGCCTATGTAATGATGTTAGAAGTGTTATTTGTGCCTATGTAATGATAAGAAACTGTTCTTCCTCTGTGGTTTCGCTCTCGTACGTTGTTGGAACTCGATCGGCGTAAACGTGACGCCTGCACAATTAACACAGTTACGGGGCTTTAGAACAACACTCACGCTCATTAGCAATGCGAGCTACCAGCAGGGAACATGTCGTCACGTCCAACGTCACCAAACGGTCAAACATAAAACGTCACGCATTAATTGACTGTGTCTGTTTCTGTAGACCGATAGTCTGTTTTGCTGAGGGCTTAGTACAATAATGCAGCTAATTTATTGGTACCTGGCCTAAAAACACAGGGACACGGGAAACACGACGCAGACTACAGGTCAGATATCACATTGAGCCCTAAGCTTAACCCATTACAGGTCAGATATCACATTAGGCCCTAAGGTTAACTCATGTAGCCCCGACGCACCGCACCGGGAGATGGATCGGCCATGATAATTCAAGGGTAGTGGCAGATTAGCTTGGCGCCTTAAGCGGGATTCCAACCCAGCCCGGGACCTTTCGGCCGCTCTACCACTGTGCCACCCAGCTCCCCTGTTCCAAGGTGGAGATGGAGTAGGGAGCTATTATGACCACAAAAAAGTGAACACAAGTGGTGACTGATGCGCTTTGCGATAAATTGTCAATCCCAAAGCACTGTTATACTCTATACTAGATAAGCAGTCCTCAGCAATGTGCATTTACACGGCCTTCACCGATAGACCACGCAGATCCTGTTTTGAAATCGTTGTTAATTCAACGCCAAAAAGTGATGTCATCAAGAGGCATAGATCATTATGAGCCCCCGCAAAGCGGGGGCTCATGAGGATCTATACCTCTTGCAGGCGGGGTTCATTTCAGCAGTGCAGATTAAAGCCAGTGACAAAAACGTACCCCCCCCCCCCCCCAAAAAAAAAAAAAAAAAAAAATGCCCCTTGGCGTGTAATTAATGGCATCACAGCTAAAATTCTAACTTACACCCCAGCCCCCCCTTCCCGCACTCCATCAGTTTCCTCCCACCCACACTGGCTGTCTCAATAGACTCAGCGGTAGCGAATCGATGGAGACGACCAGTGTGCCGTCCACCCCTCCCCCCCCCACCCACCCCCTATCCCCCATCCCCCCCCCCCCCACCTCTCGTCTTCTTTTCAAGGGCCCATCCCCGGCATGATTACATGAAGACAAGTCATCTGCGCAATCAGAGCGAGGTAAACACGATTAAGGTGTCAGCCTCTGAAGTGTGGCTGCTAGCGAGTGGATGTGATGCCTGTTTACAGCGCGAATCAACTTTCTCCCCAGATTAGAATAGGGAGGAAACATCTTTTGGCTAGCGGGAAGAGAGCGAGAGAACACGCGAAATCTTTGATCAGTCTTGCTTTATCAGAGTACGATCTTAAGCGGCTCAAAAGCATTTTTTGTGTGCTGGTCTGTGATTGTGAAGCTCATCGGCTGAAATCCGTAAGGTTCACAATCAGAGACCAACACACTAAGCCCTTCATTTCAAAAAAAAAATAAAAATCAACACGTTTATTAATTTTGGGTGAAATTTCAGTCAGTCGGGTGTGGCTTATGGCGCCGGGTGTACGAGAGTAAACATTTGGCAGGTGACATTTCTGATTTGTGCTGGTCTGTGAGTTTCTACCTAGCGGTTCATCGCTGTGATGTCCAAAATCACAGACACGCGTGCTTACTTTCTTCAACCCTTCATCGCGAGTTGTAGCAGACTATTTTGCAATACTATTTGTTAATTCAACATCAACAGCCAGGAAGGTGGACACAAAGTGATGTCAACAAGAGGCATAGTTCCTCATGAGCCCCCGCAACTGCGGGGGCTCATGAGGATCTATGTCTCTTGCCGAGTTGGATTGGCAATTAAGCGGTTAAACTGACTTTGATCATCTCACAAAACAGATAGGTGAGGCTAGCGCTGGCAGAATTGTACACAAACCAAGAGGAATCACTCAGCGCCGGACAGACAAACAGTTAGATCCCCTGCCCCCGCCTATCAGGCACCCAATCGCCAGCCCACAGAGAAATACGCAGGTATAGAATAAGACGATCATTTGCATCTTCAAAAAAGATGCATCAGGTCTCTTATATATGACTTTGATCAGCAAGTTACTCTCTGATGGTCCTACTAATCTTAACTGAAGGTATATTACATTTATAATCCGTCCACTCATCCCCGACAAGACAAACGAAGACATACAAAATACGCATAATTATAAGCTTTTAGTTTAAAAGCATGCCTAACATTTCTACTCCCACAAACACTTTTGGCACACAGATCGACCTTGCACGCTCAAAAGTAGTGCCGGATTAGCTTGATTAATGCCTAAAATTCATCTTTTAGTGCTTAGCTGACGAATCTGATGTATGAGAGATGATTTGGTCACGGAAACGAAACGGTGGGACCATTGCGGATTTCCACTGCAGGCATAATGATTTGTGTCCAGACAATGCGTCTGGAAATACTACACATTACAAACATTACGCTGCCTGAAGTGACTCCAAGTAAGGCTTTCCTTCATCCTATAAGCCTGTGGCTTGTTTGGATCTGATGGAAATTGCAATATATCTTTTTATGCAGTTTGCAAAGAAATAAACTAGATAAACCAAGGTTTCCTCACAATTCTTTTATTTCTGCAAAACTTGGGAACAGGTAAAAGTCAGAGGTGATTACCTTCTTAAAGTGTCGAAGCTATGTGAATACACGACCCAACTGCAAGAGATATAGACCCTCTTGAGCCTCATGAACACCACCCAACTGCAAGCTTGAGCCTCATGAACACGACCCAACTGCAAGAGATATAGACCCTCTTGAGCCTCATAAACACAACCCAACTGCAAGAGACATAGATCCTCATGCGCCTCCGCATTCGCGGGGCTCATGATGATCTATGTCTCTTGCCTACCGCATATTATAGTCGCGTGCTTCCTAATGCAGATAGGTCATTATCGGATTTTAACCGCATAACCGCTACGTTCGGCGGAGAAGCAGTGTTTCTACGCGTCTTTTGTGCCGAATGGTTTCGTCAGTAGCAAACAGGGGGTTAATGTCCGGTGGTTTCAAAGAGGCGAGCCGTGACGTCTGGCAGGTGAAGAGTTAAGTTTCTTCCGCATTGTTCAACTGACTGCTAGCTGACTGATATGAGGGTCTGGCGGTGTGGCCGGCATGTACATGTGCGGAGGTAAACGTTTGCATTTAATTATTGGTAGAAAATAGCACTGCCCAGTCAACACACCAAAGATGTTTGCATGAGAGTACATGTACATTAACCCTTATCATTCGGATTACACCAGTGTGTGAAATAAGTTTGACTAAAACATTATAGTTCAAGGCCGGTAGTGCCAGAATAGCTTGGCGCCTCAAGGCGCCAAGCTATTCTGGCACCACCCTTGAACTAAAGCCATTGGTTTATATCCTTATCTGTAAGCACTATAATGTAGCTTGTATATATGGCAGTGGACAAATTTGAGATTTTTTAGCCTCAGTATGATATGGGTTAAGTTTTATTAGATCTCCCACAAGTGAAGACCGAGAATCCTTTTCCCACGACAGCAACGTGCAATATAATAATGTTGCCACGCCTACACGCACCAATACAATAAGATAAATAGCGCAGTGTCTTCTTCTCTGTTTATTCTGAAATATTAATAAACTGTGTTGTAACTGTCTTTTCTAAGCGTGTTTCTGTATTCGTATGGTTTGGATTCACCAGCTAAATGTAGCAAATGTTACGCCATGAGGATTGAACATCAATTTACATGTACGTTGTCAGGAACTACTAAACTACGGATATTTTGTTGGTAATTTAGAATTGGTCTCCACTCAGTGTAAATTATGAAAGACAATTGTTTCCTCGACTGCAGTCTGTGAGATTGCTCTCGAGTCCCCCCCCCCCCACCCCACCACCCACCCCACCCCACCCCCACCCCCAACCCCCCCACCCCCTACCCCACCCCCCACCTCACCCCACCCCACCCCACCCCCCACCCCCACCCCCTAGCAAAAACCTGTCTTGAACGCAAAAGAGTTTTTGTACCTAAAGCGCCCAAAATTAACCCGTTCGCTATCGGTAGCGCTTTTTTGTCGGGGATGATTCCTGCAGGACCGGCTGGCTGACTGGATTTCGGCAGGACTGGCTGGCTGACTGGATTCCGGCAGGACTGGGTGGATGACTGGATTCCGACAGGACTGGCTGGCTGACTGGATTTCGGCAGGACTGGCTGGCTGACTGGATTCCCGCAGGACTGACTAGATGACTGGATTCCTGCAGGACTGGCTGGATGACTGGATTCCGGCAGGACTGGCTGGCTGACTGGATTTCGGCAGAATTGGCTGGCTGGCTGACTGGATTTCGGAAGGACTGGCTGGCTGACTGGATTTCGGCAGGAGTGGCTGGCTGACTGGATTTCGGCAGGACTGGCTGGCTGACTGGATTCCTGCAGGACTGGCTGGCTGACTGGATTCCTACAGGACTGGATGGCTGACTGGATTCCTGCAGGACTGGCTGGCTGACTGGATTCCTGCAGGACTGGCTGGCTGACTGGATTCCTGCAGGACTGGCTGGCTGACTGGATTCCTGCAGGACTGACTAGATGACTGGATTCCTGCAGGATTGGCTGGATGACTGGATTCCGGCAGGACTGGCTGGCTGACTGGATTCTGGCAGGCTGACTGGATTCCGGCAGGACTGTATGGCTGACTGGATTCCGGCAGGACTGGCTGGCTGACTGGATTCCGGCAGGACTGCCTGGCTGACTGGATTCCGGCAGGACTGCCTGGCTGACTGGATTCCGGCAGGACTGTCTGGCTGACTGGATTCTGGCAAGACTGGCTGGCTGACTGGATTCCTACAAGACTGGCTGGCTGACTGGATTCCTACAGGAATCATCGTGACAAAAACCGCTACCCACAGCCAAAGGGTTAATGTCGCTGAAGCCACAGGAACGCAAAAATACAGATGATCATTTTGGTTACCACTGAAAACTAGTGAAATGGTCGATTTGTTTATTGTTCATTTGTATGACATAATAAAATGTCCTTCGTAAGAATTGTGTTTTGTGTTTTCACATAAATGATGCTGGTTTAATAAGTTTTTACATTTGTTTGTTTGTTTGTTTGTTTGTTATTTTCTTTGTTTCTTTCTTTATTTCATTGATTGCTCTTTGTTCGTTTGCTCGTTCGTTTGTTTAATCAATGCTAACAATTATAAGGTTTAAAAATGAAAAATAATTGAGTCGCTACTGATCAGTCAACGGACGTAACTCGTGTAGGCTCCCTGGGCCTGTGCACTCATGGCTGACTGAACGTCGAACTATTTCTTCGTTTCGTTGGACACAAATAAGCATTGGACCAACACGGGGATAAGAATGCTGCCCTGGCAGTCGTGAGGTACTGGGTTAGAATCCCTTGACGAGCACAAAGATAATGGGATATGGATTTTTTCCCCACAATTATCCAGCCTATCGTGTCAAATTTGGGTACAGACTCGGTTTACGGTACCTTTCTCGCGACTTTAGCGGCTCATGAGGATCAATGGTTCTTGCAGATGGAAGGATACTGACCTCACATAAGCTCACCGCTTGACCTATCAGGCGCAAGTGTAATTGATTCCCTCTCCCCCGCCACTGCTGACCTTTCCGCTTGAGTGAGCACAAGAAGGGCCCATCAGAAGACGGTAAATAAGGGACAGCACACCGGAGATGAGAATCTTTAGACCACTACAGACTAAACATCCACCCTGCCTCCTTCCTTTGAGGACAGCAGAAGTAAGTGTCCGCCCGACGAGCAAAACAGCCTCATTCACGAAAGTGAATTTATTGTAAACCTACATCACCTGGAATGAGGATGTTAGGCGGACGGTGTCCTTGGATTCGAATCAGTGTCTTGGAACATGAATGAAAAAATGTTACTTTAGCCTCGATCTTGGTTGACGAGAAACTACTTTAACAACCGCCGAAATGCAAGAGGTATAGATCCTCATGAGCCCCCGCTTATATTTGCGGGGGCTCATGAGGATCTATACCTCTTGCAGAAACCGTTCTGTATTGATGTTCCTATGATATGAACGGCTGGGGAGTGTAGACGCTGAATTGAGATCGAGAATGAGTTCAAACACACAGTGTGCGTCCATTGGCTATGAGAGTGTTAGTAATATATGACCACTTGACACTTTGACACCTCATGACCCCTGCCACCCCTCCACCTCCCCCACTCCCCTCCTCCTCCCCCCGCCCCCACAGAGAGAGAGAGAGAGAGAGAGAGAGAGAGAGAGAGAGAGAGAGAGAGAGAGAGAGAGAGAGAGATGATGATGATGATGATGATGATGATGATGATGATGATGATGACGATGACGATGATGATGATGAATCTATTATGACAATGACAATGACACAATGACAAATGATTCTTTGTTTTACAATGGTGGAAGTTTTGGTTGGGAAAAAACATTTTTCGAAATTACAGTTGCTAATCTAATTTGCATGTAATGCACAAGCCACAAAATACCATCATTAAAATGTTGTTTTTTTTATTTTTTTTTTAAAGAAGTATAAAACGAATAAAATAATTTTTTTAAATTTAATCAGAGAGAGTGAGAGTGAGAGCTGGCAGCAGGGTGGGGAAACCCACGTGGTGACGTGCCCCTAACATCTGACCGGCTCGTGAGTTGAGCGACACTAATCCGATAGTCCTCAGGCGGAGCCGGCCAGGTGCACCAAAGACATTAAATATGCCGTCTATGGAGGCACATATTTCCTGTATTTTCTTTTCCCCTGTAAACTCAACGCTGTTACTGACTTTGACTGCAAAATCCCAGTGTCTTTAACTTGTACAAGATATCATAAGTGCAACCCTCGATCAAATCTTCCGTCTGGGGAATAGAATGATACCGCAAATGTCAGCAAGAGGCATAGATTCTCATGAGCCCTGCGTCAACAGGGCTCATGAGAATCTATGCCTCTTGCAAATGAAAGGAACTTGTCTATGAACATCCGTACCCCGTTGAGATATAAGGGACTTTGCTGTAGTGGCTGATAATACGGACAGTTAAGGATGCCGAAACAATTTTAATATACACGAAAGTCTCGCATGACCTTCAATGACATTTAGAGTTGCTTTGACAACAGCTAGCATTTCCTCATGCGTGAGTGCCGTCAGCTTGGGCGGGGTTCAGGGACTTATAAAGACGGATTTTCCTACCGCGAGGGTGATATCGATAATAATTTAAAGAACACCCCCCCCCCTCCCCACCCTTGTACGAATCAATCGTTGAAATCTCTGGAGCGGTAGTCAAAAACACAGGAAAAAAACTTTCTTTTCTTTATTCAAATTACTTCACTTCATTAAATCACTTCATTGAGGGAAAAATGAAACGATGCAAGAGGCAAAGAACCCCCATGACCCCCCGCAGATGCGGGGGGTCATGGGGGTTCTTTGCCTCTTCATTTTGGACCCTGTTCATATCCGCGTTCTTTTGGGCACTGCTTTCCATATCCGCGTTCTTTTGGGCACTGCTTTCCATATCCGCGTTCTTTTGGGCACTGCTTTCCATATCCGCGTTCTTTTGGGCACTTCTTTCCATATCCGCGTTCTTTTGGGCACTTCTTTCCATATCCGCGTTCTTTTGGGCACTTCTTTCCATATCCGCGTTCTTTTGGGCACTGCTTTCCATATCCGCGTTCTTTTGGGCACTTCTTTCCATATCCGCGTTCTTTTGGGCACTTCTTTCCATATCCGCGTTCTTTTGGGCACTGCTTTCCATATCCGCGTTCTTTTGGGCACTTCTTTCCATATCCGCGTTCTTTTGGGCACTGATTTCCATATCCGCGTTCTTTTGGGCACTGCTTTCCATATCCGCGTTCTTTTGGGCACTTCTTTCCATAGCCGCGTTCTTTTGGGCACTGCTTTCCATATCCGCGTTCTTTTGGGCACTTCTTTCCATATCCGCGTTCTTTTGGGCACTGCTTTCCATATCCGCGTTCTTTTGGGCACTTCTTTCCATATCCGCGTTCTTTTGGGCACTTCTTTCCATATCCGCGTTCTTTTGAGCACTTCTTTCCATATCCGCGTTCTTTTGGGCACTGCTTTCCATATCCGCGTTCTTTTGAGCACTGCTTTCCATATCCGCGTTCTTTTGGGCACTGCTTTCCATATCCGCGTTCTTTTGGGCACTGCTTTCCATATCCGCGTTCTTTTGGGCACTGCTTTCCATATCCGCGTTCTTTTGGGCACTGCTTTCCATATCCGCGTTCTTTTGGGCACTGCTTTCCATTTGAGTTCATTAGAAGTGAAGGGATTATATAGTTTATTATAGCTGACAACGGTGTTTAGGCGCCGCATTACACACCAATTTGCAAGGATCAAAATTAACATAAACTGACAAAACAAAAGCCCAAAAATAATACGCATTATTTTACAAGGAACAAAAAAAGAACACAACCGAAAAAGATTACACATCATTTTGCGACAAACAAAAAAGAACAAAAACTCTCAAGAGAAGAAAAAAGAAGAAGAAAAAAAGAATAATAGATCGTGGATTCCACACGAGATACGTTTATTTGTGTCGTCGCAGTGTCGTTCGGTAGATTTTGCGGCGGAAGGGACGCAACCTCTGCTGAAACTAAACTTGGCTTCATTTCAGACCGCCGCATGCATCTTCACAATCGATTCCTGAGCCGTGCTATATTTCTGTTAGACTATGGTCACATGTCGCTGCATGCCAAAGATCGCGAGAATTAGTTCACATTTCAGACACACGCTTGATTGTGCAAACCTACGTGTTTGTTTGCTTTGACGGTAACCGTACTGTAGGGCGAACTGACAGTAAAGCTGTAACCCCTTCACATCCGAAAAAAGTAAAACACGGCCAAGCTGCAAGAGGCATAGATCCTCATGAGCCCCCGCAGTTGCGGGGGCTCATGAGAATCTATGTCTCTTGCTGATACCACTGTATCTCTATGTTCCTAGGACGACTTTGGCTCTTTGGTGTTGATGAAGTAACAAAGATTTCAGCAACACAGTCTGCGAACGCTGGCAGTGAAGGGGTTAAACATACATTTGAGGCAAGTTTGGGCTCCAGAATATTTTTTATATAATTCAACTGATAATGAAACCGTGGGAGAAAAGGAAGGAAATATTGAAACAAAGATAGATGAAACATTAATTATCAAACGCATGAATGCATCTACGAATAAAAGGATAAGACATGGACATGGCATGGCTTACAATACAAGACCTTATTTTTAAATGTCTCTTGACTTGAACTTCAGAACTTCAAAAAATAACCATAACAAAATAACCGCTCGTCTTGCACAACACAGTCAAGAATCGCAAGCTCATGACGCTTTCCGCATTTCAGCCAATCTCTACTCAGCTTACACAAAAATAATACGAGGCTGACGCGCAATGAAGATGTCAAAATAACGAATATACCATACATTCCAACCTATCATCATTCACTTTACAAAACAAACACGCAATCAGCTGCTAAAACATTTAACCCCCTTGTGCAGGCACGCCACCGGTACTGTTCACAGACACTTTAACCCTTTTCATCCTGACACACGCTTGCATGAAATAAATTCGACTGCGATAGTTCAAGGGTGGGGCCAGAATAGCTTGGCGCCTGATCTTTTCCCTCCTCTGTAATGTAGCCTTCACAACACAATAAACAACTCAGTTTTTAAAAAATCAGCCTCAGGATATGGTGGGTTAAAGAATTCAACCAAGCCACCCAACGTCTCGCGAACACGCAAAGCAGACGTCAGGAAGGGATGAAATTTCCGAGATTTCCCGAGATTTGGATGAGACGTTCATAAAATATGCATTTTCGTCTTTCCTTAACTATCACCTGCCGCGTCCGGCGTGCCCAGATTGGTTTGATTTTCTCCCAGATATCGTGTGTTGGTCGTGTTTTTCTACAGACATGCAGAGTGCAATCCATCATCACACCAGGCATTCGAATTCTGAACTAAACGGAGCAAAAACTGAGATAACTGCAAGAGGCATGGATTCTCATGCGCCCCCGCCTGCGGCGGGGGCGCATGAGAATCCATGCCTCTTGCTGGTAATTGCTAGCATCTACGTCCCCGGGAGTTAAGGTCTATCAGGGTTAGGTCTTTTGGAACCGAATGTGCTGCAGGGGCCTAGCCAGATACACCACCCAGCCCTGTTCAATCAACAGCGGCTGGAATAAGGGAAGCAGAGTCAACAACAAATAAATCACTGTTGCAAAAGAAACGACAAAACATATCACTCCCATACAAATATCGGCACCACCGCCACAACAACAACCACCAAACACAAACTATATCAGCAATTAATTCATCTCGGCCAAAAAAAACAAAAAAAAAGATATCACAACCCACAAAACCTTAAATATATTAACAATTGAGTCATCCCGGCAACCAAATAATACACGAACCAAATAGATATCTATGTGAAATACCATTTCGGACTAAAAAATACTGTTGAAACATGCATATTAGATATTTCGTTTATTCCATTGTGTGCACAGATAACGATGTCTAAAGAAAATCGTCTACGTTGTTCTGCACTACTTTGAAATCAAACTTTAACCCGTTCAAAGCCGGTTGGCGCATGCGCAGACAGTGTTTCCGCCATCTTCGATAATTCAACACAATCAAACTTCGCTGTCCCAGGAACATGGATTAAAAAACTGTGTCAGCAAGAGGTATAGATCCTCATGAGCCCCCGCAACTGCGGGGACTCATGAGGATCTGTACCTCTTGCAGTTGGGTTGGGTTCTAATTTTCTTGGCACTGCACAGGTTAAAGGGTGACTGCCAAGCGAGCAAAATGCAAAGAAATCCAAACAAACCAATCAAGAACAAAGGAAGAAACGCGCTTAGAAAGGACAACTACAACACATTTGAGTTCTACTTGCCTGGTCTAAGCGTGTTTCTTTCTATGTTGGGGATTTTCCTTGCACTAAGTTGGGTTAACTCATTCTGCCCGCGACACACCACAGCAAGATAAGGCGGCTCGACCATGATAGTTCAAGGGTGGTGGCAGAATGGCTTGGCGCTTATAGGCGCCAAGCTATTCTGCCACCACCCTTGAACTATCATGGTCGATCTGTCTCCTGAATTATAAGGCAGTCCTCAGAGGATAAATCCAGAATGTGGATATTTCGTACCTCGGGCACATTGAGTTAAGGCGAACACGACCATAGCTCAAAAGAGGCGAGGTGGGCCGGGTGGGGAACGAGTAGGGAAGAGGGTAGGAGCAGCCATATCTCTAAACTTACCCCTCTCACGCAAACAAGCGTGCATAAATCGCCGGGTGGCTTGATTAGTTTTGTTGGAAGTTGCAGTTATCTGTTTGGGGCAAAATTAGCGTAAAATTGAATCCTCTTTCGTGTTGCGCTTTGTCGGTGCCAGTAAAATTATCAAATTCTTTTCGCTGCTGATTTGGCTGCTTTTGTGCAGCAGTAAATTAATCTGTCTGTCTCTCTGTCTCTGTCTCTGTCTCTGTCTCTCTGTCTCTGTCTCTCTCTCTCTCTCTCTCTCTCTCTCTCTCTCTCTCTCTCTCTCTCTCTCTCTCTCTCTCTCTCTCTCTCTCTCTCTCTCTCTCTCTCTCTACCTTTCATAGTAGAGTCTTTAACTTGCATCTACAATCGTTGTATTGATCGTGGCGAATTCCCCTCTGATCTGAAAAAGGCCAAAGTTATTCTGCTTTCTAAGAACAAAGATCTTTTCAGATCCCAATAAATTCAGACCAATTTCTATCTTGTCTTCACTTTCAAAACCCATAGAAAAGCACATACACAAACACTTACAGCACTTTCTTGACACACACGACCTTATTCATCCCTGACAGTCAGGATTTTGCCCGCGGCACTCTTGTCAAACAGCTCTCTCACATTTAACGGATCGTTTTCTCACATCAATAAACAAAGCACTGTTGACTAGAGTGATCTTTTTAGACTTTTCCAAAGCCTTCGACTTAGTTAACCATACCCTCCTTACCGAAAAACTCTCAGTCTACCGCGTAAGTGACCGAGCTGTATCCTTTTTTAAATCCTACCTTGAAGGCCGACGACAGTATATCAGCGTAAATGGCAAATCATCCTCTGAGGGGCTGATTATGCATGGCGTGCCCCAGGGATCTATTCTCGGGCCTTTATTGTTCACACTTTACATAAATGACTTACCTTTACATATCTCACAACCTGACGTAACATGTAGCTTATTTGCAGATGATGCAACTTTGGATGTGTCTGCGCCGGACGTGCCCACAATCACTAGTTCCTCCAGCAGTCAAAAAATGAAGTCTTTGATTGGTGCCAGACTAAATCCGTGATTCCAAATCCATCAAAGACGGGATGTATGCTTGTGACAACAAGGCAAAAGCATCAGCTGAGCCCGCCGCCACTCAAAATTTTCCTTCAACAGCAACCAATAGCGCAAGTTAGAGAACATCGTTTGCTTGGTGTCACTGTAGACGACCAGCTCAGTTGGCACTCGCATACTAATTCTATTTGTAAGGTTTTGTCAAAAATTCTATATTTGTTATATAGACTAGTTCAATTCACCGACGTTTCAACCAGACAGTTGTTTTATAATGCACACATAAAATCTCATCTAGATTATGCATCGACATTATGGGATGGATGCAGCGATATATTTGTTTTTTAGAAAGAATAAATTCACTTCATAGACGTGCGGCAAAGCTTATCCTAAACAATTCCCACACCACTTTGAGTACCGACGATAAACTAACAAAATTAAATATGTTGCCCCTCCGTAAGCACTTTCTATTCAATAAATGTGTATTTATGCGTAAGATCACTCTTACAAAATCACCAGGATATCTCGCTGCTCTCTTTAAGGCTCCCAACACTCAGTACCCGACACTGAGGAACGACCTGGTAGTGCCTAGGCCCTGCCTTGACATTTTTAAATCGTCCTTGTCATATTCAGCAACCCAAAAATGGAATTTACTTCCAAAAGAAATAAAACCTATCACGACCATAAATGCTTTCAAGACACGGCTTCATCAGCATTTGCTACAAATGAAAGTGTAAACTGCCTTTGTCTTAGAATGACGTAGTATTTTGAATTTGTCTATCTGATTGTATTTTGTTTGTTTTTTTTGTTTGTTTTGTTTTTTGTAATCTTATGGTACATTTGTTAGATGGTAGCGCATGATATCTCATTACCTGTATCAAGTGTGTTTATGATTATGATTATCCTCTCTCTCTCTCTCTCTCTCTCTCTCTCTCTCTCTCTCTCTCTCTCTCTCTCTCTCTCTCTCTCTCTCTCTCTCTCTCTCTCTCTCGTGCGCGTGTTTGTGTTTAGTGGACAATATATTTTGTACCACTGTTCTTTGATGTCCCTGTTTTATGTATATTTTGTACTTAGTCGTAGTTGTAGCAACGGCAGGTACGAAAAATGACATAGTCACTGACTGTGTTCATATCTTCACCGTTGTAAAATATTCATTGATTCATTCTCTCTCTCTCTCTCTCTCTCTCTCTCTCTCTCTCTCTCTCTCTCTCTCTCTCTCTCTCTCTCTCTCTCTCTCTCTCTCTCTCTCTCTCTCTCTCTCTCCTAAATTAAGTTAGCAAGAAGTATATATATTTTTAGGCCAAGGAGCCACAGCCTTTCAAGGAACAAGTGGTGTCAGCAAGAAGCATAGATCCTCATGTGCCCCCCCCCCCCCACCCCCTCATTTCTGACGAGGATCTATACCTCTTGCAATTAGTTTTGCTTTTGTCTCCGCAGTGCAGAGGCTACGATAGCGAGAGATATAGATTATCACACACACACACACACACACACACACACCCTCCCCGCCCCCTTCCCGTATTTCTCCCCACTGTGAAGTGGTCCGGTTGTTTCAGTAGCGAGTTTCGTTTAAATTTATTCAGTGGCATACATAACGATGACGTCCTCCTCACCTGAGCACACACAGTTCCTTGCTTTCACTCTCTCGTTGACAAGGATCAGAACGCTGATTCATCACCCCCTGAGATCTCCTCAAACAGGATAAATCCGGATAATTTGTGCTGGTCTGTGATTTTGGCCCTTCCGGCTTTCAGCCGGAAGGGCCAAAATCACAGACCAGCACCAATATAACGAGCACTTGCGAGTGTGTATTCATTTTGACACAGTTCTCAAGCGGGGAAATATAAGAGAATGACAAAGGTGTATACAAGTTTGTTCTGTCGGTGACTTGAATAAATATCATGTTTGAGGCATATCTCGCTGTCCTATGATTCTGGGCCTTACGGCTCAAGCACATAGAGCAGCATATACCCACGCATACGTGCTAGACAGAGAAAGATGGAGATAGTTAGTTATTGGGGTCAAAGCTGAGCAGGCTCCGAGGCAATCTCACGGTGGAAAGGGGTAACGGGTCGACTAAAAATGGGCCGGATTCTATGAAAATAAAATAGTGTGTCAACAACGCTTTTATGTGTTTCTTTGTAAGAGAGAGAGAGAGAGAGAGAGAGAGAGAGAGAGAGAGAGAGAGAGAGAGAGAGAGAGAGAGAGAGAGAGAGAGAGAGAGAGATAGAAGATGATGATGATGATGATAAATCGTTTAGTTGCAGGATAAAGCTATTAGGCAACTTTATGCCTGTCTTACAAGCTATCCTGTATATAAACAAAACACGACAGGAATCCAAACGCATCACACAAAGAAATTCAAGGAAACAAAAAATTAACGAACACAATAGTTGACTTATTATCCACACAAAAAAAGAGAGAGGATAATGATGATGACGACGACGACGATGATGATGATGATGATTGACGATGACGTCAACGACGACGAATAATATGGTTATTGCGAAAGACGGAGACAGCGGATATTTTTCTCACCGTGGTCATCAGGTCTGTTGTATTGTCCATTGTTGCCAGCGTCCAGATTTTCTGTCCGCAATATTAGAAATCGCAACCTCACTGTACCGGACACTACACCTCACAGTTCACTCCAAGCGTTCACAGCAAGCCTAGTTCACAAGCAAAAACCTTCGCAGTGAACACAGACCGTGCCACAATTTAGTCCATGTTCAGACATGTCGGCAAAGTGATGATAAAAATCCGACTTGACCCTTTCGCTGCCAAGTGAAGGTGGACCCAATCCGATGTCAAGAGACTTAGATCCTCATGAGCCCCCGCGGTTGCGGGGGCTCATGAGGATCTATGTCTCTTGTCGACACCACTTTTGCTTCCGTGTTCCTTGTACGGCGGAGGTTCTTTGGCGTTCAACTGACAAAGATTTCAGAAACTGCGACGTAATGTGCGTGCACTGGCAATGAGGGTGTTAATTTCACAGTTGGAAGGTTGGAGCTGAAGCTGGGGGGGGGGGCATAGAAATTGTGATTGTATGAGAATTGTGTGCTGATCTGTGATTTTGGACCTTACGGCCTTTGGCCGTAAGGTCCAAAATCACAGACCAGCACTCAGGCAAGAACGACCGCGGGTGTCCCCACCCGAGCAGGACACGTTGCGTTGCTGGGCAGTGCGGGTGGCGGGACAATAAAGAGCAATAAAGGTTTATCAGTGTGGGGACTACCTCCAGAACGGAGCTGCGTTGTCAGCCACAGGCGGAGAGCGGCAGAAGAGTCATTGGAAGGCAGACAGAACTTAAAGCACTGAGCCCTAGAGGCCGTCGGAATTCTCTAGTTTCGTGATACTGTGATGTACACGCTAAGCTTTGAATATAACAAACCACAGGTCACCCAGATGTATATGTTGTTATGTGAAGTTTGCAGTACGCGAAGTAATTTACTGTGCACTCCTCTTACAACAAGGTCTGATATAAGAAAACTCTGATATAGCAACACTTTTTCACGTCCCAACAGCAGTTTCTCAACGTAAATTACTTCGCTTATAACAAACTTCGGATATAACAACAAGAACAACTGGGTCCCCTGGCGATGTGTTATACCCAGAGTTTATTTATATAGAAAGTTGTTGTCGGGACATTTGAAAAAACTTTGTTATAGCCGACTTTTTAAATTTCCTATTTTCTTATAAGAGCAGTCTGTATTATAATTTGTATATTTGTATTTAAATATCCTATTTTCTTATAAGAGCAGTCTGTATTATAATTTGTATATTTGTTGTATTATAATTTGTATATTTGTATTTAAATATCCTATTTTCTTATAAGAGCAGTCTGTATTATAATTTGTATATTTGTATTTAAATATCCTATTTTCTTATAAGAGCAGTCGGTATTATAATTTGTATATTTGTATTTAAATATCCTATTTTCTTATAAGAGCAGTCTGTATTATAATTTGTATATTTGTATTTAAATATCCTATTTTCTTATAAGAGCAGTCTGTATTATAATTTGTATATTTGTATTTAAATATCCTATTTTCTTATAAGAGCAGTCTGTATTATAATTTGTATATTTGTATTTAAATATCCTATTTTCTTATAAGAGCAGTCTGTATTATAATTTGTATATTTGTATTTAAATATCCTATTTTCTTATAAGAGCAGTCTGTATTATAATTTGTATATTTGTATTTAAATATCCTATTTTCTTATAAGAGCAGTCTGTATTATAATTTGTATATTTGTATTTAAATATCCTATTTTCTTATAAGAGCAGTCTGTATTATAATTTGTATATTTGTATTTAAATATCCTATTTTCTTATAAGAGCAGTCTGTATTATAATTTGTATATTTGTATTTTTTTATATCTGCATGTTGTGAGTTGTCCTTTTAACAACTACACAGCAGTGAACGAGATAAATTAGACATGATAGTTCAAGAGTGGTGCCAGTTTGACATAAACGAGATAAATTAGACATGATAGTTCAAGGGTGGTGCCAGTTTGACATAAACGAGATAAATTAGACATGATAGTTCAAGGGTGGTGCCAGTTTGACATAAACGAGATAAATTAGACATGATAGTTCAAGGGTGGTGCCAGTTTGACATAAACGAGATAAATTAGACATGATAGTTCAAGGGTGGTGCCAGTTTGACATAAACGAGATAAATTAGACATGATAGTTCAAGGGTGGTGCCAGTTTGACATAAACGAGATAAATTAGCCATGATAGTTAAAGGATGGTCGATCATTTTGTATCAATGCTGAATGTGGGACGGTAAACTAAATTCTAACCACGTTGACAATCTACAGACACATAGCTAAGCTGGCACAACCCTTGAACTATCATGATCGATCATCTTGTATCAGGGCTGAATATGTGAAAGTAACCCAGATCACACGGTTGGCCATCTCCTAAAGGTGCAAAGTTATCCTTGTACCCCCCTTGAGCTATCATGGTCGATAATTTTCCTGTTGTATGTGTCAGAGCTGAATGTGTGAAGGAAAACGTTATTTTCAAAGCACTACTTTTGATCTCCCGCCTGTGCTGTGGGCAGTTTTGAGCTGTGCGAGAGAACACAGTAAAGTCGACAGCGACGCTGCCCAGTGCAGAGACAGTCGTGATCATACGTTCATTGAAATGTGGTCATACAGTGCACTACCCAGGCAAGCAAGGTCGATAAATAGTTAATTTGTCTTATCCACGGAAGGCTTTGGTTACTAATATTAGTCAACACGGCGGGTTTTTCAATAGTGTCTTGCCTCGACCTTGACTTTCTTTCTTCTTTCTTTTTTTTTTTTTTTTTTTTTTTTGTGTGTGTGTGTTTTTTTGTTTTTGTTTTTGTTGTGCAAGCCACAGTGAGAGGGCACACGTAACAAAACTGTGGGGTAGTGCTTCATAAGTTTTTCTCTTTCACAACCGATCCATCACCTTTCTCCATCTCCATTTTTTTCTGTGAAGACTGTTTAACCCCTTCCCTGTAAAAGGCTGTAAGAAATGCAATGTGTGAAACCATCCCCAAGGGTTTGCTGCCGTTAGCCCTCACACCCCAAAGCACACATATAAAATGATGCCATCAAGAGCAGCGGGGGCTCATGAGGATCTTTGCCTCTTGCAGATGGGTAGTTTTCGACGTGTAGTCCCGGCTGTGAAAACGTTAAAAGGACCATTCTGAAATGACAGTTGCTGCCGCTCTGTGCATGAGAAGGGGACAAAAAAATCCTAAAATGATGTCGCTTTAGATATACGAATAGGACGAAGTATAGAAATTAGACTCATTTCTTGAAGAAACAAGTCAGCCTGGAAATCAGACAATGCTAATAAAGCCGAGACTGGATGTATCGCGCGTGACCCCGCACAGATAAAATGCACGTGCGTCATGTGATTAGAATATGCAGCCTGTCTATTGGCGTTTCAACACTTCCTGCCCCAGGACCGAAATCGTCCAATTTTAAAAGTTGCCCTCTGAGGGACTGTATTGCAATTCTAGAGACAGATCGAGCGTGATAGTTCAAGAGTGGTGCCAGAATAGCTTGGCGCCTATGGGCGCCAAGCTATTCTGGCACCACCCTTGAACTATCATGCTCGATCCATGCCTTGCTGTGTGGTGTCGGGGCTTAAAGATTGCCTCGACTATAAGAAACGCAGCTGAGACAGTAACGATGAAGATCCCATTTTCTTCCAATACTAACGTAGAGGAGGGGGGAGGGAGAAGGCAAAAGGGTCTTGATAGCTTGAAGTAAGTGCCTGATTAGCTTGGAGATTGTTCAAACTGCAAAGTCAGTGCCGACTAAGCCGTACACTGTCGAGAAAAAAATTGAACACTAACCAGCAGCAAGTGCAATAGATCCTCATGAGCCCCCCGGCCTTGCCTCTTGCTAAAAACCACTGTCAAAGCATGTCCCTTTGACGGCTGGGGATCTTTGACGCTGAGTTTGCAATGATTTAAGCCAAATCAGACATGGATACAAGGTGGCTTCAAACCACTGTCAATGCACGTCCCTTTGACGGCTGGGGATCTTTGACGCTGAGTTTGCAATGATTTAAGCCAAATCAGACATGGATACAAGGTGGCTTCAAACCACTGTCAATGCACGTCCCTTTGACGGCTGGGGATCTTTGACGCTGAGTTTGCAATGATTTAAGCCAAATCAGACATGGATACAAGGTGGCTTCAAACCACTGTCAATGCACGT
This sequence comes from Semisulcospira habei, assembly GCA_036245525.1. Lineage (NCBI taxonomy): Eukaryota > Metazoa > Mollusca > Gastropoda > Semisulcospiridae > Semisulcospira > Semisulcospira habei. The sequence goes on from BTPG01000001.1 coordinate 212,953,807, forward strand.
CCCTTTGACGGATGGGGATCTTTGACGCTGAGTTTGCAATGATTTAAGCCAAGGCAGACATGGATACAAGGTGGCTTCAAACCACTGTCAATCCACGTCCCTTTGACGGATGGGGATCTTTGACGCTGAGTTTGCAATGATTTAAGCCAAGTCAGACATGGATACAAGGTGGCTTCAAACCACTGTCAATCCACGTCCCTTTGACAGCTGGGGATCTTTGACGCTGAGTTTGCAATGATTTAAGCCAAGTCAGACATGGATACAAGGTGGCTTCAAACCACTGTCAATGCACGTCCCTTTGACGGCTGGGGATCTTTGACGCTGAGTTTGCAATGATTTAAGCCAAATCAGACATGGATACAAGGTGGCTTCAAACCACTGTCAATGCACGTCCCTTTGACGGCTGGGGATCTTTGACGCTGAGTTTGCAATGATTTAAGCCAAATCAGACATGGATACAAGGTGGCTTCAAACCACTGTCAATGCACGTCCCTTTGACGGCTGGGGATCTTTGACGCTGAGTTTGCAATGATTTAAGCCAAATCAGACATGGATACAAGGTGGCTTCAAACCACTGTCAATGCACGTCCCTTTGACGGCTGGGGATCTTTGACGCTGAGTTTGCAATGATTTAAGCCAAGTCAGACATGGATACAAGGTGGCTTCAAACCACTGTCAATGCACGTCCCTTTGACGGATGGGGATCTTTGACGCTGAGTTTGCAATGATTTAAGCCAAGGCAGACATGGATACAAGGTGGCTTCAAACCACTGTCAATCCACGTCCCTTTGACAGCTGGGATCTTTGACGCTGAGTTTGCAATGATTTAAGCCAAGTCAGACATGGATACAAGGTGGCTTCAAACCACTGTCAATGCACGTCCCTTTGACGGCTGGGGATCTTTGACGCTGAGTTTGCAATGATTTAAGCCAAGGCAGACATGGATACAAGGTGGCTTCAAACCACTGTCAATCCACGTCCCTTTGACGGCTGGGGATCTTTGACGCTGAGTTTGCAATGATTTAAGCCAAATCAGACATGGATACAAGGTGGCTTCAAACCACTGTCAATCCACGTCCCTTTGACGGCTGGGGATCTTTGACGCTGAGTTTGCAATGATTTAAGCCAAATCAGACATGGATACAAGGTGGCTTCATACCACTGTCAATCCACGTCCCTTTGACGGCTGGGGATCTTTGACGCTGAGTTTGCAATGATTTAAGCCAAATCAGACATGGATACAAGGTGACTTGAACAAGAGGCATAGATCCTCATGAGCCCCCTCACCTGCGGGGGCTCATGAGGATCTATACCTCTTGCAGAGATATAGATCACCACACTCCCCACCCCAATCTGCCTGTCGTAATGTATTTGTGGTACGTGAGTCATTGTCAAAAGCGTGCGCACGTGTGCGCGAGCTGTGAGTTCGCGCTTAGAGTTATAATTATTATAAGATCATCATCTTGGCTTGACTTCGCGAACGAAGATTCTATAGGGCTTGCCCACGTCGTCTGCAGGCATTTTCGTGGCTGCGGAGGCCAATCCGGGACAGGCAGGTTCGACCGCAGTGGCTGCAGGGGAAGGTCTGGTCAGGGTTCTGAGTTACGGCAACTCGGTTTTTTCTCCTGAGCCGTTTGTCCTTAAGGTTAGCTCTGCGAGAGTCCTCAAAGGAGACGGCTGCCTTGTAGATGGTGGAGCGCCAGGTGTCACGGTCCGCAGCAAGCGAAGACCACTGGCGGTGGTCGATTTGGCAAGCACTAAGTGACTTCTTGAGACCGTCTTTGTATCTCTTCTTTGGTGCCCCTCTGTCACGGTGTCCAGTAGCAAGCTCGCCGAACAGAGTGATCTTGGGTAGGCGATGATCCTCCATCCTGGAGACGTGCCCCGCCCAGCGAAGCTGTGTCCGCAGCAACAAAGCCTCGATGCTCATAGTTTCTGCCTGTTCAAGGACCTCGACGTTGGTGACATAGTCACTCCAGTGAATGCCCAGGATGGTACGCAGGCAGCGCTGGTGAAAGCGTTCGAGGAGTCGTAGTTGGTTGCGGTAGAGGGCCCAGGACTCGGAACCGTACAGCAGGGTGGTGAGGACGACAGCTCTGTACACACTGATCTTGGTGCCCGTTTTCAGCTGTTGATTGTGCCACACCCGCTTGAAAAGTCGCCCAAAAGTGCTGTTCGCTTTTGCCAGCCTGCTGTCAAGCTCCTTGTCCAGCTTGGCATCTGACGTGATGATGCAGCCAAGGTAGGTAAACTGGTGTACTGACTTCAGTTCAGACTCGCCGATGGTGATGTGGGGAGGGCGATGCTCTACCTTGGGTGCCGGCTGATGTAGTACCTCTGTCTTTTTCAGACTGACCTCGAGTCCAAAGAGCTGGGCAGCATCTGCAAAGCAGGATGTGATGCGCTGCAAGGCTCTCTCTGTGTGTGCAACAAGGGCAGCGTCATCAGCAAAGAGCAGCTCACGAATCAGTTGGTCTAGGGTTTTCGTGTGGGCCTGCAGTCGTCTGAGGTTGAACAGGCTGCCATCGAGACGATACCTGATGTACACTGCATCGTCATCGTCGAGGTCTACTGTGGCCTGCTTCAACATCATGCTAAAGAAGATGGTGAAGAGGGTTGGTGCCAGCACGCAGCCCTGTTTCACGCCGTTGATAATGGGGAATGGTTCTGAGAGGTTACTGTTGAGTCTAACCTGGCCTTGCTGGTCCTCGTGGAGCTGGACGATCATGCTTAGGAACTTTGGGGGACAGCCAAGTCGCTCCAGGATCTGCCACATGCCTTGCCTGCTCACAGTGTCGAATGCTTTTGTTAGGTCGACAAATGTTACGTACAGCCCTTTGTTCTGCTCGCGGCACTTCTCCTGAAGCTGTCTCAGCACAAAGACCATGTCGGTGGTACTCCTGTTGGCTCTGAAGCCACACTGGCCCTCGGGGAGGTGGTCTTCAGCGATGGCAGGTACCAGCCGATTCAGGAGCAGCCTTGCGAGAATTTTCCCGGCAATGGACAGCAGGGTAATTCCACGATAATTAGAGCATTCAGATTTCTCTCCTTTGTTCTTGTATAGGGTGATGATGACTGCATCACAGAGATCCTTTGGTAGTGTTCCTTTCTCCCAGCAGCAGAGAAAGAGGTCATGGAGCTTGTTGTGCAGTGCTGGGCCTCCATGTTTCCAGATCTCTGGCGGGATTCCGTCAATGCCTGCTGCTTTGCCACTCTTGAGCTGGTGGATGGCTGTGTGGGTCTCTTCGGCGGTGGGCGGTTCGTCCAATTCAACCTTTAGTGGGAGCTGTGGGATTTGGAGGATGACTGTTTCTTGAACAGTGCGCTCAGCGCCGAAGAGGTCCTGAAAGTATTCTGACCAGCGGTTCAAGATGGAGGTATTATCTGTGAGGAGTGCCTGTCCATCGGCGCTTCGCAGGGGACTTTGTACCAGGTGCCTAGGGCCATACACTGCTTTCAGTGCTTCATAGAAGCCCCTGTAGTCACCGTTGTCAGCGCAAAGCTGGGTCCTCTGTGCCAGTCTCGACCACCACTCGTTCTGGAGCTCTCTAAGCTTGAGCTGGAGACTGCTGCAGATGAGGCGAAAGGCAGATTTCTTCACAGGGCAGGAAGGAGGAGGAGGGCGGGGTCGTCTATTATAAGATAAGCGCATTATAAATACCGTTATTATTATTATTATTATTATTATTATTATTATTATTATTATTATTATTATTATTATTATTATTATTATTATTATTATTGCAGTTGAGTGGTGTTCAATTTTCTCGGAAGTGAGCGGCTTAAACATAGCTAAATCTAAACTGTAGAATGTCTCCGCTTTTCACAGTGCAGAAGTTGTAGGCCAATATAGGACATTTGCGTCCCTCAACAGCGACAAAAACAACCACAAAAAAGCGCTCACACCGGCTGAACAATATACGCTGTACTAAGCGTGGCCTCACTTAAATTGGTTTCCCAGGCGACATTTACGAGATAGAGTGACAAGCAGAGGGGTTAAACTGTCAAACAATTTGTCAGTCAAATAATGAAATGAATCGTGTACCGAACCAAACCCAGAGCGTTCTTTGATTAAAGCAGTCAAATCTTACAAGATGATGGAAAGACAAAGTTGTGCTCACCCTGCCCAGCTGTGGGGTCAGCCCCGGACGAATACCTCGATTTGAGGATGTGATTGTGACAGATTCATGCCTGCATGAGGCGTAGAGTCTCATCATCCCCAGCGACTGCAGGGGCTCATTAGAATCTACGCCTCTTGCATACGAAAGGGTCCTCTTTAACCCATTTGACCCCACGGCGCATTTGCCAAATTTTGGAGGTGTCACCTAATGACTGTCTACCAGTTGGATCGACCATGATCATTTAAGGGTAGTGCCAGATTAGCTTGGCGCCTGATGCTTGTTCCATCTTCTGCTATACTGTGTCGGGGCTTCCTGAGTTGCGGACTGTACAGCTACATTGGCCAAGTTTCTTTCTATGTTGGGAATTGTACACGCTTTTTTTGTCTGGATTTCACTGCTTTATATATTTTTTGAACTCCTTGAGCCCCTCGCACGTATTTCCCAAGTTTTGGAGGCGTCATTTAACGACTATGCACCTGTTGCAGGAGATGGTTCGACCATAATAATTAAAGGGTAGTGCCAGATTCGCTTGGCGCCGACAGGCGCCAAGCTAATCTGGCACTACCCTTGAATTATCATGGTCGATCCTTCTCCTGCTGTAGTGCGTCAGAGCTGAATGGGCTAAATGAATAATTGCTTTGCATAATATGCGATTAACGTGAAGCAACTGTACATGACGCAATAGTGATAGCCTAAGCTTAATATGAAAGGTAGTGCCTGATTAACTGAACGACTCCTCAGCTCCTACATATTCTGGCACTCCTACATATTCTACCGATGAGCTGTAATGTTTAAATCAGACTAATGCTTTTGACAATGGTGAGTCTGAGCAATTTACAACTGCTGTTACGTTCACTCAAAACTTGAGGGGAGCCCAGCGTGTGGCACAGCAAGCAAACACATTACGAGTCAGTGACATTGCAACTGCTTGCTTATCGTACAAATGAATTTTGTGCAAAAGACGTCAGCGGTCGCTCATTATATTTCTAAATTTTCTTTATTCATTCAGCGCCAAAGAGCCACTGCCGTCAAAGGCCCATGGATTCAAAGTGATGTCAGCAAGAGATATACATCCTCGTGAGCCCCCGCGACTGCTGGGGCTCACGAGGATCTATATCTCTTGCTGAGACCACTTTGAATCCATGTTCTGCGGGGGATCTCTGTCTCTTCTCTAATTCTTTTCTGAAAATAATAAATGCAAATGCGGGGGCTCATGAGGAACTAGGCCTCTTGCAGATGTGAGACATTTGCCTTCGGAATGCGTCTCCAAAATAAAAACAAGATGTGATGAACCATAATCCACAAAGTCCCTTCTTTATGAGAGCTGTCCTCGTTGTCAATGGTCTCTACCTTTTGTCTTTGACCTGATTCTGATGTTGAATTATCTCCTATTGAAAAAGTCTCGCAGATCTGTGCTGTTGTGCATGCGCAGTGAGTCCAGCGTTTTCCTGGAGAACAGCGCTATACAAGAACTATGTATTATTAGTATTTTTTATTATCTGCCTATGCGTCAGTGAGTTCTGTAAGGAGCGCAGGTCATACGCGTCATTGATTTGTCAAACGTCATTTGTTATGACGTAAGCTTTAGTTTTTACGTAATTTTATATTTTACGTGATATGAGTTTGACTTTCGCTTCACAGGCTTAAGAAAATGGTGACAAAACTAGAATTTCATGGTACAATTTCAGTCTTGCTATAATTTGTGTGCAAGCAGGTTGACTTTATCTAGCTACATGATATACTAAGTACATGGGTCACCTGCATGTTTTTTTCTGAAAGCGCGTCGATGTGTGTATGCGTGTTAGTGCGTGCGTGCGCGCGCGCTCCAAACATCTCCAAGAGACATAGAGCCCCATGCGCCTGGAGGGCGCATGAGGACCTATTCCTCATGGAGATGCGCGCTTATTTGTGTGAGAAAGAGCGAGAGAGAGAGCGAGAGAGAGAGCGAGAGAGAGAGAGAGAGAGAGAGAGAGAGAGAGAGAGAGAGAGAGAGAGAGAGAGAGAGAGAGAGAGAGAGAGAGAGAGAAAAGAATGACGTCATATTTAGAGTATTATGTTAGTGTCTGCGTGGTGACGGAATTGCCTCTTTTACGTCACCGCCACTGTCTGACTTTCTCTAGAAGTGAAGGTTTTTTAGTGTTTTAATTCTTTTCTGAAAATAATAAATTCTTACTAAAGAAGTTGAAAGGTTATAAAGCTGGCTAACAAACTCATCTAATGTCTTTCTCCAAACTAGCTATATGCAAAAGTTCAAGTAAATATGACAAAAATTACGGACTCTAATCTGGGTCAACCGACTTCCCATAAACGGTTGTTGATGTCTTCAATGAGACATTCAATTACAATATAATAATAATAATAATAATAATAATAAGCGCATTAATAGCGCTTTATCCAATGAAATCGGCTCAAGCGCCGCCGCGAACTGAACCAACAAGCACGCTCAGTGAATCACGCGCATTCACTCACACACTGAACGTAAACACAGAACTTTCAGTGGTGCTAAGGGCAAGCTCAAGCGAGCTACTGTAGTTTTTTGGAAATTCAAATCGTTTGTATTTGAAATTTGATTAAGTGGACTGAAACTGATACCAAAGTGGAATATGCTCGGAGGCTCTCTAAGCCACCCACTTAAGAAAGTATTTCGCCAAGTTTCAAGCTTGTGTGTACAGAAATATCGGAGATTGTCTTGTTTACATACATACGCACACACATACATACGCACATACGACGCTTCGCGCCAAATGTACGTTCAGCAGCGAGGTTAGCGTAACTAGACATGACGTCATTTTTATCTTGTTACTTCAATTGTTAGAGGTTTAGCCTGCCCGCCTTTGACATCATGGACATGCTATTAAATTCGCTCCACCGCCACCCGTCCTAAAAAGTCCCTTCTATAAATAAGAGGGACATAAAAATGAAGAGTAAAAATCACAGATTTAAAAGAATTGAACAAGAAGCATACATCCTCATGAGCCCCCGCAAATGCGGGGTCTCATGAGGATCTATGCCTCTTGCAGGTTAGAGGGCGCTCGACTTGGGCCATCGCCCACAAAAAGCTGGGGTATCGGCATCTCGCCACACGCAAACACGGCGTAGCTTGGCTGCATCTGTTAGGGTCCCACGAAAGTCAAGCGGGTGACCATACATTATGCACGCTGGCATGCAAGGACAAAGACCAGAGCAGTCCAGGAACGAATGCTTTAGCGCCCTCTTTACCATTGTCATACACACGGAGGTAGATAGCGGACTGGTGGAATTCAACCCAGCTCAATGACAATGTAGATTTGCATACCCGGGGGGAATCGTTCAATGCTGAATAAACACGTTTCACGAAATCAATAAAGTCATAGTGAGTTGCATTGAGGGCCACAAAGCGCATGTGATACACTGAAGAGCAAAAGAAATGCGACATTTTTGGAATCATCGGAAACACATTAGTGTTTCCGATGATTCCAAAAATGTCGCATTTCTTTTGCTGGTTAGTATACAATGTCTTTTGGTTCGAAAAGAAAATTCAAATAGTCGAAGCGGAACACAGTCCACTCCGCTTATAACAAGTCCGGATACAACACAAGTCGGGTATAACACAAGTCGGATATAAGAACACCTTTGTGCGAAGGTCTAACAGCAGGTTTTTTCAACGTAAATGACTTCGCTTATTTATAACAAACATCGGATCTAACAGCAAGAACAATCGGGTCCCTGGCGATTTGTTATACCCGTGGTTTATTGTGTACCGTTTTCCTTCTAGTTTTATTTTCTGAACCCCGTCACTGCCCTCAAACGCCTTTGTAAGCAAAGCAAATTGTACACCAAATAATACCGGCCAAACACGAATACTACTAGGGTCAGCCAGAGGCACAAAAACACGAATATGACTAGGGTCAGCCAGAGGCATAAAAACACCAATACGACTAGGGTCAGCCAGAGGCATAAAAACACGAATACGACTAGGGTCAGCCAGAGGCACAAAAACACGAATATGACTAGGGTCAGCCAGAGGCACAAAAACACGAATATGACTAGGGTCAGCCAGAGGCACAAAAACACGAATATGACTAGGGTCAGCCAGAGGCACAAAAACACGAATACTAGGGTCAGCCAGAGGCATAAAAACACCAATATGACTAGGGTCAGCCAGAGGCACAAAAACACGAATATGACTAGGGTCAGCCAGAGGCATAAAAACACGAATATGACTAGGGTCAGCCAGAGGCACAAAAACACGAATATGACTAGGGTCAGCCAGAGGCACAAAAACACGAATACGACTAGGGTCAGCCAGAGGCACAAAAACACGAATACGACTAGGGTCAGCCAGAGGCACAAAAACACGAATATGACTAGGGTCAGCCAGAGGCACAAAAACACGAATATGACTAGGGTCAGCCAGAGGCACAAAAACACGAATACGACTAGGGTCAGCCAGAGGCACAAAAACACGAATATGACTAGGGTCAGCCAGAGGCACAAAAACACGAATATGACTAGGGTCAGCCAGAGGCACAAAAACACGAATATGACTAGGGTCAGCCAGAGGCACAAAAACACGAATATGACTAGGGTCAGCCAGAGGCACAAAAACACGAATATGACTAGGGTCAGCCAGAGGCACAAAAACACGAATACGACTAGGGTCAGCCAGAGGCACAAAAACACGAATACGACTAGGGTCAGCCAGAGGCACAAAAACACGAATACGACTAGGGTCAGCCAGAGGCACAAAAACACGAATACGACTAGGGTCAGCCAGAGGCACAAAAACACGAATACGACTAGGATCAGCCAGAGGCACAAAAACACGAATACGACTAGGGTCAGCCAGAGGCACAAAAACACGAATATGACTAGGGTCAGCCAGAGGCAGAGAGTCCGAAATAGCTCAGGCGGTTAAACGTCGGAGCAGGAGAGCGAAGGGAATCGCCGGGTCGTGAGTTCGAATCCCGTCCCGGCCCCGGTAGCTGGACTCACAATCCAGGGGAAAAAACGGATTTGTTCAATAGCATGTCCGTTGAAAGGTCGTGGTAAATCAAAGTGGCACAGTTGGAGTGCGCCTGAGTTGATCAGTGTTCAGGTCGCACTCCATAGGCAATAGATTTCCCTGTCCCCATAACCCGCCCGTCAGGGCCGTCCGTGATCACCTCGGTGCTGTGGACGTTAAACCCGAACTAACTAACTAACTAACTAGGCACAGAAGCTCATCAGTCCACTCATCTGAAGGCTCATGAGGATCATCGTTTCTTGCATTTTGAGTGTTGCCCGTTCGGAAGCGGCAGCAAAGAGGTAAGCCAGCTAACAAATACTGAGACCCTTCTGCTGTCGACATCAAAATATCATAGTAGAATTTGGTAGTGATGAATTGAACTCGTCCACACAATAATGCTAAATTGTTTGGTTTTGTTTTAAAATAACAACAGCAGTCATCATCATCGTCGTCATCATCATCATCATCATCATCATCACCATTATTATTATTATTATGATCATCATCATCATCACCATTATTATTATATTATTATTATCATCATCATCATCATCATTATCATCATTCATTATCACCATATCACCATTATTATTATTATTATTATTATTATTATTATCATCATCATCGTCGTCATCATCATCATTATCACCATTATTATTATTATCATCATCATCACCATTATTAATATCATCATCAACAACATTATCATCATCATCATCATCTCCATTATTATTATTATCATTATTATTATTAGTAGTAGTAGTAGTATTACTATTATTATTATTATTATTTTATAAACAAAAATCACAAAGTTTATTCAACCACCAAAAGCCACAAGTGTCCAAGGAACATGGAAACAAATTAGTCTCAGCAAGAGACATGGACCCCATGAGCCCCCGCAGTCGCGGGGGCTCATGAGGATCTATGTCTCTTGCAGCTGAAAGCCGTTCACTTTTTCTCGGAAGCGAAGGGGTCAATACTTTATGGGATCATGTGCGTGCGGCCTTGAGATTCTTGACCACGCGGCCCTGGGCCGTCCGTCTCAAAATCACAGATCTAGACCAGCACACAAATTATGCGCACAGCTGCATGAAGCCTAAAATACTAAAAACGTGTCCGCTGCCATTCGTCTCATGACTGTACACCTATGCACACATCTATAACATCGTTGGCGCAGCAAACAATACCTGGCCTGCGGCTGTGCATTCACAGCATTAACATTAATCACACTCCCTCAAGAAAGTGAGGTTGTGCTAATACGCAGAACAACACTTCCTTCGACCCCTTCACCGCCAGTGACCGTTTAATAATAATTCAACGCCAAAGAGATAAATTCGTCAAGGGCACATGGATACAATGTTGGGTCAGCAAGAGACATAGACCTTCATGAGCTCCTGCGACAGCAGGGGCTCATGAGGATCTATGTCTCTTGCATTTGGATCGTGTTCATTTTTTCTCCACAGCGAAGGACTTAATTTGTTGCCTCAAGAAACAGATTTTTGTTTTTAATTACGCACGACAAAGACGCGATTTTGACATCTTTTTCGCAAATTAATGTAATGTCTCTGTTTCTGTTGTCTTTTTCAAAAGCATTGTCGGACTTGTTTGGCTCATGAAGATGAAATCCTTCACTTTTTTTTCATTCTCTTCAGTTAGATTTGCAAAACAAATCGCTTTGCATGATGATAAGCTTTGTCGTTATACGTTGGAAGATTTGTTTTTTGTTTTGTTTTTGTTTCTGTTAAAAGTTAATCCTGGAATTTCTAAGATTGCTGCCAGTGAAAAAAGGCAGTAAGTCAAGTTTTGTGAAAGCGAAGTTATTCTCGAAACACAACGATACTCTCGCTTTTCACAAAAATGGAGTTATTGTCATTTGCTTTCATAAGGCAGATTGCTTCATGGCATAGTTTCAGCATTTAACTCTTTGGCTGTCGCTAGCGGTTTTTGTCGCGATGATTCCTACAGGAATCCAGTCAGCCAGCCAGGCCTGCAGGAATCCAGTCGGCCAGCCAGTCCTAGAGGAATCCAAGCAGCCAGCCAGCTTGCAGAAATGATAGCGACTAAAACCGCTGCCGACACGCAAAGGGTTAAACCGACGTACTCCCAAGATGGTGCTGGGTTTGTTTTCATCATGTTAAAATCATTTAAAGATAAATGCGAATCGATTAACGCCTTCGCAGCGAAGTGATCCCGAATTTCTGAAACAATTCCACGCTAACCGACAGTTGCGCGAAGAATTTAACGTAAATGTGACGCACAAAAGTAGACACAAAGAGCACAGGACTAACAAGAGACATAAATCCACATGAGCCCCGCGACTGCGGTAAGTTAGTGCGACTGCTGTATGTTAGTGCGACTGCGGTAAGTTAGTGCGACCGCGGTAAGTTAGTGTGACTGCGGTAAGTTAGTGCGACTTCGGTAGGTTAGTGCGATTGCGGTAAGTTAGTGTGACTGCGGTAAGTTAGTGCGACTGCGGTCAGTTAGTGTGACTGCGGTAAGTTAGTGCGACTGCGGTAAGCTAGTGCGACTGCGGTAAGTTAGTGCGACTTCGGTAAGTTAGTGCGACTGCGGTAAGTTAGTGTGACTGCGGTAAGTTAGTGCGACTGCGGTAAGCTAGTGCGACTGCGGTAAGTTAGTGCGACTTCGGTAAGTTAGTGCGACTGCGGTAAGTTAGTGTGACTGCGGTAAGTTAGTGCGACTGCGGTAAGCTAGTGCGACTGCGGTAAGTTAGTGCGACTGTGGTAAGTTAGTGCGACTGTGGTAAGTTAATGCGACTGTGGGGGCTCATGAGGGTTTATGTCTCTTGTAGCTGGGTCGCTTTCGCCTTGCCCCAACAGTTAAAGGGTTACGTGGGGGGGGGGGGAGTTAAATTCAATTTAAAAAAAACGCCTAAAAAGAACAAGTGCAATACAATTCATTAAATGAAGTCATACCACACACACACACACACACACACACACACACACACACACACACACACACACACACACACACACACACACACACACACACACCTTCTGTCTCACACCTCTCACACATAATTCCCTTTTTCGCCGGACGAACCCAGACACTTTATCCACCCAGACTACGGATAGGACATATTTCACCGTCCTTCCACCACAAATTGACACAACTTCTACTGAGCGTCACTAGCTGTAAAGCCAGCTCACGTCCTCAAACTGAGGGAAAAATAAAAGCTCATTCATTTATTCATTCATTCATTCATTGACCTAACCATGCGCAAGCTGTCCCAGCAAGAGGTGAATAGTCGCATGATCCCTTGCCAATGCAGGGCATCATGAGAATATACCCCTCTGGCAAAAAATATGACTGATCAGTGCACGTCAGTGGTATGACATCATCACAGTAACCGGGACAAAGTCTTAAAGTCTAGATACACAAGCAAGAGGCGAAGATTCTCAAGAACCCCTTCTGACGCAGCGGTTCATGCGAATCGCCGCCTCCTGCAGACACAAGGGTTTTGGCCGAGGGACTTTAAAGTACACATCTCAGTGACCCATTGAGTAGAGTTACTTCCCTTTGAGAGCGAGCCAATATTTGCGGTTTCCTCCAAGATGGCAGTTCTCATCGCTATGAACACCTATTGGTCCGCACTGTCCGCCTCGGAATTACTTCCCCTGTAGCCTATTTCGCTTCCAGAGCCAAATTAACAAAGTCATTCTGGAACGGTGTGTGTGCGACACAGTAGTTTGATAGAGTGGTTGGTTAGGGGTTCAACGCCGAGCGGGTTACGCGGAAGGCCATCTCACAGCTAAATGTCTGGTGTAGACAAAATAAAAACTGTGTGAGGTGGAGTGGATTAGCCAGTTCAGTTCAGTTCAGTTCAGTTGAACTTAATGACAGATTGGAGGCAGATGCAGCCCGTCTCGAATGAGTCAATTAACCTTTTATAGCCCCAACGCCCTACAGCAGGAGATGGATAGACCATGATAATTCAAGGGTAGCGCCAGATGAGCTTGGCGCCTGAAGTTATCATGGTCAATCCATCTCCTGCAACCGGTACATAGTCTGTAGGTGACACCTCCACATTCTGTAAACGCGGCCTTGGGATTAAATGGGTTAAGTTGTCGATGTTTAACACTGAATCCGTCGTTTCCGAGTTGTCATACGGCCTCGAGTCACGTTTTCAAGTTTAATCATCAGGCGCTTTTCGCCCAAGGCAACGACTGATTTGCGGAGGGAATTTCTATGACTCGATACATGCTTTAATTCGGTCTCTGGGAAATGTAACCAAAAAAAGCTAGCAAATCTTTAATTCATATAAAAGTTGCATCTCAGGCCATCGAAAATTGAACGCTCAGCTTACCTTATTTACATACATTCCCACACTGGTTGCCTCCCCGATTCGACGATCAGCGAATCAGAGAATCGAGAGAAACAACCAGATTGGCATATTCCTCACTTTTGAATTTGAAGCCTTTCTTCACAATCCCCTCCCCTCCCCACCTACCCCCCACCCCCCCCCCCCACTGAAACCCCCTCCCCACCCCCACTCCACCCCACCTCCCTCCCCTCCCCTTTCTCATTCCATATCCTGAACTATAAAAGTGCATTCACTTAACCCCTTTGTTGTCTGTGATCACGGATTTGGCGTCTGAAAAAGAAACCTGCACGCTGATCGACATTCGCGTCAAGAACAGAAAACTACATGGGACCAGAATCAGGCACACAAAAAACACAGGACCAGCAAGAGACATGAGCCCCTGCGACTGCGGTAAGTTAGTGCGACTGCGGTAAGTAAGTGTGACTGTGGTAAGTTAGTGTGACTGCGGTAAGTTAGTGCGACTTTGGTAAGTTAGTGCGACAGCGGTCAGTTAGTGAGACTGCGGTAAGTTAGTGCGACTGCGGTAAGTTAGTGCGGCTGCGGTAAGTTAGTGCGACTGCGGTAAGTTAGTGCGACTGCGGTAAGTTCGTGCGACTGTGGTAAGTTAGTGCGACTGTAATAAGTTCGTGCAACTGTGGTAAGTTAGTGCGACTGTGGTAAGTTAGTTCGACTGCCGTAAGTTAGTGCGAATGCGGTAAGTTAGTGCGAATGCGGTAAGTTAGTGTGGTAAGTTAGTGCGAACGCGGTAAGTTAGTGCGAATGCGGTAAGTTAGTGTGAATGTGGTAAGTTAGCGCGACTGCGGTAAGTTAGTGCGACTGCGGTAAGTTAGTGAGACTGTGGTAAGTTAGTTCGACTGCAGTAAGTTAGTGCAACTGTGGTAAGTTAGTGCGACTGTGGTAAGTTAGTGCGACTGCGGTAAGTTAGTGCGACTGCGGTAAGTTAGTTCGACTGCTGTAAGTTAGTGCAAATGCGGTAAGTTAGTGCAAATGCGGTAAGTTAGTGCGACTGCGGTAAGTTAGTGTGACTGCCGTAAGTTAGTGCGACTGCGGTAAGTTAATGCGAATGCAGTAAGTTAGTGCGACTGCGGTAAGTTAATGCGACTGCGGTAAGTTAGTGCGACTGCGGTAAGTTAGTGTGACTGCCGTAAGTTAGTGCGACTGCGGTAAGTTAATGCGAATGCAGTAAGTTAGTGCGACTGCGGTAAGTTAATGCGACTGCGGTAAGTTAGTGCGAATGCTCATGAGGATTTATGTCTCTTGCAGCTGGGTAGCTCACGCCTTGGTCCGGCAGTTAAGGGGTTAAACAATCATCCTTCGTGCTACTTTGCTTTTTCTTCTTGGGTGCAGCACCGTCGGAGCCAGCGCGACTGTCATTTTCCGCTTGCAATATTATAAAAGTTATAATCCTTTGTGTGGATTGAGAATTATCAACACATGGCCTCCCTCAGACCACTGCAGGCCGAACGTATAACCATCTCTTCATCCTCTTCTGACAGATGAAAATTATCAAAACAAAAGACACAGATCCTCATGAGACCACTCACCATGCTTGGGCTCATGAGGATCTATGTCTCTTGCGGTGGCTGTGCAGGTCCGTTCGCTGCACTGTCCGCCCGCCCGTGTAAGTTACGGAAACAAATTTGCTGCCACTTGAACACGAGGACCTACTTTATCACCGGCAATTTACACGCCTGTCAGCTGCTCTGAACGCAGCGCTCGTGATGACCAATCGCCTTTATTTATGCCGCGGTGCTAATCGAACCGGCGCCCGGCGCCCGCGTTCAGTCGACAGCACAAACGCAGGTGATGATTACTCTCAATATAGCTTAACGTGATCACTATGTCCCCCTCCCCGTGAAGAACATAGATAGAAGTTAGACTGGTCAGTCCAGCAAGAGGCATAGATTCTCATGAGCCCTGCTGTTGCAGGGGCTCATGCGAATCTATGCCTTTTGCAGATAATTATAGCTGAGGTGATGGTGAACTTTATACGCACGGTTTCGTGCGCATAGACACTCGGCAAGCTAAGCGATGATTAATGTGGGTTCGGCAACGGTGCGACTAGATACTCAGTAAGACTAGCAGTTTTTCTTTTTCCATTTTGATTTAGTTTAGATCATAATGTCTGCAACAGCAAGTATTATTTTATTACATTGTTCGTGTTTTAGTTTAAATAGGCAGAATCTGGTGAATTTACAGCATTTGAAGACTTATGAATTATGTATAGATATTCACATTTTTTTCTTTTTTCTTCTTTTTTTTTTTTTTTTTGGAGGGGGGGGGGGAGGGTCAGGGGTGAAGGGGGGGGAGGGTCCTGTTTTTGATTTTGTTTTTTTGTTTTTTCTTTTTTTTTTCACGTTTGTTTACTCCGGTTTTCTTAGCATTCACAAACTAAAAGAAAAATCAATCGATTGCTCCATTGTGATCACAGCAACGTAGTTTCCGTTGTGACATTTCTTTAATGAAATTGTCGATGCTACAAGCAAACACACCAAGTCCGATATTGCGTTGCAGGGCCGTGCCGCGGCATCTCTGTGATAACAATGCAGGCTCACAACCGTGCCATGCAAGCTGCCGGACAAAATTTAAAAAAAAAAAAAAAAAAAAAAAAACATCATATGCGTCAGGTACCTAGCTGACTGAGCGATTCTCATGAGTCCTCAAAACTCTATTAATATTAACACCTTTGGCTGTCGGTAGCGGTTATTGTCGCGATGATACCTTAGATAAATTGAGTTGCACTTGTCCTTTCTAAGCTTGTTTCTTTTCTTCTTCTTTTTTTGTTACGATTTTTATGTGAGCTCAGCAGTTGCTTCCCCCTTTCTCTTCGCGAAGTAATGCGACAAGTCCATCTGATAAGGCAAAGGGGAGAAAGAAAAATTCACGACCGAGCATTAACCCCATAACTGTCGAGAAAAAGCAAAAGCGATCCAACTGCAAGAGACATAGATCCTCATGAGCCCCCGCGACAGCGGGGGCTCATGAGGATCTATGCCTCTTGCTGTGACCAATGTGTGTTGACGTTTCTTGGACGGTGTTGGCTTCTGGTCATTAAGTCAACAACGATTTCAGAAACAAACAGGTACTCAGTTGCAATGGGAGGGGCGGGGTTACAGACATAAGGCGGCAGTTGCTGAAATGCAGACAGTCGGGTTTTTTTTACCAACAGGCACAGTAAAGAGATATTTCGGTGCTGGTGGAACACGCGACTGTTTCTGCGCCCTCGTTTGCTGCGGTTCTTATCAGCCGTGAAGGTGTACCCCACACTGGTTGCTTCCCTCGTGTTCGAGGCCGCTTAACAGCAGCAGCGAATGGAGGCAGACAACCAATGTGTGTTCCGCTAGGCCACCACGAGAGGAGAAGACAGGCAAGACATTTTTTTTTAATGCAGATATATCAAAACACACAGCTGTGACGTGAAGGAGAAAAGGAAAATAAGTCCGTTTATGTGAGAAAAAAAGCGAGTTTCTCGTCTTACAATAAACTCTCGCTTTTCATGAAAATGAACTTGTTGACTTTGCTTTCACAAGGCAGACAGAAAGGGAAACAGGGAAACAGACAGACAGACAGACCTAAAACAGATAAACGAGGAGGCACCCAAACAAAGAGACACACGCACAGACAGAAAAGTAAACATGCAGACACACAAACAGAAGGACAGATATTCAGAATTAAATGTCTGTATTACAAGACAACAATGAACAAAACAAGAAACCGAGAGCCAAGACGACAGAAAAGGCAGACAAGATTAACCACTTACATGTTACACGCGACAACGTCCGTCGATAGCATGCAAAGGGTTAAACTATTACATACTGACGAGCAAAAGAAATGTGACTATTTTTGGAATCATCGGAAATACTTTAGTGTTTCCGATGATTCCAAAACTGTCGCATTTCTTTTGCTCGTCAGCATGCAAAGACCCTGAGGGACAACAAATGCTTGATGTCAATAATTTCAAACTGTTCCCAATCGAAAGTAAACATGCATTATCAACTAAAACTATTTTTTTTAAAAACACTTGCGTGCAACTTTAGCGGATGCAAAGTTAGAACGCCCCCCTCCACACCCCCCCCCCCCCACCCCCACCCCTCCCCACACCTCCCCAAGCATATATACATTTTGCAGCCAGATAGAAATGAAACTGAAATCCCTCACGCGAGGGGTGACCAGCGGCAGATAAAAATTGCGTTATTCTTAACCAATCTAACCACGTGGCCACATTTACCAAATTTCCGTGGCGTCCCTTATCGAATATGTGCCAGTTGCAGGAGATGGGTCGACCATGCTAATTCAAGCCTGAAGGCGCTAAGCTACTCTGGCACTACCCTTGAATTAGCATGGTCGACCCATCTCCTGTTGTAGGGCGTCAGGGCTTCAACCAAAGTCAAACGAACCTTGGGTTAAACTGACTTTCAAATCAGTGTCATCTCATCCTCTGCGTGTGTAAAATTCACGGAAATTAACACCAGGGAAAACACCATACAATGGCCAACAAACAAAAGAAGGAAAACTCTATTTTTGTCAGATGAAAATCGTTTCTCCTTTCCTAATTCCGTCGAGAACAAACGAACCAAAGGTGCTCGGGCCCGAGTAGGCCTTAATTAGCCTGATATTGATTCTTCAAATCGGTATACAGTTTCATGCTGGAAGCTTAAAAAAAAAAAAAAAAAAAAAAAAAAAAAAAAAAAAAGAGACACAACCTATTCTATCAAAGTGAAATCTTTTTCTGCCGGACCGTAAAGACGCAATCAGTGTCTAATTGTCGCCATCTTCCAGCCGGCATAAACACAAGCCACCATGCTAGCAATCGGGGGAGGGGGGGGGGGCGGAATGGATGCTTCAACTGGCGCGTAGCCAGCCTTCCCAACTATGCAAGAGGCATAGATTCGCATGAGCCCCTGAGAATCTATGCCTCTGGAAGGACAAGATTCGCTGCATCTGAGTTCCTTAAACTGAGGGCGTTGTTCTGGGTCTAAGGTCTGGACGGCTTTGGAAGTTTTCGCACTGACAGAGACAACTTTGTCTGCGCTAGGAATTCGTGTGCGGTATAAAAAAGCGCGGTGCTTAAAATGCATCAAAATATTCGCTTACATGCAAGTCTCCGTCCTCCACCACCCGCTTCCTCCTCACTAGTGCGAGAGGAATAGATTCTCATGAACCCATGCCGCAGCCGGCTGTATGCCTCTTGTTAGATGATATTTTTTTCGTAACATGTTTGTCCTTCAGAAGGGTTTCAGTCATCAGGAGTTAAGACTGCGACTGACTGTAGAAATGAGCCGCTAAAAGAATGAGTGCTGTTACATGTTCTTTTGAGACCCAGTAAGCAACGCTCCTCGGACCCACGACGGCCGTAGTGGGCCCGCGCACGACTGTGGATCACACTAACACGACTGTGCGCGGCCCCACTGCGACCGTCGTGGAGCCGAAGACATTTTGCTCGTGAGGGAGAGGTATTTTTGGTAGGGAGTCTGGATGGGGGGCAGGGAGGAGTCAGGGGAAGGCGGAGGGGAGTGGAGGGGGCGGGATTTGAGGAGGGGAGGATGGATGAAGGGGTGTGGGGAATGGATGGGTTGTCACCCCCCCCCCCTCCCCCCCTCCAAAAAAAAAATGGTGTCTGGAATGTATCAGAAGTAGCTGCTTACCTGTGTTAACAAAAAGTAAACTTTGCGTGTTACAACGTAACGAAATGACCTTATAAAAACAATGTTGGAAATCTTTCGTATTTTTTTGGCCCCTCTGTTCCAGCGCAACGGTAAAGAACTTGACATGTGAACCTTTGTTAAAACATCCTCTAGGGTCCACGTGTTTGCTTCTCATGTTTTTATTTTCTTGTTTTGTTTTGTTTCGCGTGTAGATTTATTTTTCTCCTATTCTCTCTTCCTGTGTGCATACAACCTCAGAATAAAAATTAATTTAAGCAACAAGTTCACATATTACTCCAACGCCCTACAGCGAGGAGATGGATCGACCATGATAATTCAAGGGTATTGCCAGGTTAGCTTGGCGCCACCAGGCGCCAAGCTAATCTGGCACTACCCTTGAATCATCATGGACGATCTGTCTCCTGCAACTGCTGCAGAGTATATAAGGTGACACCTCACTGGTCCACCACGCACACTTCTCTCCCCTGACAGTGCTTTTACCTACTTTAATTTGTAATCTTCCTAACATATTAGCACTGGCAGTCTCCCTTTTCTTTTCATTTATTGACACCTCAAAAAGTTTGGCCGCGGACGTAAATGGGTGAAGTATGACTGTTCATGAAGGCAACAAGATAAATACAACAGTACCTTAACCCTTTTAGCCCCAAGGTCCCATTTCTCAGTTTTGGAGGTGTTGCCTAACGACTCTGTGCCAGTTGAGGGAGATAGATTGACCATGATAAGTCAAGGGAAGTGCCAGATTAGCTTGGCGCCTGTGAGGCGCCAAGCTAATCGGACACTGCCCTTGAATTATCAAGATCAATCCATCTCCTGCTGTAGGTACTCGGGGCTAAATGGGTTAAGCAAAGTCTAGTATGATTGTTCGCGAAGACTTCCACCGCGAGAAACATTGCACAGAAGAACCCAACGAATAAAGAAACACAGTAATTGTCTTTTCTAAGCGTGTTTTTGTTCTTCGTTTAGTTCTCCTCTTCATTTTACACGCTTGGCAGTCACCCTGGTTGTCAGGATTTCGAGAAACAGTGTGATCTGCAGCCGCTACAGAAAGGGCAAGCAGTCACACGATTTGATGACGCAGTTTCAGAAGCAGAAGATTTTATCTTGGCATTTTCGGTCTTAGCAACCTGCAGAATATACACGCCGCATTGATTACTGTCTTACAAGGAAACTGTCACAAAACCGTCATCAAGAAATGTGTCATTGTTAGATATTCAACCTACACCAACAAGAATAGGCTAAAAAGTTAACGATTTGGAAGGTGCATTTTTTGTACATGTACTTTCGTGCGCCAGTTTTGTCCTGTTGAAAACGAAAGAGAACAAGTCCGTTTCTGTGAAAAGCGAGATTGTCATTGTATTACAATGAAATGCGCGCTTTTCACAACAATGGATTTTACTCCCTTTTACCTCCACGAGGCAGAATTGTGAAAGATTGATAGGCAATGATTACTACGTGAAAATACCTTGTTTGATTGTCGCAAATATGCGAGTTCTTCCTATCGATCCATCTGAAGAGGTCTTTAGAGGTTGCTTAAACGACAATATTTAAATGGATGATGGCGAGCAAAAAAATTGCGACATCACTGGAATCATCGGAAACACTGTATGTTTCCGATTCTGTATTTTTTATTTTCTATGGTAATTGCACCTCACTAATGCTCTGGGGGAGAAGGGCTGAAGGGGGGGGGGGGGGGTCGTGTGAGTGTGTATGCGTGTTGTGTCGTGTGTGTGTGCGTTGGTGTGTGTATGTGTGTTTGCGTGTGTTGCAGTATGTGCATGTGTGTCTGTGTGCATGTGTGTGGTGTAGAATGTGTGTGTGTGATGTAGAGAGTGTTTGTGCCGGTGAGTTTTTATTTATAACTGTTGTTTTGTTTGTGATAGTGTTGAATGGTAGTTCTTAGCTTAATGGTAGTAACGGCAAGTTTGAAAATTGGTCCTGTTACCAAATACTTTTACCGTTATAAAATAAAGGTTCACTAAAATAAAGGTTCGCTGTTCACTGTTCACATTCATTTTGGAAGGGGACAAAATCACCCAGCTGGGAGTCAGTGCCAGATTATCGTGGCGCCGTGTTAATATGCGCAGAAATAGATCTATTTTTCAAATATCATGGTCAATCCATCTCCTAGTACTAGTATGCATCTTCATACACACCTCATAAAACTGCCAAGGTGTGAATCAGTTCACCGATTAATATCCACTGTACCAGTTGAAGCCAGTTGTGTTTCTGAAATCTTTTTCAACGCAAGGCAAAAGACCCCCGGCCGCCCAAGTGGTGTCAGCAAGAGGCATAGATCCTCATGAGACCCCGCAATCTATACCTCTTGCATTTGGGTTGTACTGACTTTTTTTCTGGAATGAAGGTGTTAATGTACTGCTGGAAATATTAAGTTCTTTAGGGAATGACAGTCATGTGTCTCGTTAATAGTGGCGCATGATAAAGTCTTACTGACTTTCTATACGATTTACAACAATAATAACAACTGTTATTAATGGGCAAAATGTGAAACAATTATGTTGTTGGATTGTTGGTTGTTGTTGTTGTTGTTGTTGTTGTTGTTGTTACTATTATTATCATCATCATCAACATCAACATTATTATTATTATTATTATTTATTATTATTTTATTATTATTATTATTATTGTATTATATTATTGATTATTAGTCAACACACCTGTATTAACACCACATGAATAATTAAATATATTCGGAAATAAGATCCTTAATTAAAAAGAGTGTGTATCATCCAAAATTATATCCTTAGTCACATCTGTCGAGAAAATTGCGACAATACAAAAACTTTTTCAATTTCAGCGTAAAGCAAGTTTCAAAAGGTCTAATGTTTTTCAGTCATTAGATTCGCGAGGAAAATAATTATTAATAAATGTACGAACACAATACAGCTTTCATACATTGGTTTTTTATATTGGAGTGTTAACACTGTTGTGCATGCAGCCAAATGGTACAGTTTACTGTACCGGTGGCTGCATGCACAAGGGGTTAAAGTCGAAACATGTATCGCCTTCCACTGACATGTACACACACTGTTGAACAATCATCTTCCATTACATTTGCAACCACAGACAACGCAGTATATACTTCAACATACTTCAATTAAGTTTCATGACTCACATATTGTTTCACCGCACTCATTAACACATTCACGACGTGACGCATCCGGATATCCGGATGCGTCACGTCATGAATGAGTTAACCCCTTAACTGTCAGGAAAAGGCAAAAGATACCCAGCTGCAAGAAACATAAATCCTCATGAGCCCCCGCTGTCGCACTAACATACCGCAGTCCCACCGCAGTCGCACTAACTTACCGCTGTCGCACTAACATACCGCAGTCCCACCGCAGTCGCACTAACTTACCGCAGTCGCACTAACTTACCACTGTCGCACTAACTTACCGCAGTCGCACCGCAGTCGCACTAACTTACCTCAGTCGCACTAACTTACCGCAGTCGCACTAACTTACCGCAGTCGCGCTAACTTACCACAGTCGCACTAACTTACCGCTGTCAGTCGCACCGCAGTTGCACAAACTTACCGCAGTCGCACTAACTTACCGCAGTCGCACCACAGTCGCACTAACTTACCGCAGTCACACTAACTTACCGCAGTCAAACTAAATTACCGCAGTCACACTAACTTACCGCAGTCACACTAACTCACCGCAGTCACACTAACTTACCGCAGTCACACTAACTTACGGCAGTCGCAACTAACTTACCGCAGTCGCACTAACTTACCGCAGTCACACTAACTTACCGCAGTCGCAACTAACTTACCGCAGTCGCACGAACTTACACTTGTCGCTTGGGCTCATTTGGACTTATGTCTCTTGATATTCCGCCTGTGTTCTTCATACCTAGTTTTGTTTGCAGTTGCGTTGCGTTCTTCACGCGCATTTCGGTCAATGTCACAGTGCAGTGGTTGCAGACTCAAACTTCGTGATTATTGGCAGCGAAGGGGTTAATGAGCATAGACTCAAACATTTCTCAATAACACATCTGTTATTACGCTGGCAAACAGACAAAAAAGCAGTTTATTTTCATACAGCTTCATAACTCACAGCTGTTCCCGCCGTCATGTAAAGGTCACAACGGAACACGAAACCAGCCTCGTGCACGCATCCTACTGGTCTTCACAGTTAACAGATCATTAGCACAGAATCCCTGCGTGATATCACAGGTGAAGGCTGACACAACAGCCGAATGATGTGAATGTCCATGTGCCTCAGTTTCAGTCGTATAACAGGGCCCAGTGAACAAACAATGCGGTCTTACGTGTTGACCTATGAATGGTGACCCGGAAGTCAAAACCCTCCAATCGAATTTTTTTTCTTTAAAAATTACTCGTGAATAAGGTTGCTCGTACTAGATGTGTTTACTATAATATTAATATTAATATTAATATTAATATCAATATTAATATTATTATAATAATGGGTATTTATACAGCGCCAAACTCCCTGACGGAGCTCTAGGCGCTTTACAATGGACATACACAGAGTGCAGAAATATATATAAAAATCAATATATAAGAGATAGATGATCACACCTAAACAGCCATAAAAACACTAGTGTGTACGTGTGTGTGTGCGCGCGCGCACGCACACACACACACACACACACACACACACACACACACACACACACACACACACCTGTCATCAGTAGGAAGACATAACACATTGTGCCCCAGGACCCAAATCCCCACATTGTGAAGTTGCCCTCTGAAGGACTGTATTACAATTCCAGAGACAGATCGAGCGTGATAGTTCAAGGGTGGTGCCAGAATAACTTGGCGCCTATAGGCGCCAAGGTATTCTGGCACCACCCTTGAACTGTCATGCTCGATCCATGTCTTGCTGTGGTGTGTCGGGGCTGAATGGGTTAACGGCGAACGGCGATACGTTTTGACGGCGCTTTGGAAGGAATGGCTGAACTGCGCGTAGCGTACTTCTTGTGGGAGCCTGTTCCACAGCAGAGCACTCTCGTCAATCATTGGGTGGGAGATATGGTATCGCTGATCACATACAAGTCACGTGATTTTCTTTTGACCAGATAGAATGTAGTTCGATCTGCGCATAGAGATTCACCACGCGTTAGCTGGAGCCATTCTCTTGTCAGTCGCTGCCTGTGCCGGGTTTTCTCTCGCCAACGTGCAGATGTTTTGGCATTTGAAAAAAAAAAGAAAAAAAGAAAGTGCCACCATGCCCATGTATTATGTGTTATCACAGTGTGAAAACCTCTAGGGCGTCCACCGTGCCACCAACATAGACATACGTGATACTGAAGTGGTCTCAAACAGAGTCGTAAATGCTCATACCCTAGTTGTCTCCTTCGATTCGCCACCGCTTCTCAGCGGTAGCGAATCGAGGGAGACAACCAGTGTGAGATGCCGCCTGACGGTTGAGAAGCTCAGTGGTATCGGTGCGTCTTATAAGTATCAGGCTCAGTTCATTTTGAACAAAGCCGCGCGCACGCGGTATCAGTAGTGAATGTGCGTAGTTAGATGCAATTTCAGTGCGTTAGCAGTATTTGGCAGTAAAAACGGTGCGTGTGTGTGTGCGTGCGTGTGTGTGTGTGTGTGTGTGTGTGTGTGTGTGTGTGTGTGTGTGTGTGTGTGTGTGTGTGTGTGTGTGTGTGTGTGTGTGTGTGTGTGTGTGTGAGTGTGAGCTTTTGATACGTGTCACTTTCGTTTTTGTAACATTTATTGTAGTGTTTTCTTTCTTGTACTTTTTGCTCTGTGATTTTGGATCTTGTAAAGCGCTTAGAGCACCATTCGTTTGGAGGGTAAGCGCTATATCAATGTACATTATTATTATTATTATTATTATTATTATTATTATTATTATTATTATTATTATTATTATTATTATTATTATTTATGAAAACTGAGCGACGGCATACCATTGAAGACTTCATAACAATAAAATAAAATTGAAAAAAAAATTATGAAGACAGATTAGACACGTAGACTCCTTGTGTCTGAGGTACGAAATACCCACATTTTGGAGTTATCCTCTGAGGACTGCATTACAATTCAGGAGACAGATCGACCATGATAGTTCAAGGGTGGCGGCAGAATAGCTTGGCGCCTATAGGCGCCAAGCTATTCTGCCACCACCCTTGAACTATCATGGTCGAGACATATCTTGCTGTGGTGTGTCGCGGGCAGAGTGAGATAACTAGACTTTTCCGCGTGACGCAGAATTATTTTTATTAAACTGCTATTGTGTTACACATAGATGAATGCTTTAATATTTTTTCATAATGATCGTGATGATGATTATGATGTTGATGACGATGATAACGATAACAAGATAAACTATGATAAAATGAAGAAGAAGATAAAAGAAGAAAATAATAATAAAATGATATTATTATCATCATCATCATACATACATACATATATACATACACAAACACACACACACGCGCGCGCGCGCGCGCGCGTGCGAGCGGCTTTGTTCATATGTTTGGGTTTTTTTTTAATGGTTGTCAATCTTCTACTTTACCCAGCTCTTGACATTCATGAACAACATTAGCACACACACTAAATAATACTCGACCGGCACTCAGGCCTGAGTCAATGAGTCACGCAAGGCAGTTGTAACGTGGTAAGTATGGTGTTTACCATCTTATCGTTGTCGCAGCTTAGGGATGACTGTCTAAGATTTTTTGGAAGATTTGCCAGTCATATCTTGGCTCAGTGTGTAGTATATTTACATACAAGTATATTTATTTGTAAAGTACAGTCATATTTATATTTTTATTAGTATTTGTATATTATTTATATTACGATATGTATATTTATATTTATATTATATACGCATATTCATATATATATTATATATTATATATATATATATATATATATATATATATATATATATATATATATATATATATATATATATATATATATATATATATATATATATATATATATATATATATATATATATATATATATACAGGTAAAAGACGGGCTTATTCAATAGCATGTTCGTTAACACATTCGAGACGTGTCGCATCCGGATTCGCGGCTTCATGCCGCGAATCAGGTTGTGGCACGTCTCGAAAGAGTTCATGGTTTCAGCGGCGAAATCAAATTGGCACAGTTTGAGTGCACCTGAACTGATCAGTGTTCAGGCCGTACTTCATGGGCAATAGCTGTCTCAGTGTCCCATAACCCGCCCGTTAGGGCCGTCCGTTATCACTCCAGTGCCGTGGACGTTAAACCCCAAACAAACAACCAGCCAACCAGCCAACCAACCAACCAACCATTCATATTTATATGGATATTTATACGTAAAGATTCCCACTATACCGCAACGAAATGAGGAAAATTCACAGTACAGATACAGCCTGTATACAAGACACATGAGACGTGAATGGAAAACAGAACATAGAGGTTAAAAAACCTTAAACACATTCCGCCTCAAGACCTAAATCCCCAAATGTTGAAGTTGCCCTCTGAAGGAATGTATTACAATTCTAGAGACAGATCGTGCATGATAGTTCAAGGTTGGTGCCAGAATAGCTTGGCGCCTATGGGCGCCAAGCTATTCTGGCACCACCCTTGAACTATCATGCTCGATCCATGTCTTGTTGTGGTGTGTAGGGGATGAATGCATTAAGTATGAAACATGAAACACGACGCTTCAGATCCGAGATCCTTCTTCGCGGGAGATATTGAACCCACGTAGAACAGGAAAAAACACACGACAGAAAGAAAAGACGTCATGCTGCATAGACACAATTTTGACGTCATGCTGCATAGACACAATTTTGACGTAATTTGAAAAGTAAAAGCGACAAGTATAAATGTTAAAACTGTGTAAAGGCCCCGCCACACGTGCCGGTTGTGCCCCGATTTTGAAGCCGATTCCGATCCGAATGCGATCGGATGACGTCAATTATCCGATCCGGTCCCAATCGGCTGGGAATCGGGTGTCTAGAACCTGTGATTTTTCCGATCCGAATCGGTCCCGATCGTAAGCTTCAACCAACCAGAGCGCGTCTCGCAAATCATGTCGTTTCAGCACGGTTTGCAAATGGCGGAACACGCCTGTTGTGATCAGTACCACCACCGTTGCTGTTCGCACGCCTCTTCCCGAATATGATGCAAAACTGCGGATAATGCAAGCACATCATCATCACTGTCAAAACTAGCAGTCATTTTGCAGAATAGGTAAGACTTTGATCTTCGGTTCATCAAACCGGTCGGCTAAACAAGTCGGGAAATGTGTGGCAGTGCACACGTTTTTTTAGTCCGGCCCGATCACCTACCGATTCGAAAACTGATCGGGAATCGGCCTCAAAACCGGGCATGTGTAGCGGGGCCTTAACAAACAACAACAGCAAAGGAAGAAAATGCCTTACCTGAAGAAGACACAGTAGTATGGTAACCAAAACACTCGTCATGATCACAGAACTCCTGTCAACACCCATAAGTCCAGCCACGCTGTGAACAGCCAAAGGTCCAGCAGCTTGACCAGGTGACCAAATGTCGTCCTGTTAACACCGGCGATAGAGCAGTGACACTGTCCGCGAGTCTGATGTATCAGCGAGTTGCGTAAAAGTTACACCAGGGATAAGATACAGTCGCCTTTCACAAGTTCGCTATTCCTCTTGCGCTGTTGTTATTATCTGTTGCACGTTGGAAAATGTGGAATTTTAGAATCACCGACCGGAACACGACTAACCCATTCAGCTCTGACGCCCTACAGCAGGAGATGGGACGACCTTGAATTATCATGGTCGATCCATCTCCTGCAACTGGTGCTTAGTCATGCATTAGATGACGCCTCCAAAATTTGGGAAATACGGCCGTGGGACTGAATGAGTTAAGTTATTAACCTGTTTAACTCCAAAAGCACATTTTTCCAAATTTGTCCGGTGTCACCTAACAACTATTCATATAAAGATTCGGAATCAGACAACTTTATTATCCATAAATGGAAATTGTTATATACCAGTTATAGGAGATGGATCGACCAGGATAATTCAAGGGTAGTGCCAGATTAGCTTGGCGCCTGAAGGCGCCAAGCTAATCTGGCACTACCCTTGAATTATCATGGTCAAGCCAATCCCCTACAACTGGTACATAGTCGTTAGGCAACACCTCCAAAATTTGTGAAATGGGACCTTGGGGCTAAAATGGTTGAAGATCACACGTCTCACGAACAAGAAAAGACTTCAGTGGTGAAATTTAACAAAAGAAGCGAGAAAAAAAAAAGTGTCATGCAGAAATCGTCGGTGTTCAGAGATTGTTGATGTGTTTCAGATGATTTTGTACTATCGGTTTTGTTATTTATCTATCCTCTATGTGCATTATATTTTTATTACTACTGTATTGATAATCTTTAACTTCCTTTTATTACGCTCCGGTGAGCTGTCACTGTGGCAAAATACCCCTTTAAGGGTAATAAATGTCTTGAATCTGCGCAACAGATAAAACACGAATGGAAAAATATGAGGGCATTCCATTAAGCGTGTTGTTTATTGCGGTGTGTTTTGAGTACAGACTGAACTGACAATATTTTTGGTATTATAATTTACCGGTGCGTGTGTGTGTGTGTGTGTGTGTGTGTGTGTGTGTGTGTGTGTGTGTGTGTGTGTGTGTGTGTGTGTGTGTGCGTGTGTGTGTGTGTGTGTGTGTGTGTGTGTCTCTCTCTCTCTCTCTCTCTCTCTCTCTCTCTCTCTCTCTCTCTCTCTCTCTCTCTCTCTCTCTGCGTATGTGTGTGTGTGCGCGCGCGCGCATCTGTTTGTCTGCGTGTGTGTCTGTGTGTTTTCAAAGCGAAACTAGCAATCCGTGTATCTGGGCATTTGGCCCGCGTTGTGCTGGAAAGTGCTACGACTGCATTGATGCCAAACACGTCTGAATAATCTTTACGCACTGACTCCTGCACTAGTTCATTCTTCTTCCAATTCTATTCTCGCCCGATAGAAATAAAACACTTCTCGACTCGGACGCGGCTTGCACTGCTCACAAAAACACAACTTGAACGACGAAACAATGGAGGGCGTAGAAAACCACACAACAATGTCGCGCACCAAGCTCATGTACATCTGCAAGAGGCATAGATTCTCATGAGCCCCTGCTTTGTAGGGGCTCATGAGAATCTATGCCCCTTGCTGAACAATCAGCCACATTTACATCATCAGGCTGTGGGACGCCTTTCGCGATGACTGAATCTCCGACTGAACACGTTTCAATAGTCTTTCCTTGTAAGTTTACACTCACACCTCACACTGTCTGCTGTCAAACCTGTTCTCAAGCACACAAAGCGGTCAAAGGGAAGAAACCTCTCACCTCGCTTTGAAGACTGTCTCTCCATGAACACTAACGTCAGCGAAAGAATTTCCAAATCGCAATCAACAAAGCGTACGTATCGAAATCTGTCGTCTGCTCCAAGTATCGTCGGAGCACGCGCCGAAGCTCGAGACTGCGCAGTTGTGTGTGTGCCGGCGCGTGCCACTGTGGGGCTCAGTCAGGGTTCGCTTTATTGAATTGAAACTGTAGACGTGCCGAGGCGGGCTTTCATAGTAAAAGTTTTGTTGTTTCAACAAAAAGTACGAGGAGGGCAATCGTTACTTCTGTTTCCCTTACAACTGGAAAGAGCCGACAGAAAAACCGAATGAATCGTTGGGTGATTGGTACGATGCTTAACCCTGTTAGCCCCAAGGTCCCGTTTCTCAAATGATGGAGGTGTTGCCTAACGACTATGTACCAGTTGCAGGAGATGGCTTGACCATGAAAATTCAAGGGTAGTGCCAGATTAGCTTGGCGCCTGAAGGCGCCAAGCTAATCTGGCACTACCCATAATTATCATGGTCAAGCCATTTTCTGCTGTAGGGATGCGGGGCTCAAATGGTTAACGCCACGACAGCAACAAGATTTTCTCAGAGCGTGCGTGCGCGACTTATGGAAAACACACCGACACACACACATACACACACACACACACACACACACACACACACACATACACACACACACATACACACACACACATACACACACACACATACACACACACACACACACACACACACACACACACACACACACACGCAAGGACACAAACATAATATTGCATGTGTTTCTCAAGTCCGAAGGAACGAAAGTTAATCCAAAAAAATGAAAAGACGAAAGAGAAAAGACAACAAAACAAAAACAAAAAGAAATGAAAAACGAAACACAGGGCGCCGACTAAAAGTAAAACTGTAAACATCAAATAATAACAACAACAACAAAAAAAACGATAGCTACATAAAACAAAAAATTCATTCACACACATCTGTTAACGTCGATCCATCTTCTGTTGTGTTGCGGTGATGAAAGTCATACGCAGCTGCAGAGACCAGATATATGTGTACGGTTGATGTAGTTGTTATGTGTGTGTGTGGTTTTTTTTTTTTTTTTTTTTTTTTTTTTTTTGGTAGTTGCTGCTGCTGCTGTTGCTATTGTTCGTGGTGGTGGGAGTGGCGGTAGTGTTCACGTGTATGTTTTTTGGTGTGTATGTTGTTATAGTAATCCCCTGACTATTTCTGATGATGTCACCGATGGGATTGTTATCTTTGTAACACCTTGACTGCCAAGAAAAAGGGAAAACGATCCAAGCTGCAAGAGGCACATATTCTCATGAGCCCCCCGGGCTCATGAGGATCTATGCCTCTTGCTAACACTACTTTGAAGCCTTTAGTTCCTGTGTCGGCCGGGCCTGTTACCAGTTGATTTTGTCAGTTTTAACTCATTCTGCCCGAGGTACGAAATACCACATTTTGGAGTTATCCTCTAAGGACTGCGTTACAATTCAGGAGACAGATGGACCATGATAGTTCAAGGGTGCTGGCAGAATAGCTTGGCGCCTATAGGCGCCAAGCTATTCTGCCACCACCCTTGAACTATCATGGTCGAGCCACATCTTGTTGTGGCGTGTCGCGGGCAGAATGAGTTAAAAATAAAGATAGTCTGCGTTAACTGACGGTGAGGGAATTTAGCTGGCAATGGCAAACACTCACAAGTCGACCTAGGGTTGACCTGCAAACCACGCAACACAATACTACCACTCTCCAGGACAGAGATCCATTTAGAAAAGAAACGTTTTTTTAGAAATAGCACAAGGCTGCTGGTGTTATTGCTGTTGTTTATGTTGCTGCTGCTGTTGCTGTTATTGTTGTTGTTGTTGTGTTGCTTTTGTTGTTATTATTGTTGTTATTGTTGCTACTGTTGCTGCTGCTGAAGTTGTTGTTGTGCTGCTTTTGTTGCTATTGTTGTTGTTTTTGTTGCTACTGTTGCTGCTTCTGTTATTGATGTTGTAGTAGTTGTTGTAGTAGTAATAGTAGTTGTTGTTGTTGTTGTAGTTGTTGTTGTTGTAGTAGTTGTTGCCATTGCATTATTTGCTGATCCTGTTCCTTTTGTTTGTTTGTTTATTTGTTTGTTTGTTTGTTTGTTTGTTTGTTTGTGTGTTTGTGTGTTTGTTTGTTTGTGTGTTTGTTTGTTTGTGTATTTGTTTGTTTGTTTGTTTGTGTGTGTTTGTTTGTTTGTTTGTGTGTTTGTTTGTTTGTTTGCGTGTTTGTTTGTTTGTTTGTTTGTTTGTTTCTTTGTTTGTTTGTTTGTTTGTTAAGAGCAGTGATAAAACGAGAGTAGCAGGAAGAAAGGTCAAAATATCTCCCCACCAGACACTGAGTTTCGGTCCATAATCTGACCGCTGCTGTTGTTGTTTTGTGTTTTATGCTGCTATTACCACAGCTGTTAAAGATCAACGAATCACCCTGTACGCTGCTGTCATGTGACGGAATCACATGGGAAGAGCGGCGAGCACACGGACAGGGCACTAATAACTTATAGTCATTACTTAGAGTGCGCCCACATCGCGCAAACGACAGTCACGTGGCTCCAGTCTGAATAAAGCGCAATTCTGCGCGTTTGGACAACCCTCATCTGGCCATGCTTTTCTGGCGGTGGCTGAAGGAGGCGGGGGAGGGGTGGGGAATGCGAGATTGACTGCCCTTTGGTGACAGTCATGAGCTGGTCTGTGATTTTGGACCTTAAGGCTGCAAGCCGTAAAGTCCAAAATAACAGACCAGCACACATTTAGATCGCCAGGGCCCGTTCAAAAACCTATGCCTACATAAGCTGCCCGACCGGTGCATTACCCTTGGTGGCCATTACCGCCCCTAACAGTGTGACTGTCATGAAATATGCATAGGGGAGTCAGCAAAAGGTCTTCGGGCAGACTTGCGCCTGCGGCTGCCACGCGCATGCGCGGGCCAGCCGCATGCCTACATAGGCCCGCTGACTTTTAGTTCACTGCGTACGGTGACATTATGCACTGCAATCGCTCGCAGTCTGTTATCGTGATCCAGAAAGCGGGGGGTGGGGGGGGGGGGACGGGCATGCTCAATAGCCTGTCCGTCAAAAGGTCCTGGTAAATCAAAGTGGCACAGTGGTAGTGCGCCGGAATTGATCAGCATTCAGGTCGTATCCCATAGGCAATAGCTGCTCCTGCCCCCCCCCCAACCCCCACCCCCCACCCTCCACCCACCCTCCATAACCCGCCGGCTAGGGTCGTCCATTATCACTTCGGTGCCATGGTCGTCAAACACCAAAACTAACCAATGTATTTTCCTTTGCTGTAATTTTACGTAATGATTCGCTGGAGATGAGTCGACTACGACGGGTGAAGGCTAGTTAGTGCCTGTTTAGCTTGACGCTTTGCCAGGCGCTGAGTCAATCACTCACCACCTTTGAACTGTAATACACACAGCACACTTCGGATACAACAAATGGTAATTAACAGTCACAGAGACATGGCGCAGAGGTGTGGAGGAAGGCAGCTCACGTTGGGCACACTTGAAATGGAGCATTACGGTAAACCAGACCAATATTGATATGATATCGAGCATTACGGTAAACCAGACCAATATTGATACGATATCGAGCATTACGGTAAACCAGACCAATATTGATACGATATCGAGCATTACGGTAAACCAGACCAATATTGATATGATATCGAGCATTACGGTAAACCAGACCAATATTGATATGATATCGAGCATTACGGTAAACCAGACCAATATTGATATGATATCCACTCTGATGGGTGGGGTGCAGTGCGTATCAGCCTCTCCGAGCTTGGAGATTCCATCTGAACTGAACTATACAAAATCGCCAGGGGACTCAATCTTTCTTGTTGTTATATCCGATCTTTGTTATAAGCGGAGAAATTTTCACTGGAAGACTGACCCCACCCGGGTCTGCCCTAGGGGACTTTTTTGTTCCCAGGGTCACCCTGGTCAGCCCCACCGGGTGGGTTTTCCCCTCTATTCTGGGGCATGTGTTTCTGTCTACCCTTGGTCCATTCACCTGTATTTTCCTTTTTTTAAACACTCCCTACTGTCTGCGCTGCCTGTAGCTCTTGATATTGGATGTATGTTGCTAAATGGTCTTAGCTTTATTTAGCGCATTAGATCGGCTGGCGACATACATTCCATATTCTGTTTGGTTTTTTTTTTTTTTTCTCACAAGCAGTGTAGACACGTCCTGAGAAAGTCTTGTTGCTGTTGCAACGTACAACCAACTGGAAGACTGCGGTCAAGACCTCTCAGAAAGTGTTGTTTTATCACACTTTTGTTATCTCCGTTCATGTTATTAGCGCAGTCGAGTGTAGTCATTACTTTTTCGTTTCCTACCGCATTAGTGGTAAAATGTAATCTTAGGATCGAGGAGAGCTCTCTTGCAGTTGGATTACAGGTGGTAAAATGTAATCTTAGGATCGAGGAGAGCTCTCTTGCAGTTGGATTACAGGTGGTAAAATGTAATCTTAGGATCGAGGAGAGCTCTCTTGCAGTTGGATTACAGGTGGTAAAATGTAATCTTAGGATCGAGGAGAGCTCTCTTGCAGTTGGATTACAGGTGGTAAAATGTAATCTTAGGATCGAGGAGAGCTCTCTTGCAGTTGGATTACAGGTGGTAAAATGTAATCTTAGGATCGAGGAGAGCTCTCTTGCAGTTGGATTACAGGTGGTAAAATGTAATCTTAGGATCGAGGAGAGCTCTCTTGCAGTTGGATTACAGGTGGTAAAATGTAATCTTAGGATCGAGGAGAGCTCTCTTGCAGTTGGATTACAGGTGGTAAAATGTAATCTTAGGATCGAGGAGAGCTCTCTTGCAGTTGGATTACAGGTGGTAAAATGTAATCTTAGGATCGAGGAGAGCTCTCTTGCAGTTGGATTACAGGTGCTCACCAAATGCACAAAAAGCCATCGGGCCGACGTCGGTTCGACGGCCTTTTGCGCACTGTGCAGTTTTCCTCGGCAGTTAAGGGGAAAACTGATTTTTTTTCTTTCGGATATAAAATCCTCGATGTAATAAATTGTTTGTGCCTTCTCAGAAAACAGAGTTTTAATTACTGTTTGTTTGTTGTCGTTGTTTTTTTCCCGTTTTTTTTAGAAGGGACTTTTTAGGACGGGTCGCGGTGGGGCGAATTTAAACCTCTAATAATTGAAGTAACAAGATAAAAATGACGTCATGTCTAGTTACGCTAACCTCGCTGCTGAACGTTCATTTGGATCCGAAGCGCCGTATGTGCGTATGTATGTATGTATGTGTGTATGTATGTATGTATGTATGTATGTATGTATGTATGTATGTATGTATGTATGTATGTATGTATGTATGTATGTATGTATGTATGTATGTATGTATGTATGTATGTATGTATGTATGTATGTATGTATGTATGTATGTATGTATGTATGTATGTATGTATGTATGTATGTATGTGTGTGTGTGTGCGTATGTATGTATGTATGTATGTATGTATGTATGTATGTATGTATGTATGTATGTATGTATGTATGTATGTATGTATGTATGTATGTATGTATGTATGTATGTATGTATGTATGTATGTATGTATGTGTGTGTGTGCGTATGTATGTAAACAAGACAATCTCCCATATTTCTGTACACACAAGCTTGAAACTTGGCAAAATACTTTCTTAAGTGGGTGGCTAAGAGAGCCTCCGAGCATATTGTAATTGAATGTCTCATTGAAGACATAACAACCGTTTATAGAAAGTCCGCGGTTGACCCAAATTAGAGTCCGTAATTTTTGTCCTATTGACTTCAACCTTTGCATATAGCTAGTTTGGAGAAAGACATTGGATGAGTTCGTTAGCCAGCTTTGTATCCTTTCAACTTCTTTAGTAAATATTAATTCTTTTCAGAAAAGAATTAAAGCAGTAAAAAGAAAACTTGACTTCTATAGATAGTCAGACAGTGGCGTTGACGTAAAAGAGGCAATTCCGTCACCACGCAAACATTGACATAATACTCTAAATATGACGTAATTCTTTCTTGCGCCCGACCCTTTCTTTCTTTCTCACAGACATGCGCGCATCTCCAAGAAACATAGATCCTCTTGCGCCCGGAGAGCGAATGAGGATCTATGTCTCTTGGAGATGTTTGGAGCGAGCGAAGATGAACACACTAAAACAAACACAAACACACACACACACACACACACACACACACACACACACACACACACACACACACACACACACATACAAACACACATCGTCACGCTTTCCGAAGAGCATTCAGGTGACCCGATTTAGCTAGTTTGGAGAAAGACATTGGATGAGTTCGTTAGCCAGCTTCTTCAGTAAAAATGAATTCTTTTCAGAAAAAAATTAAAACAGTAAAAAGTCTTGACATCTGGAGAAAGTCAGACAGTGGCGGTGACGTAAAAGAGGCAACTCCGTCACCACGCAGACATACTCTAAATATGGCGTAATTATCTCTCTATCGTGCTCGTTCTTTGTCTCACATATGCGTGCATCTCCAAGAGGCATAGATCCTCATGTTCTCGGAGGGCACATGAACATCTATGCCTCTTGAGCATGTTTGGAGCGCGGCATGCACGCACGCACACATATACACACGCACATCGACGCGCTTTCTGAAGAGCATGTAGGTGTACTTAGTATAGCATGTAGCTAGGTAAAGTCAACCTGCTTTCACACAAATTATAGCAAGACTGAAATTGTACCGTGAAATTCTAGTTTTGTCACTATTTTCCCAAGTCTTGAAGCGAAAGCGAAACTCATATCACGTTAAATATAAAATTGCGTAAAAACAAAAAACAAAAATACGTCATGACAAATGACGTCTGACAAACCAATGAATGGTATGCACTATGCGCGCTCCTTATAGAGTTCACTATGGCGCATTGGCACATTTGCGAGGCTTTTTCAAAAGGAGATATTTCAACATCAGAATCAAGTCAAAGACAAAAGGTAGAGACCCTTTACAGCGAAGACAGCTCTCATATAGAAGGGACTTTGTGGGTTATGGTTCATCTCATCTTGTTTCTTCTGCAGATGAACCAGTTGTCTAGAACCCGTATCGAAGCCAATGCTAACAGGGTGACTCTGGGCTATTTTAAGCAGACAAGCAACTTGTTGTGACATTTTCTGAAACACTAATTAACCACAAACTCTCCGTCTCATGTTTAGACCATACCTGAAGGTGGGTGGGGGAAGGGAGGGGGCCGGGGGGAGGAAGGGGGGAGCATAGGCGTGCGAAGAGAAACACGTTCTTGTTTCACGATGTGTGTCGAAATGCACTACGTGAACATCTGTCGAACCGAAGCGTCGAGTTCTTCTTTTACGGCCTTAACCCCTTCACTGACGTAATGACGTGAACACCACCCGACTGCAAGAGGCATAGAACTTCATGATTCACCGCGTGTACATGAGGGGAATCATGAAGTTCTATGTCTCTTGCAGTGGGGTGGCTTTAGCATATACCCTTCTTCCCTGAACGGGTGGGGTTTCTTACAGTAGGGTGGCTCTAGCTTATAACCTTCTTCCCTGAACGGGTGGGGTTTCTTGCAGTAGGGTGGCTCTAGCTTATAACCTTCTTCCATCAACGGGCGGGGTTTCTTGCAGTAGGGTGGCTCTAGCTTATAACCTTCTTCCATCAACGGGCGGGGTTTCTTGCCGTAGGGTGGCTCTAGCTTATAACCTTCTTCCATCAACGGGTGGGGTTTCTTGCAGTAGGGTGGCTCTAGCTTATAACCTTCTTCCCTGAACGGGTGGGGTTTCTTACAGTAGGGTGGCTCTAGCTTATAACCTTTTTCCCTGAACGGGTGCGGTTTCTTACAGTAGGGTGGCTCTAGCTTATAACCTTCTTCCCTGAACGGGTGGGGTTTCTTACAGTAGGGTGGCTCTAGCTTATAACCTTCTTCCCTGAACGGGTGGGGTTTCTTACAGTAGGGTGGCTCTAGCTTATAACCTTCTTCCCTGAACGGGTGGGGTTTCTTACAGTAGGGTGGCTCTAGCTTATAACCTTCTTCCCTGAACGGGTGGGGTTTCTTACAGTAGGGTGGCTCTAGCTTATAACCTTCTTCCCTGAACGGGTGGGGTTTCTTGCAGTAGGGTGGCTTTAGCAGATACCCTTCTTCCCTGAACGGGTGGGTTTTTTTGCGGTCGGGTGGTTTTACTTTATAACCTTCTTCCCTGGACGGGTGGCGTTTCTTGGCATTGGGTTTCCAACGACTTTACTAGCACATCTTATGGCCGCTGTTAGTGAAGGGGTTAACCCTTTTAGCCCCAAGGTCCCATTTCTCAAATTTTGGAGGTGTTGTCTAATGACTATGTACCAGTTGCAGGATATGAACTGACCATGATAATTCAAGGGTAGTGCCAGATTAGCTTAGCGCCTTCAGGCGTCAAGCTAATCTGGCACTACCCTTGAATTATCATGGTCAATCCATCTCCTGCTGTAGGGATCCGGGCTAAATGAGTTAAATTATCATGCTCCAGCATTACTTTCCTGAATTGTGTCGGTGCCGCTCCGATGATTTCGGCCGACAGCAGGAGGTAAACCATCGTCAAAACAAAACAAAAAAATTGGTAAACATCTCATTGCACATCTCTCTGCCACGCGAAGGTAAAAGAAAGTAAGTCGCTTTTTGTGAAAAACGAGATTTACATTCTATTACAATAAAAATCCTGCTTTTCACAAAAGTGGACTTACTGTCTTTTTCGCCTTCAGATACCGGACTGGGTCTGTGTTTTCTATAGCTGGTGTCTTGGCAGTCGCTCAAAGGCAATGCAGTCGGCCACACGCGATGATTCAATCATCTAATGAGGGCTGGGCCTGACGGATCCGCGGGTCACATTCTGTGTGGGTGATGTGTTTGAAAGAATCTACCAACAGGGGGGGGGGGGGGGGGTGGTGGTGGTTATCCGACACATGAAAACCCCGAGTTAAGAGATCTTGCATTTTGAGAATCTCACACATTAATGAGCATTCTACTTGCATTTTCTTCGCTGACGAGGGAAAATGAGCGCGATCCAACTGCAAGAGGTATAGATCCTCATGAGCCCCCGCTGTTGCGGGGGCTCATGAGGATCTAGGCCCCTTGCTGAGAACACTTTGTATCTGTGTTCCTGGGACAGCCGGGATCTTTTGGCGTTGAATTACCACACATTTGAGGAACACAGTCTGCGTGCACTAGAAGTGAATGAGTTTACCCTTTCCCTGCAATGACAAAAAATACGAACGAGCAAAGGAAATGCGACATTTTTTGTAATCATGGGAAACAATAAAGTATTTCCCATGATTCCCAAAATGTCGCATTTCTTTCGCTCTTCGGTATGCTTTTCAATATAATTCAACGGGGAAACATTTCAAAATATTTCCCATTACACCGGGTCAAACACATTTTAACACGGTATGCTTTATTTCGATATTTCCCTCTATAAACCGCACTACTCAGAGTGTCTTGTACCAAAGGAGATAATAGACATTGCTGTCGGTCAATTGTCTCAATTTTTTGCGAATCATCTTGGGAACATAATTATAACAGTTGCAGGAGACGGGTCGACCTTGACGATATAAGAGTTCTCAATGACTCATGACGCTATTTCAATGCGCGGTAGTAATCAGGCACTAACAAATCCAGGAGCCTTGCTAATCAGGCACTACCTTTCAAACGATAACATCCCTAAAAGTACTGTATCAGGGCTGAGAACCTTAACACGCAAGCCACCTCTTTATCTCCATATCGACCCAAAAACTTTATCAGTCTCATTACCATCTTCTTTTTATGTTCAAGAGGCATTGCTTCACATGGACACCCTGCAGCCGCAGGGGCCTATGGCAAACTATGCCTCTTGAGAACCCTAGCTGTAACTGTTCCTCAAATCGAGGCGGTCATCTGGGTTTTGGCGTGTGAGTGATCTAGCCCACCGCAACTGCTAGGTTCTCATGATCAATCGATGGACCCGGGACGCGATAAAAATTCCTTCCCACCCAGTGTCGATATTGTCTGTCAGATAAACATAGACAACCAACCCGGTGTCGATATCGTCCGTCTGTCAAGTATAGACATAACACCTAGTGTCGGTACTGTACGTCTGAGAAACACAGACTTTTTGAGACAACTGGCCATCTTTCCTTGCAAAACATTCTTTGCGTAAAAACGAGGAGTCCGGTTAAGCCTTTCACAAGTGAACACCTCTCAAATGCAAGAGGCATAGATCCTCATGAGCCCCCGCTGTCGCGGGGGCTCATGAGGATCTATACCTCTAGCTGACACCACTTTGTTTCCACGTTTCTTTACGGCGGGGGCCCTGTGACAGAATCAACAAAGATTTCAGAATACAATCTTTGTCCACTGCGTTATAGTGAAGAAGGCTTAATCAGTCATTCCATCTTCCGCTCCTCACAAAATAATCAATTAAGAAATAGCCACCAAAGGAAGAAACTCACTTTTAAAGACTAAGACCAAACATATTACTAAATGTTGGGCTTAATACCCTCTTTCAAAGTGGACTCACAGATTGGATGAAAAATGTTCCTGATCTTTAGATTTTTATAAAGAATCTGCCATCTTTCGTTGCTTTGCAATAAGAAGAAGTCTTAGTCACGCCGTTGCTGCCAATAGACAAACTAGTCTTCTTTGAAAGCAGGGCAAATTCAACTACCGACTTATCCCGTTAATCCAAGAAACGCGGATATAAATAGAGTCAGCAAGAGACAAGGAGCCTCATAAGCCCCCGCATCTTGCAGTTGGGTGGTGTTCGCATTTGAAAGGAATCCAGACCAAAAAGGTGACCGCCAAGCATGTAAAATGCAAAGAAGTACTCAACGGAGAACAAAACACGCTTAGAAAAGACGGGTACAAACACAACATTTTAAAAGGGTTACAATGTTCTTTTTAAAAACTTTAACCAAATGGAGAATTTACGTCAACAATTTACGTCAATAAATGTCAACAGTAAATTAACGACAACAACAAAAGCAACAACAACAACAAATGGAATGGCGTCAACGTGTTGTTAGGACTCAAATCACTGTCTCTTAAAATCTAAAGTGGCATAGTCAGCAGACAGAATAATACAATCAAAAGCATAGGTAACACCAAACTTTTCAACTCGAGTGTGCGCACACAGACAAATCGCCTCTGCACCACTCGATGTACACTCAACTTCGGAAATCGGAACTTCAGTCCTTTGGCGTTCTGTTTATACATGGACCGAAGTTTGTTTATTGTTATGTCTAAATTTTGTTATAGACGAAGTAATTCACATAGAACGATTGTAGCTGTGACCGAAAAAAAAAATTGTTGTAAACTTTGATGTATCTGACCTTGTAATAAGCAAAGTTAACCGTACTAATTGATTTTGCGTGTCAGAAAACGGTTTCGCCTACGTATGTGTGCTGGCTTGTGATTTTGGACCTTACGGACGGAGCCCGTAAGGTCCAAGATTACAGACCAGCACACGCATCATAAATGGACGCCATTTCGACTGCATTAGCATACAGAAAACACGCCACCCTCCCAGAACTGTCCGAGATAATCTCACCACACACCTCTCGTTCCGTAATAGTGGACCGTAAATTCCCTGTAAATGGTTACTGTCTCCATTTCATCAACTTCCCAACACATCCTCTTTCGCCTGTAAGAGGCATAGGTCTTCATGAGCCGCTGCTTCTGCGTGAGCTCACGAGAGTCTATGCCTCTTGCTGAGTGACCCCGCTGCGCGCTTACTTCGTCATAATGAAGTTTGTTGAGGTTTGAGCCTGCTGTCTTGCGGAAAAGCCGAGACCATATCCGTTACACTGAGTCACGTGGGACCTGAAATAATTTTTAGAGAGTGGTTGTTGCTTGCGTGAGGATGCTGCTGTATCGTAAAACTGTCCAGGGAGATACACAATGTTTTATTTACGTCGTGAGTAAGCGAGAAGAAGTTCTGGGCTCAACTTCATCGATAGCTTGATTCAACTTTTTGTTTTCACTACCTAACAGCAATCCTACTATTATTGTTAAAGTGATCAACAACAGCAACGAAAGTTCCAGCAAACATAACTATGGACATTATGAAGGGACCCACGACATGCAGAACAGAGAAGTTTTGTTTGTAAAGAACGACTTCCAGCCACGTAAGAGAGCTAAATTAAGGAGGAGGTACAACACTCCAAACATCTCCAAGAGGCATAGATCCTCATGAGCCCGGAGGGCTCATGCGGATCAGTATGCCTCTTGCAGATGTTTGGAGTGTTTTCCATGCTTATGGCCCAGGCTTCGTCTGGCTGAGAAAGCAAAGTCTATCTGTAAGAGTTAAGATAAATATCTATTTTAATTATTATCACTTATTATTAAATTCAGACCAAAAAGGTGACAGCCAAGCGTGTAAATGCAGAGAAGAACCCAACGGAGAAAGAAACACGCTTAGAAACGTTCGCTACAACACAATTTATTAATATTAGCTATTAATAATAAACGGTATTTACCAGAAATAGTAATCAGTTATGTTGTAGCTGTCTTTCCCCAGCTTGTTTCTTACTCCCTTGGGTCCTTCTCTCTATTTATTATTAGTTTTCATAAATGCGTTGACACTTTATAGACACGCGTGTGATTCGGGTTTTTTTTTGTTTTTGTTTTTGTTTTTTTCGCAGTGTACGGTGGACTCGCAAAGTTTATAATATGTCTTTGCTCACGGAACACAGGACAATAAAATCAGTCGAGCAATCAGATTTCAGTTTACGGGTATTTTATCCAAGTCACGTACACGAGACGAGACAGTATCGTCTCCTCACACCCAATCAGGTGAAGGCAGCTGGCGACCCAAAAAAATCCTCTGACCAATTCGTGATGAGTGTGGGAGATGGATCGTCCCCCACAGCTCTGGCGTAATGCTGATTTACCTTGACGTCCTAAAGCATTTAACACCAAGGTAGCATTTCCTAACAAATATGTACCAGCTGCAGTAGATGGATCGATCATGATAATTAAAGGGTAGTGCCAGATTCGCTTGGCACGTGTGTCACAATTTATTTTAATAATTATTTTGTATTTTCTTTTGGATAGAAGTTTCGTTCTACGTCTTGTATTGAGATGATGGCATGTTCTTTTTTAATGACGTCAAGAACATGTGACATAATATGTTTGTTTGAAAGCACGGTATGCGTCAATGTGGATTTCGAGATACATCAAGTCATAAGAGATTTGCTCTTAGCCAGAATGTAGTTTTTGTGAGAAGTTGAGGCGGTGGAGATGCCGCGTAGTAATCTATTGTAGAATAGATGGTAGAAGAGCAGAATGCTCAATGTAGGAGTGTATAATAAGGTATGTAGTTGAAGAACTCAATGTAGGAGTGTGTGATAAGGTACGTAGTTGAAGAACTCAATATAGGAGTGTGTGATAAGGTATGTAGTTGAAGAACTCAATATAGGAGTGTGTGATAAGGTACGTAGTTGAAGAACT
Organism: Semisulcospira habei; assembly: GCA_036245525.1. Classification (NCBI taxonomy): domain Eukaryota; kingdom Metazoa; phylum Mollusca; class Gastropoda; family Semisulcospiridae; genus Semisulcospira; species Semisulcospira habei. Next base: position 212,996,745 of record BTPG01000001.1, read on the forward strand.
GACTCAATATAGGAGTGTGTGATAAGGTAGGTAGTTGAAGAACTCAATATAGGAGTGTGTGATAAGGTAGGTAGTTAAAGAACTCAATATAGGAGTGTGTGATAAGGTAGGTAGTTGAAGAACTCAATATAGGAGTGTATAATAAGGTATGTAGTTGAAGAACTCAATATAGGAGTGTATAATAAGGTATGCAGTTAAAGAACTACGGTGTAACGTGATTGACTAACCAGGGACCTTGTCAGCGGCCATGGTGGGCGGCTGACAGGCACAAAATAAGTCGACGGAGTAAACCTTTCACGCATCTTTAGGTAGGTATTTGTTTGTTAAATAGTAGATTCGGGAAGTGTGTTAGTTGATTGGCTCTGGATCGGAAACTGTATGACGTTCGGGCGCGCATCGGCGGGTTTGGAGTATCGTCTAGAGTTCGGGCGCGGGGATGGAGTCGGATAATTGCGAAGCGTTTTGTTGAGCCTGTGTGATGTTGAAATGATTCGGGTCGAGTTTGAGGAGTTATGCGTTGTGCGGAAATAATTGTGTCGTATTCGAGTGTGTGCATGGCATTTCGAATTGATTGTTATTATGATATTGTATTCGATGTCGGAAAAGATCGGGAATCGTCGAAAACGTCCGAAAGCCGTTGACGGTCGTCATCGCTACAAAGTGTCGTCATTCGGGCAGAAGTAACGATCTAAGCAATGGCGGATTTCTAATGGGGAGTTACAATTTTATATGTTGAATAGATGCTCTCCAGCTGGGACGTTGGATGTATGTACTCCAGGTAGGATGTAAGTGAACCTGGTGTACGAGAGAGTTGATCCAGGCGGTGTGCAGGAGAACTAAATCGGCCACCGTGAGAGACAGTCCGCTTATTCGACCAGTGGCGAGATTCAACGAGCAGCGACGATATATTCATCTTCAATTCACAGTCGGAGTAATTAGACTGTTTAATATATTCCAGGATCTAAGCATCAACTTAAAAAGCGTACATCTGTTAGCAGACAATGAGAAGAAACATCGCATTGGAACAATTTGGATGAGATGTGATTAGTGCTCTGGGCATTATGCGAATGTTTAAGTGTGTGCGTGTATTACAGGTGCATGTATGAATTGACTGAGTAGTGCGTAGGTTTGTGTACGTCTGTGTCTATTGTTTGTCGTGCGAATGGGAAAATCAAATCATTAAAATCGAACAAAAATCCAACAATTCCGTGTGATATTTAACTTTCCTCCCTGGTGTGACAGCCTGCTGGAGCCAAGCTAAGCTGGCACTACCCCTTAATTATCATGGTCGATTCATATCCTGCTGTAGTGCGTCGGGGCAAAATGGGTTAAAACTATGACAGACTATAGCACTGGAAATACGCCCGTCTATAGCACTGGAAATACGCCCGTCTATAGCACTGGAAATACGCCCCGTCTATAGCACTGGAAATGAAATTAAGTTGCTGGCGTGGCGATACACAATGTCAGAGCTGATCTGTGAGTTCGAGTTTGACGGCTCTGGGATCCCGTCTGAATTTGTAAAAGGAAAACGTGCACTGCTCTGTGATTTTGGACCATACGGTTTGAGAGCCGTAAGATCCAAAATCACGGACCAGACAATTTATTTTTTCAACAACAACAAAAAAATCGAACGATCCCTGCGTTGTTCAGCACATTCAAGTCATGTACGTTGGAAAACTAAAAGTGTATCGGCTGTTCACACTCAGTTAGATGGCAGCCAGCGAGACCCCTGTCATCAGTCCTTCCTTCTCTTCCTGTTTCTCTCGCCCCGGGACATTTGTCTGCAAATGAGCAGAAGCCAAAGTGTACCTCGCAAAGGCTCGGACGGTAGAGTTCGGTACATTTCTCGTCTTATTTAGCAAACGCGAAATTTTCTATCGATACAATGAAAATCTCGATTTCCCCAAATTGGAAATACCGGTTTTTGCCGATTAGGGTAGATGTATGGGTGTTAACCTAGATTTGTGCAAACGCCAAACATCAAGCAGGATAGAATTATACAGGTGTCTACCACATGATGGGCAGAGAAGTGTGCTTTCACGTTGCCGCGTATCGATGTAAAGTATGCTGACCAGCAAAAGAAATGCGACATTTTTGGAATCATCGAAAACACGTTAGTGTTTCCGATGATTCCAAAAATGTCGCACTTCTTTTGTTCGTCAGTGTATTTATTTATGTACTCTTTTACCCTCGGGCAGAATAAATGGATCTTGAACGTTTCTCGGTGTGCGTTCTTTGTTGAAAATAATTTAAGCTGGATGTAATGCACCGTTTAAAAACCCCGAACTGATCCCTGTGAGTCCCCATCGAACATCGAACGTCGAACATCGAACACCACCGGAAGAAGTCAGTCTCATAGTGTGTCGTTAGCAGTCATTTTCTGGCTGAATCGTACAACCTCACTCGTCAGCATGACTCGAAAGGAAAGCGCAAAATGTCTATCATTATGTCAATGGTGTGAACCCTTTCCGTGGCGAAACGCGACGAACGAGGCCCGAATGCAAGAGGCATAGATCCTCAGGAGCCCCCCGCATTTGAGGGAGCGCATGAGGATCTATGCCTCTTGTTAATCTCATTCATATCCATGTGCCAATGACTGACGAGGCCATTGCGTCACAGCTTCGGAGACGTCATTTGTCGTTGGCGTCACTGAAAGTGATACTCTGCTCATGTCTAGTGACAGTATTCATTGGTGTTTTAAATTAACCAGTTCAGGTGCCGAGCAAATTGAAACTCACCACCCACCCAACTGCAAGAGGTATAGATCCTCATGAGCCCCCGCAGTCGCGGGGGCTCATGAGGATCTATGCCTCTTGCTGACACCACTTTGAATCCACGTTCTTGGAACGTCTTGGGTTGTTGGTGCTGAATTAACGAAGACTGCAGAAACAGTCTGCGGCTGCCGGCACTGAAGTGGTTAATCAGTGTTCTCAAAATAGACATTTCAGGCCGCAGCAAAATCTGTTGATAGTAATAAGTTAAAAATACGTGTTCGAATTAAAGATTTAACCAACAATTGTAGCGCCTACTTTTGACGGAACGCTCGCGGGTTCGACTATTCAAGGCCTGATTTTGAGTTACATTCGTCCATCCATCTCTCGCGCCTTGTATAGTGTGGCTCAGCTGAAAGAATGACACGTTGAAATTTACACATAATAGTTTACACATGGGGTATTGTAGGTTTATTGTGTCGACCAGCGCAGTGGCATTGATAAAAGATATTTATATTAACCGCCTTACGCACTGTTCAGTTTTAACCCCATAACAGTCGGGGACAAGGCGAACTCCACCCAGCTCCAAGAGACATAGATCCTCATGAGCCCCCGCAGTCGCACTAACTTACCGCTGTCGCACTAACGTACCGCAGTCGCACTTACTTACCGCAGTGGCACTAACTTACCACAGTTGCACTAACTTACCACAGTCACACTAATTTGCCGCAGTCGCACTAACTTACCGCAGTCGCACTAACTTACCGCAGTCACAATAACTTACCGCAGTCGCACTAACTTACCGCAGTGGCACTAACTTACTGCAGTCGCACTAACTTACCACAGTCGCACTAATTTGCCACAGTCGCACTAACTTACTGCAGTCACAATAACTGACCACAGTCGCAATAACTTACCGCAGTCGTAATAACTTACCGCAGTCGCACTAACTTACCGCAGTCGCACTAACTTACCGCAGTCGCAATAACTTACCGCAGTCGCAATAACTTACTGCAGTCGCACTAACTTACCACAGTCGCACTAATTTGCCGCAGTCGCACAAACTTACCGCAGTCGCAATAACTTACCGCAGTCGCACTAACTTACCGCAGTCACACTAACTTACCGCAGTCGCACTAACTTACCATGGTCGCCCTAACTTACCGCAGTCGCCCTAACTTACCGCAGTCGCACTAACTTACCAAAGTCGCACTAACTTACTGCAGTCGCCCTAACTTACCGCAGTCACACTAATTTGCCGCAGTCGCACTAACTTACCGCAGTCGCCCTAACTTACCACAGTCGCACTAACTTACCACAGTCGCCCTAACTTACCGCAGTCGCACTAACTGACTGCAGTCGCACTAACTTCCTGCAGTCGCACTAGCTTACCGCAGTCGCACTAACTGACCGCAGTCGCACTAACTTACCGCAGTCACACTAACTGACCGCAGTCGCGGGGGCTCATGAGGATTTATGTCTCTTGTTGAAAAGAACCCAACGGAGAAAGAAACATTATTAGAAATGACAATTACAACACAATTTATTAATATCTCGTTTTTTTGTGGTTTTTTTTTTTAATCAAAATAGACAAACAATTACAATTTAGTCGCTACTTATCTTGTCAGTGAGAAGAAGCAACTTCTCTTGTTTGTCCAATCTTCTTTACGCCAAACTGTGTCCCATTTACGTATGTGTTCTTCGCGCGATTGTCGGTCAGTGTGTAATGGGCCCCAGACGCGAAATTCGCGGACTTCAGGCAGCCATCGGGTTAATCTGCCTACCACTTGCACTTACAATTATTTTTAAATAACTAAATGACATTAGCCCATTCAGCCCGACGCACGTATTTCCCAAATTTGGGAGGCGTCATCTAACGACTATGCGCCTGTTGAAGGAGATGGATCGACCATGATAATTCAAGGGCAGTGCCAGATTAGCTTGGCGCCGACAGGCGCCAAGCTAATCTGGCACTACCCTTGAATTATCATGGTCGACCCATCTCCTGCTGTAGTGCGTCAGAGCTGAATGGGTTTTAAAAAAATTAATATTTTGTTGACAATAAATAAGTGATAATAAACTTTTTTTTCTATTTTGTGGATAATTACAAGAAATCTGCCACAGCTGTGCGGTCTCATTCCTTTAACCGTCTTTCTTCCTCGCTTAATTTTCTTGCTAGAAAAGCCAAAGGGTGAGAGAAAAGGGGGAAAAATAAACCTGGATAATGATCCTTAAAAACAGTCCAGCCTCCAGCCTCGCTCATTTTCTTCGCATTTCGCTGCCCAGGCTTTTTCTTTTCCAATCACCCTTGGGGCAGACGGATTTCTCTTTCTGTAGCCTTTTCACCATCTTGGTAGTCGCCCGCTCAAAGCCGAAATAGCGCCTTAAATTTCAAGAAGCATACGCAAATCGTCTTAGCCAGCCAGAGGAATAACTCTCATGAGCGCTCTGCGTTTGCATGGGTTCGTGAGAGTTATACCCCTTTGCAGATGAAAAGAATTGGAAATGAGACTGTCTGGTATCGTTATCCCTCAAAATAACACCACAGTTTGAGGAATGTTTACCATAATCATGGTCAGCAAGAGACATGAATTCCCATGAGCCCCGGCGACCGCCGGGGCTCATGAGAATTTATGCCTCTTGCTGATAAACAGAGCTTGGATTAGGGACAGGACCGTAGCCGCCTTTTCACCACCTTTTCACGACGCCCGGAGGTTCGTCCGCGCCTGAGAACTAGTGCGGCTTTGACTAATGAAATGGACTTGGTATTCAGGCTGTGCTTTTCGCAGTCTGCGGGCTGTCGGAATTAATTAGATCGACACTCCCTTTTCCGACCAATCAGAGGGAGTTTTAATCGCGAAGCCCGGATTACCAGGCCGCAAACTAATCAGCGACAAGACCGGAAACGCCTCCAGAGACTCACACAACATCGGAGAGTACACAGAGGGGGCAGAACTCTTAAGGAGTGTGAGAAGATATTTGTAAGTTTACTTTGCGGGGTGTAAAAGGGAGACAAAAAATAACAGAAAAGGGAAAATAAGATAGAAAGATACAGTAAAGGGGGGGGGGTGAGGGGGAGGGGGGAGGAATAGAGGAAACATGGAAAGAACGTTAACTGGGGGAGGGGAAAAGTTTGTGGGGAAAAAAAAAACATATATTCAGACAAGTAATGCCTCAGCGATTCAGTTTTAAGCCATTGAGTGGCGAATAAAAATTAAACACCACCCAACTACAAGAGATATAGATCCTCATGAGCCCCCTCAGTTGTGGGGGCTCATGAGGATCTATACCTCTTGCTGACTCCACTTTGAATCCATGTTCATGAGACAGCTGGGTTTTTTGTGTCGAATTTACGAAGACTGCAGAAACACAGGCTGCGTCGTCGGGCATTAAGCGGTTAAACTTATTTTTGTTTCTGTCCCTCGACTGCACGTCATAGTCAAAGTTAAAATAGGGGCTGACTCGTTCCAATGCTTCCACCGTTTATCAGCGGAATAAATGAAATATTGAAACCGCAATACGTGCTTGCAGAGAGAAAGCAGCTTGATTATTTTCAGGGGAGCCGGGTAGCTCATTTGGTACAACGTTCGGCTCTTGTCCCAAAGGTCGTGGGTTTGAACCCAGCCGGGGTCAAAATTTGTACAGATCTCTTTTTCGGTGCCCCGTCTTTGAAATCACCTTCGCGGTGGACAAAGGACGTTAAGCCCTAAACGTTCTCAACACACATTGCCTTACCCATTCAGCCCCAACGCACTACAGACGGAGATGGATCGACCATCCCTTGTGGCTATCCCCTTGGTTGTTGGTGGCGCTTTTGGTCGAGTTGACTCCATGAGTCTCCTCCCCGGCAGGGCGCGCCCCCGACGGTCGAGAGAATAGTGCATTAGCCTAGTCTTACGATATATATTAACTAGTTTTACACCCGACTGTGATCACTAAATTAGTGACATATTTACTCTATGATAGTCTGTTTTCATTTTAAACGATATACCTTTAATTAATTTAGACTTTTTAGATTAATAGGCGTGTGTGTTGTGTCAGTGTGTGTGGGAAATGAGCGTGGGTGTGTGAATGGGTACGCATTGCGTTGTGAGATTAGTTGTTCAGTTTTAAAGTTTTGACAGTGTGTGTAGAGCATTGAATTGTGTGATAGAGTCGACTGAGATGTTTGTAATTGTAACGACACCAGCACACATTCCTATGCTTTATGTCTTAAGGCAAATGGCAATAAACAGTATTATTATTATTATTATTATTATTATTAATTCAAGGGTAGTGCCAGATTAGCTTGGCGCCTAAAGGCGCCAAGCTAATCTGGCACTACCCTTGAATTATCATGGTCCATCCATCTCCTGCAACTGGTGCATAATCGTTCCGTGACACCGCCAAAATTTTAGAAACGTGGCCTTGCGGTTAAATGAGTTAAAAACAAAAACTACTGCAAAAAATTGTCGCAGCAAATTCGCAATACTTGCAAATCCTCCAGGTCTATCGATTCTGCACTGTAGAATTCTCCCGCACTGTAGTAGACATTCTCCCGCGTGTGAGCTGGTCTGTGACTTCGGACCTTGCCGCCTCGGGACGGTAAGCTCCGAAATTACAGGGCCAGCACACAGGTCGTGCCAAAAAATTCCACACGCATCAGTTCCAAAATCCATAAATGTAAAAGACCCCGCCCTCAGATCAAAGCGGGGACTCGTTTCAATTGAAGAAGGATTAAGTTAATCTGAAACCGACATCCTCTTTCTTCGTCCGTCCCTGGGAGATCGGCGCATCGACCTCAAGATGGCCGAGTCTTAAGGAGATCGATGAAGAGAGGAAACAAGTCCGGTGAATATCTTCCATCTGCAAGAGGCGTAAATTCTATGCCTAAACTCTTGCTGGGTGGTACTGAGTAACATTTATGTCTGTTTCTGGGAAGGGCATCGGGGGTTCAGTGTACAATTTTGCTGGTAAAAAATAATTTGGGTCGAGCTTCATTATAGTTAGAGGAAAGTGTGTGTGGGGGAGGGGAGGGAGTGGGGGGGAGGGATTTGTGTGTTTGTGTGTGTATGTGTGTGTGTGTGTGTGTGTGTGTGCGTGTGTGAGTGTGTGTGTGTGTGTGTGTGTGCGTGTGTGTGCGTGAGTGTGTGTGTGTGTGTAATAATAATAATAATAATAATAATAATAATAATAATAATAATAATAATAATAATAATAATAATAATAAATTTATTTCAGTTTTTGCAGGCCATCAGGTGCATATGAACAATGAGTACAATTTACACAGAACAAAAAAACGATCGAATGAACCGACGCGGAAACCGACGTCATTCACGACAGTTCATTATATCATGACTGATTCAGTCAATTTAATAGTCACTCGTGTACGGGCTTCAACGTGTAGTCCGACAGTCACGCAGCGCTCTGTGCAGTGTTATCCAAGGAGATGTCGCACCAAAGTCGCCAGGAGATGTAGGTCTGTCTCCATGATGTCGAAGTCATCACGGTGTGTCTGTCTGTCCACAGACCCACCTTGACGTAACCTGTCCAAATAGTAACGTTCTGTCTGTGTTGTTGTTGCGTGCTTGATGAACCAGTTCAACACGATATGCTGCTGACAGTCATGCACAATGATAATGTCATCACTCTCTCCCAGCATGCGTGTGTGTGTGTGTGTGTGAGTATGTGTGTGCGCGCGTGTCTGTCTGTCTGTGTGTGTCTGTGTTCAGCCCCATATAAAACACACGTAAAACAGGCCAATCAACTTGAGTTTCATGCGAACTGTTTCAGGCAATAAGGGGTTAACAGCTGCAATATCTCCTTCTAGTGTTCTTCCTATGTCTGACAATCACGCAGACTAACTTCACAACCCATCTCCTTCTAGTGTTCTTCCTATGTCTGACAATCACGCAGACTAACTTCACAACCCAAGTATTCAGTTAAATGGAAGACTTGCCTTCGCTTCGTCTGCTTTGTATGCAAGAGAGCCCCCCCCCCCCCCCCACCGCCACCCCCCCCCCTCCCCCTCCCCACCACCTGGCTCATGCTAAGGACAGTAGAAACCCTGTGTTGTGCGTGCCTTCTGACGGCTGTGTTGTGCGTGCCTTCTGACGGCTGTGTTGTGCGTGCCTTCTGACGGCTGTGTTGTGCGTGCCTTCTGACGGCTGTGTTGTGCGTGCTTTCTGACGGCTGTGTTGTGCGTGCCTTCTGACGGCTGTGTTGTGCGTGCCTTCTGACGTGGATTATGAAATGAAAGATAAAATCATCGCGTTTCTTAACAGACAATATTTTTCTTAATCTCGTGGATTCCATTTTTGTCGCAGCAAACGAGCGTTCGTTTGCTACGGCAAAAATTGAGTCCACCATTTTCTTTAATAACTCGATCTATCAGTGAAACTCTGTACGGCTCTGCACACAAGTAAACACTGTGTAACACATGGAACAACAAGTGCGATTCTGTAAAAAAAAAAAAAAAATAAAAAAAATAACAAGTATCAAGCACCACAACCCAACACTGGACTCCTCAAGAAAACAAAATGGCGCACTCAAAACCCTTCTTGACAATCCCCGGCGCTGACTGACGCATAATGAACATAATGAGCGCGTGCCACGTGCATAATGACAATTTGATAGCCGGGCTGTCCCGTCTCAAGACCAGTCATCCCACTGCAAGAGGCATAGATTCTCGTGAGCTCCTGCGGATGCAGGGGCTCACGAGAATCTATGTCTCTTGCTAGGAACAGCCGGCCCTTTATGTCTGTGTCCCTCAGACAGAGAAAGTAATGGGGTTTGACCCGAAAACACCACGGAAGATGCATTGTCGGCCTAGAGGGAAGACAAATGTCGATAGCATGCTGGTGTTTGTGGTCATTGTTTGTGTGCTGGTCCCTGATTTCAGACCTTACAGCCTTGACCTGTAAGGTGTAAACTCCCGTACCCGTGCACAGTTTTGTGGATGGTTAGTTCATACTTTGGTTTGGCTTGTAGGTCGATATGGCATTTGGTTGGCTGGCTGGTTGCTTGGTTGGTTTATTTTCTTATTTGCTGATGTATTCATTGGTTTATTTGTGCGTGTATTGCCTATAGTTTCGCAGTAATCTTCATTTATTTTTCATTTCGTAAATTTACTACAAAAAAAATTTCATGTTCATATATACTGGTGTGTGTTCCGCTCGGGGCAATTCGCTTGTTAATAATATATTCAAGTTTAAGTTTTAAAAACTTCATATCATCGGGGACAATCATACATGTCCGACATGCTCGGTAAACAGATGATAAAATGATCACAGAAATGCGTAGCATACACTGAGGAGCAAAAGAAATGCGTAGCATACACTGAGGAGCAAAAGAAATGCGACGTTTTTGGAATCATCGGAAACACTTCGTCAGTATACTAAAATCTAATTATAAAACATACACGATAAGACATACAGTAGACACTTCCACATAATACCTCATTTCCCAAAATTATTTCATAAATTAGTTATTGGGTTTTCATGACAGATCAACGGTTGGACTGGCTAACGAACTGATACATTGATGGACTGACTGGCTGGTTATCCCATGATCCGCTCGTAACCCAACCTTTACCGACAAAACTTTCTTTAACCCGTTCAGCGACGAAAAAATCTGAACACCACCCAAGTGCAAGAGGCATAGATCCTCATAAGCCCCCGCAGTTGCGGGGGCTTATGAGGATCTATGCCTCTTGCTGAGACCACTTGAAATCCATGTCTATGGGACAGATAGGGTTTGCTGATGTTGAAATAACGAAGGGTGCATAAACACAGTGTGCGTTAGCTAGCACTAAAGGGGTTCATACTCTCTGTTACAGATGGAAACCCGTCCCCGCGACCCCCACCCCACACCACTCCACCCCCCAACCCCCACCCCCCCCCCCTCAACCTTACTCCACTTTCAGAAAAATGACAGTATGCGAAATGAATTAGTCTGTGGAGCATAATGCCGCGTCAATTCAATTTGATATCAAAGCATTACCTTCACAGAACCCCCCTGGCTTTGTCCAGCAAAACATACATTGCAATGATGGCGCAGCAGCAACCAGAGAATCTGTAAAGATGCTCATTCCACTTCTGAATCTGAGAATTTTAAAGAAGTGGCATGGACGTCTGTACAAACAGCCCAAAATCACACATTACAATAATGGCACAGCACGAACCAGAGAACATCTAAGCATTCTACTTCTTAGAAATCTGCGAATGATGTTCATGGCGAATATTACGCAGATTTTCATGTTTATACACTGACCAAAAATCACACATGACAATAATAACACGGCAGGAATCAGAGAGTCTGTAAAGATGCTCATTACACTTTTTTTTTAATCAGCGTAATGTTCATCGTGATCATTTCCAAGCAGTGGAATGAGCATCTTTACAAACAGTCAAAATCACAAATAACAATATCGACACAGCACGAACCAGAGAATCTGTAAAGATGCTATTCCGCTTCTTAGAATTCTGCGAATAATGTTCATGACGAATATTACGGAGACTTCCTAAAAGCGGAAAGAACATCTTTACACACATCCAGAAATCACACATTACAATAATGACACAGAAGGAGCCAGTAAATCTTTAAAATGCTCATTCCACGTTTGGGGGAAATCAGGGTATTGTTCACCATGAACATTACCAGATTTCCAAGAAGTGGAAAGAACGTCTTTACACACAGACAAAAATCACACACTAAAATAATGACACGGCAGGACCCAGAGAATCTGTACTGATGCTCATTCCAACTTCTTGGAAGTCAGCGTAATGTTCATGACGAATATTACGCCGATTTCCAATAGTGGAATGAACATCTTTACACACAGCCAAAACTCACGCGTTACAGTAATGACACAGCAGGAACCAGAGAGTGTGTAAAGATGCTAGTTCCATTTCTTGGAAACCTGCTTAAATTTTCAATGGATGGGTCTTTTTACTTATATATGTTTTATCTTTTGCTGTATCGTCTGGTGTATTTTTATATGTGTAGAGTAGCAGGACAGTGTGGAAGATAGGCATTGCTATGCCTAAAACTTTTTATCCTGAATAAAAACGTTTCATCATCATCATCATGGCGAATATTACGCAAATTTCAAAGTAGATGGAATACACATACCTTCACATACAGACCAAAAATACAAATTGCAACACGGGACTGCAGAAAACGGCAAACGATGCTCATTCTGTTTCATGACAATCTGTGTAATGTTCGTGACGATCGACATCACACGGATGACGCTGCTGGGACGATCGACATCACACGGATGGCGCTGCTGTCGGCATTAACCCATTGAGCCCCGAGTCCCTACAGCAGGAGATGGATTAACCATGATAATTCAAGGGTAGTGCCAGATTAGCTTGGCACCTTCAGGCGCCAAGCTAATCTGTCACTACCCTTTAATTATCATGCTTAATTCATCTCCTGCAACTGGTACACAGTCATTAGGCAACAACTCCAAAAATTGAGAAATAGGACCTTGGGGCTAAAAGGGTTAACCCGTTCACAGGAGAGAAAAACTGAACATCTCCCAAGTGCAAGTGGCATAGATTCTCATGAGCCCCTGCAGTTACGGGGGCTCATGAGGATCTATGCCTCTTGCTGAAATCATTTTGCATCCACGTTCCTTTGACGGTTGGGGATCTTGGACGCTGAATCAACAAAGATTTCAATAAACGTTCTCTGCTTTCACTGGCAATGAATGTTTAACTCACTGTGCCCGAGGTACGAAATACCCACAGTTTGGAGTTGTCCGCTCAGGACCGCATTACAATGCAGGAGACAGATCGACCATGATAGTCCAAGGGTGGAGATGGAATAGCTTGGCGCCTATAGGCGCCAAGCTATTCTGGCACCGCCCTTGAACTGTCATGGCCGAGCCATATCTTGCTGCGGTGTGTCGTGGCTGAATGACTGCTATGACGTTATCTGCTACTGACGAATAGTGTCTACCGCTGGGCGGGAAATGTTTGTAACCACGCGTCTTCTCTGCCGAGAGGGTTGGTTAGTAGCAAACAAGAGACTACAGGTGTTAACATGAATTTGAATGTGATTGATGGATAGTTTTCACTGTAAGCCATATGCGTTTGCACAACGTACGAATTCTTATCTGCATTGTATCGAACTTGGTTTGGTTTTTTTGTGTTGTTATTGTTGTTGTTTGTTTGTTTGTTTGTTTGTTTGTTTGTTTGTTTGTTTGTTTGTTTGTTTATTATGCAGGGAAACAAAGACGGCCTTTTCAATAGCATATTAGCTGAAAGGTAAATAAAAATAGCACATTTGCTCTGCGTCTGGATTGGTCAATGTTCAGGTCGTAATCCATAAGCAATAGCTGTCCTTGTCCGCCATCACCCGCCCGCTAGGGTCGTCCATTATCACTCCGGTCCTGTGGACGTTAAACCCCGAGCTAATCAGCCAATCAGTCAGTTTTGTATTGTTATTATTTACATAGGAAAGGGGGAGGGGATAGCCGGGGTGGCTGAGGGGGAGGTGAGGGAAAAGCGGGGAGGGGGGAGGGGGTGGGAAGGGGGGAGAAGGGGAAGTTGAAGGGGGTGGGAATGTGTCTGTGGCGGGAGGAGAGGCGGGAGGGGGCAGGACGCTGAACCAACGTGCAAATTTGACCAGAAGAACTGGAAAAGTGTAGCTTTAAATAAAACCTTTTTGTTAATAATCTGTCTTCAATCTCGCACAGCCCAAGATACAAAACTGTCTTGAGCCCATTGAAGTGGAAGATTCCTTCTACTCACAGAAAGATTTGTTCTGAAAAGCTGCTCTTAGCGGATTAGAAACCGTTCAAAGGCTATATACCGCCTCCGCTTTTAGGGCTAGTAGATGCACTTGGACTGCCAGTGATGACTCAAGAGCAGTGCTTGTTTACCGGGGAGACGCCAAGCTAATCAGGCACTGTCCTTGAGCTATCAGTGATGGTGACTCGATCTGCATCGGCATGAACGCAGATTAAAAGCGAACGCCGTTGTTAACTCATTCGAGACTTGCCGCCTACGGATTCGCCGCGTATCACGTCTCGAATGGGTTAACAACTTTGGCTGTATATAGGTAGCCATTTTAGTCGCGATGATTTCCGGCAGGAATCCAGTCAGCCAGCCAGTCCTGCAGGAATCATCCTGGCAAAAACCGCTACCCACAGCCGAAGGGTTAACACCTTCCCTACCAAAATGTCGGGTGCAACGGGTCGTTTGCGCTCTCCAGGATGAGTGACTGACTCTCATCGATCAAGAGCCTGTCTTGTAATGCACATCCACATCCAAGACATCCACATCCACATCCACGACATCCACATCCACGTCCTCGACATCCACATCCACATCCATGTCCTCGACATCCACATCCACATCCACGTCCACCACTGATTGCGACTGTGTTCAGAGCGCACATTTTTTGCTCATAAATGGAGAATGCAAAAACAAATGATAATGCATTCACCCATTACAGCCTGAGGCTGGTTTTGTCAAATTTGCTTACTGTCCTATGAAGGCTACAGTGCAGATTAGGAGACAGATCAACTGGTTTAGTTCAAGGGTGGTGCCAGAATAGCTTGGCGCCTGAGGGCACCACCCTTGAACTATCAGTCAAATTGATTTCAAGCAATGGGTGTATAAGAATGATAAGGGTTAAAGTTCCATTGCGCATAAATCTGAAGACACATTTCAGCACCATTTGCGCTTGTTGTGCCTCGTCGACAAACCCAATGGACTTTAACAGCAGGTTGGACACGCAGCTAAACCGCACGCGTAATCGCACTTATTTATACTGCGCAATCGTTAGCGTGTCAATCTATTTTTAGCTGTTTCTCGTGCTGAAATCGTTGTATTTCTAGAACGGAGTGGAGTCATTGTCAGGTTACTTGATATTAACACGACGTGTGCTGAACTGGGTTGTCCTGTGTCTAAATGAACCATAGCTAGACCCGTGTGTAGCGTTTCGTAACCATCTGTTACAGAAGCGTATCTTTGAACAGTTACGGCGGTAGTGGGCTTTTAACGATTTCCTGTATTGACCTGACGACACGCTCTGTAATGAACAAAGTCACAGCACGCATCAAGTAAGTTTTTGTAAAAAGCGAAATTTTCATTGTATTATAGTACAGATCTCGCTTATCGCAAAAATAGACTAACAGTCTTTTTGCCTTCGCAGAGGTGACATAATTCAAACTCCGACGCAGGTTGTAATTCACGTCTAGCGAATTTATCGCTGAAATTCAACAACGAAGGGCGATATAAAAAAAAGTCACACGCTGATGCAGTAAAACACCCTTAACCCATGTAGCCCCGGGACCCTGCAGCAGGAGATGGATTGATCGTGATAATTCAAGGGTAGTGCCAGATGAGCTTGGCGCCTGAAGGCGCCAAGCTCTTCTGGCACTACCCTTGAATTATCATGATCGATTGACCTCCTGCAACTGGTACATAGTCGTTCAGTAACACTTCCAGAATTTGGAAGAACACCCGTGGGGTTAAAAGGGTTAATCTGAGGATCACCTGAGTCAAGCTTTGGTCACTTACATGCATAGAGGCTGACTGCAGGGCTCAGCGGAATCTATGTCTTTTGAGGACAAAATGGTTTGGACGAAAGACTGAATTGCGGAAAATACAATGGCCTCATATTTCAAACCTTTCGTCAAACTTTCTATTTTACGATTGGCTTGCAGATTTCAATTATTTTCCGCAGGATTCTGAGCGGATCTGAATGGTGCTGATAATTGTGAGCAAGAGACATAGATTTTCATGTGCCCCTGCGTTCGCAGGGTCCCATGAAAATCTATGTCTCTTGCGGGCCGAAGTTGCTTGCGCATTGTCGCTCACTTCCTGTCAGTCCCCGCGGGCGCCATGTTGGAAGGGACAAACACTGCCTCCAGTGATTGAAGAGTCCAGAGAAGGGGAGCCTATTGACACTGCTGACAAAAGCAAACAAAGGGGGGGAATAATTGGAGTCATTTATTGGCATTTAGGCCGGCCGATTATTGCCGACGGGAGATGAGAACACAGACCTGACCCTATGTCTTTGTCGTCGGCCATTCCTGTCCTTGTGCGAGCCTGCCGTCGGTCGGTTTAACACTTTCCAAACGTGTCGCAACCGGATTCGCGGCTTCAGGCCGCGAATCCGGTTGCGGCATGCCTCGAAAGAGTTAAACATAATATATTTATTTGTCCCATTCAGGGGAGCGGTCATATATAACGTAAAGAATGATACGGGATTGGCAGCACGCAACAACGAACACAGGAAGTGCAAAAACACACTTTTTGAAGAGAACGGATTTATTTCCGATATGACTTTTTAAAATTATTACTTTCTATTGTTTTTTTGTTTGTTTGTTTGTTTTGTTTTGTTGTTGTTTTTTGTTTTTGTTTTTGTTTCTTTTTTTGCTGTTGTTGTGAGGAGGGGCGGGGTGATTGATTGTACATTGCTTAACGTCCCGACAGCAACAAGATTTTCTCAGGACGTGCCTGTACTGCTTGTGAAAAAAAAACTAAACAGAATATTGAATGTATGTCGCCAGCCGGTCCAATACGTTAAATAAACCTACGACATGGGGCCTAAATAAAGCTAAGACCATTTAGCAACATACATCCAATATCATGAGTATCTATAGGCAGCGCAGACAGTAGGGAGAGTTTAAAAAAGGAAAATACAGGTGAATGGACAAAGGGTAGACAGAGACACGTGCCCCTGAATAGAAGGAAAATCCACCCTGTGGGTCTGACCAGGGCGACCTGGGAACTAAAAAATAGTTAACCCCACCCAGGTCCCCCAGGGCAGACCCGGGTGGGGGGGGGATTGATTACCTTGGGGTTTAATCCCCGCAATAGTAATAATGGACGGCCCTGAAGATCGAGTTATAAGGAGGGAGGGAGGGGTGGTGGTGCAGAGACAGCTATTTCCTATGTGGTACACCACTAATCGGAAAGTGTGGCAGTAATACCGTCATGCTAGTTTATGACTGCTACAGTGATCCCCACATATATAATATAATTGCAATGCTGTAGTGTATTAAGATATTTAATGTGATATTTAAATTAATTGGCGTATATAATTTATGTGATACGTTGTCAGAATGTGATGTGTATAGTGTTGTGGGGTTTTTTTGATCGCTTTTATTTGTGTTCTGCTTTTTTATGATTATGTTTATTACTAATCCTTTAAGCTCTGTCTTTTATGAGCTGTGAGCCGTAACAAGGATATCCCTGAGAGACCCAAAAAATGTCTTGAATCATTGAAACATTAATCAATTCAGGCGCACTAATCAATTGACGAAGGTCTATGTCGCCTTGCCCCGGCAGTGAAGGAGTTAAAATGATATGCTTTAGTTCTGGTTTATTAATATTTCGGGTTATTTCAGTCGCTACTTATCTTATCGCAGAAGGAATGTGGTCATATCATTCTTCTGCGATAAGATAAGTAGCGACTGATCTCTATAATTGTTTGTTTGTCGATTTTGAAGAAGGGTAATTATCCGAAATATTAATAAATTGTGTTGTAACTGTCTTTTCTAAGCGTGCTTCTTTCCTCGTTGGGTTATTTTCTGCCTCATTTACACGCTGGTCAGTCAACCTGTTAGTCTGTATTGCGTTTCTCTACTCCCGGTGTTTGTAGTCTTAAACTAGAGAGACTTAAATCATTCAGCCCGACGGCATGTATTTCCAAAATTATGGAGGCGTCATCTAATGACTATGCGCTAGTTGCAGGAGATGGATCAACCATGATAATTCAAGGGCAGTGCCAGATCAGCTTGGCACCGACAGGCGCCAAGCTAATCTGGCACTATCCTTGAATTATCATGGTCGACCCGTCTCCTGCTGTAGTGCATCAGGACTGAATGGGTTAATATGTACAAGTCACTGGTGTTCGTGTTGTCCATGTTGAGAATTCTACAAACTTGAATCAAACTGGCAAAATTGGAATAACATCCTCGCCACAATCGATCGTATACTGGTCTGTGATTTTGGACGTTACGGATGAAGCCGTAAGGTCCAAAATCACAGGCCAGCACCCTTTTCGACTCGTGATGGTGCCAGGAAAGGCCGACGACACGACTGACCAGCGCTGACCGCCCCCTTGATAAAGGACCGGGAAAATCCATTGTTGGACTGAGATACTCAGGCCACTGACCAGTGTTTGTTTTTTCAACACTCGCGTCCGACGTATCCGTCTGCTAGGGTCGGCCCGAACGCCGGACCAACTCGCACCGTTACCCACTACTTTCCTGAGGTCGAACTTCACAAGATTTATAACTGAGTCGTCCTAGTAGGCTATATTACAATTCAGGAGATAGATCAACCGTTTCAGTTCAAGTGTTGTGCCAGAATAGCTTGGCGCCCGAGGCGCCAAGCTATTCTGGCACCACCCTTGAACTATCATAGTCAAATTTATTTCAAGGAAATTGTATCAGGATGAGAAGGGTTAAACCGACTTGCTACAAGGGATCCCTGATTGCAACATTTGGAAATGGTTCACTTTTAAACGGCAGTGACGTGTTTTACTGGGTGGGTAATGTTATTCCGGGTGTAGGAGTCAAGGTTAACCCATTTAAAGTTATATTCCCCGGGATCAAGCATCTCAACACAGTCAGAAAACTGTCTGCAACAGATACCGCTGACAGTATTATGTATGGGTCCTTTGTGTACTAACTTAGAGCTTTATGATGTACATACAATGCCAAATGTCGAAATTCATCGTTTGTTGGGTATGTTGTTTTTGTACCCGAGAGCGCAGATTATCGTCTGCATCGGCCTCGTTTTGAATTTGTGCATATTTACTAGCCTACGTCACAAGGCAGAACCCGGTCAATACTGCAGACGAGGTCATCGGTGTGGTGTACACACATGTCAGTGTACACT
>BTPG01000001.1:213020306-213027806 GCA_036245525.1 Semisulcospira habei
TTAAATGGTATATTAACGTTGCATAGTCCGTTTTGAGCAAAGCTTACCTCGAGTTATTTTTTGCAACTAACTTTTGAATGTAGATGGTCATTAATGTAGATGGTCATTAATGTAGATGGTCATTAATGTAGATGGTCTTTTTTGAGACAGCTCTAAAAAAAAAAAAAAAAAATTTTTTTAAAGATGATCACCAACCTTGGTCTTAATTTATTTTCATTTTCCTTTAGTCACAACAATGATTGTTCAGCCACTGCCCTCGGGAAATTTTTTAACATCACCCATTGAAACCTGCTAACATGTACGCTATTCGATCCCCACAAAGAGACGCCGATTCACATTTACTCATGTAAACGTCACGCTCTCTGTGTTAAATGTTCAGTGCCTTGGTCTTGCAATGCGTCTGATCCGTGCATAGTTTGTCACAGTTTCAGCGGCAGTGATGCAGGTCAGTGGTCACTGAGGCTTGAAGAGGGTATACATTTCAACTTTTAAGTAGGTCATCTCTATGATCTCCCGAGGGTAATGGCTGAACCGCTGGGTTTGAAGCCAACGAAATTTTGAAATAAATTAGGACCACGTTTGGCGATCAGTTTGTGTTCTTAATGTTGTCCTGAAATATGTCTTTACAAAAAAAAGTTAACTGGGAAAAAAACACACGAGGCAAGCTTTGCCCAAACGGACTATTTTTATACATAACTTGATGTAGGTTAACACGTCATGGTCAAGTAGAAGTACAGTAGAAGTACAGTAGAAGTACAATAGAAGTACAGAAGAAGTACAGTATTTTAGATATACACTGATTAACCCTTTCAGCCCCAAGGTCTCATTTCTCTAATTGTGGAGGTGTTGCCTGACGACTATATACCAGTTTGTGTTGTGTGTTTTGTTTTTTCTTTTCTTTTTTCTCTTTTTTTTTTTTTTTTTTTTTTTTTGTTGTTGTTGTAGGAGATGGATTGAACATGATAATTCAAGGGTAGTGTCAGATTAGCTTGGCGGCTTCAGGCGCCAAGCTAATCTGGCACTACCCTTGAATTATCATGGTCAATCAATCTCCTGCTGTAGGGACTCGGGGCTGAATCGGTTAAGAGTGACTGATTAAATGTAATCATATTTACAATGTACATGACATAACACGCAATGCAATAATTACACGACAACAGAAAATAAACACTGGAACTGGTTGAATTTGCGGGTAGAGGGTGGGGGTGGGGGAGGGGGGAGGGATTGAAAGATTGAACGAAAAATACCTGGGCTAGATCTGAACATAGAAAATCACAACGGTAAACAGGTATACCGAACCACACCGGTTACCTCCCTCGATTCGCTACGCATGCGTAGCGGATCGAGGGAGGTAACCAGTGTGGGAGGTTACCACCCTGTGCGCCTTCAAGTGACTGTCGACCTAATCTCAGTTAGAGACCCACTTGGCTGTTTAAGGAAAAGTCATGACCTCCAGACTGCGCCATACATGTGCCCCGTACTTCGTTCAGTTCAGCAGCAAAACGTTTCACAAGAAGAAGAAGAAAAAAAAAACTTAGAAAGACTATCATATGGAATGTTACGTTATAATATACACGATTGATGTACGCGCCGGACTATTATTTAGCTCAAGTAGATTGATAGCGGAATCTGAATTATATGCGCTTAACTCATTCTACCCCATCACCGAAATCCCCAAATGTTGCCGCTGTCCTCTAAAGACTGCTTTGCAGTGCAGGACACAGATCGATCATGATAGTTCAAGGGTGATGCCAGAATAGCTTGGCGCCCATAGGCGCCAAGCTATTCTGGCATCGCCCTTGAACTATTATGGTCGATCCTTATCTTGCTGTGGTGTGTCTGGGGTAGAAGGGGTTAACCTCGGTGTCGACCCAACCTCGGCCAGAGTGACACACGATGCTCCAAAACAGTAAGGTACTTTACCTTTTTAGCTTGAATTACTGTGGGTATAATAACGGTTATAAATAATAATAATAATAATAATAATTACGGTATTTATAATGCGCTTATCTTATAATAATTATAACTCTAAGCGCGCGTCACACAACTCACGCACGCATGCGCACGCTTAGACAACGACTCGCAAAAAGTGAAACACATTACGACAGTCGACTTGGGGTGGGGAGTGTGGTGATATAGTGCTAGAACTGTTGAATCAGTAATTATCCACCCTACTGGCCTACAATTTCACAACATCAGTGATTAATCATCCCACTGATCTACAATTTCACAACATTGGTGCGACATATTATAGTGCTCCAAAAAGTAAGGGACGTCATAATTTCAGCTTGAATTACTAAAATGTCGGGTAAACACCTTACATCTGCGAACTGCAGTCATCTTTTTGGGTCTGATTAACATTTAAACGTTTGAGGACGTTTCTATAATTCAAGATAAAATTAATACGTCCTTTACGTTTTGTGAGCATTATATGTCACACCAATGTTGTGAAATTGTAGACCAGTGTTGATTATACCGATTATGAGGACTTTCAGTAAATCAAGCTGAAAAGTTGATTACACCTTACTATTTGTGAGCAGTATATGTCACATTGGCCGAGGCTGGGCCAACGCGGAGGTTGGGACTCAACAGCTCCCACCAGGATGCCCGGTGAGCAACGAGGTTGGGACTCAACAGCTCCCCACCAGGATGCCCGGTGAGCAACGAGGTTGGGACTCAACAGCTCCCCACCAGGATGCCCGGTGAGCAACGAGGTTGGGGCTCAACAGCTCCCACCAGGATGCCCGGTGAGCAACGAGGTTGGGACTCAACAGCTCCCCACCAGGATGCCCGGTGAGCAACTAGGTTGGGACTCAACAGCTCCCACCAGGATGCCCGGTGAGCAACGAGGTTGGGACTCAACAGCTCCCCACCAGGATGCCCGGTGAGCAACGAGGTTGGGACTCAACAGCTCCCACCAGGATGCCCGGTGAGCAACGAGGTTGGGACTCAACAGCTCCCCACCAGGATGCCCGGTGAGCAACGAGGTTGGGTCTCAACAGCTCCCCACCAGGATGCCCGGTGAGCAACGAGGTTGGGTCTCAACAGCTCCCCACCAGGATGCCCGGTGAGCAACGAGGTTGGGACTCAACAGCTCCCCACCAGGATGCCCGGTGAGCAACGAGGTTGGGACTCAACAGCTCCCCACCAGGATGCCCGGTGAGCAACGAGGTTGGGACTCAACAGCTCCCCACCAGGATGCCCGGTGAGCAACGAGGTTGGGACTCAACAGCTCCCCACCAGGATGCCCGGTGAGCAACGAGGTTGGGACTCAACAGCTCCCCACCAGGATGCCCGGTGAGCAAACTTTTGGAAATGCATCCTTGTGGTCAACTCATTCTGCCCGCGACACACAGCACAGCAAGATATGGCTCGACCATGATAGTTCAAGGGTGGTGGCAGAATAGCATGGCGCCTATAGGCGCCAAGCTATTCTGCCACCACCCGTGAACTATCATGGTCGATCTGTCTCCTGAATTGTAATGCAGTCCTCAGAGGATAACTCCAAAATGTGGGTATTTCGTACCGCGGGCACAATGAGTTCACTTGATTAGCTAAGACATTGCTCAAGTTTTCAAAACACTTTTGAGTTTTTAGGCCTACGCCACAGTGGTGTGCAACTGCCCCTTGTTCGGAAGTAACGGGGAAACTCTCCTGCGCAGTAAAGCGCAGAAGAGCAGAAGAAAAAAAAGAGATCTTTTTCTTCACGACATTCAAGCATCATTTTTAAATTTAAAAAAAAAATTAATCCATTCCGTGTGTTTGGCATTATTCTAAGACACACCAGGAACTTCTTTCTTTTCTTCTTTTTTTTTTTTTTTTTTTTTTTTTTTGGGGGGGGGGGGGGGGGGGGGGGAGGTTGGGTAATTGACGCTATTATAATTCTATAAGTCTTGCCCGCAGAAGGTCGCTTTATAATACACAATATGTATATGTTTCCTCCTCCCGCCCCACCTCCCCCCACACACACACACACACCTCAACCCCCGAACAGTGTGTTTCCACTGTTGACGTTTCCCGACCGCCTAGACTGTTCCTCACGGAGGGGTGCCATTGGGGAGGGTGCCGTTGGCCAGGTGCTTGCTGTAGCCTCCCCCTCCCACCGAGCTACCCACCGAGTGGCTCCTGTCGCGCCCATTGAGCGATCGCAGAACCCTGGGGTTGTAGGACTTGGGATCGGACACCATCTGTGGACGAGGAGGGCGAGAAAAGTGGTGTGAGCTTCCTTCACCGCCGAGAAAAATTTAAACCATCCAACTGCAAGAGGAATAGATCCTCATGAGCCCCCGCATTTGCGGGGGCTCATGAGGATCTATGCCTCTTGCTGAGACCAATGTGTGTCCGTGTCTTCAGTTGTCAGTGGTCGGTGAATGAACAATGATTTCAAAACAAAGTATGCGTCCAGTGGCATGAAAGGGGTTAAACAGTACCAATGGCTGCAAGCGCACGGGGGTTAATGTACCCGACTGTTGGACAAAGCAAGTTAACACACCAATGAACGTGCAGAATGGCTTGCTTGTGAAATGTACTGGGATCCCGGTCCTTCGTTGAACTTCACTCAGAACCCCACCCAAGCCTTCCTTATACTCTTTATTGCCTTTAAAATACATAGGTGCCTCTTCCGTCTGACCTCCCCCGCCCCCCACCCCTTCCCTCTCCCGCATCCCTGCCCCGCCCCCACCCCCACCCCACCCCTCTCCCGGTTGCCCATCGTTTGACTTTTTCGCTACTCATTTATGGAAAGGTCCTCAAAACCACCCAGTCCCCCTTCTTCTCTCCCCGCCCTCCCCCCCCCCCCCCCCAAAAAAAAAAAAAAAAAAAAAAAAAAAAAAAAAAAAAAAAAACACCACCAACCCTCCACCAACGTATGACTTTTTTCTGTGGTGCTCTCAGATTAAAATGTCCAAAACAAACAGTTGGGACATCCTCTTCTGATCCGCCCCTGTACACACACACACGCGCACACACACGAGCACACGCACGCACACACACACACACACACACACACACACACACACACGCACGCACACACACACACACACACACACACACACACGCACGCACGCACACACACACACACACACACACACATACACACACACACACACACACGCACCTTGAAGAAGAAGTTGCGCTGCATGTGTGCACGTTGCAGATGACAGCGCTGGTGGTCAAAGATGAACTCGTCATCAAAATCGGTGTTGAACACTTCGTCATCGCTTTCGAAGCTGACGTTTTCCATGCTGCCTCGCTCACTGGTCTTACTGCTGTCACGCCCTGCAGAATAAAAGCAGTAAAGCGCTCATGGCTCACGTGCGTGACAAATCCACACACACTTCTTTGCAGCAGTCATGAAAACATCAAAATGAAAAATGAGGGTAACAAAGCCAGAAAAGAACCCAACGAAGAAAGAAACACGCTCAACTCATTCGAGATGCGCCGCCTCCGGAGGCGGCACGTCTCGAATGAATTAAGCGTGTTTCGTTCTCCGTTGGGTTCTTTTCTGCAATTTACACGCTTGGCAGTCACCTTTTTGGTCTGGATTTGAGTAGGTAACAAAGACCCAGCTAGCAAGAGCCCTTAGGCGGGCGTCGGCCCGTAGTCGTTTGTTTGTTGTAGAGAACAAGACTGCCGCCATATCGCAAAAGCTAATATTTCCATTATTGAGAAAAACGAGACTTTCATAACATGACAAAGAAAATCTTGCTTTTCGCAAAATTCGTCATGCTGGGTTTTGCCAAATAAGGGCAGGAGAGGAACTGGCAGTAGAAGAGTGCAAATCTCAGTCTATTGTATACCACCTCCACCAATACCACCACCACCACCCTTCCCACCCACCCTTATCTCTAGGGCAGCCACTAAAGTGTACAAGGAAGTACGTTTTGAAAGAGAGAAAAAAACATGGCTGAAATAGCTGAGGAATTTTAACATTTCAATGAAGACAACGTGGATAACTGAATCGAACTGAACTGAACAAACTTTATTTTACAAGCATAATTACAAAACCATAAACCATCTCATGTGCAGTGTAGTTTGAAATGAGGTACATCTAGACGTGAAGGAGTTCCCGCCACCGCTAAGCAGATTTATGCTACGTACTAATAGAGCTGTGGGAAACCTCTAACGTCTGATCAATCGTTGAGCGGGAGGAATGATGCAACTTGGACACGTGAGGTTCCGATGGGCAGACCCACTCAGGGGTGACGTCGACATTAGATGGCTCACTTGAAAATAATTCCGTGGCGAAGGATTTTATGACGTCGATGGCGTAAATGACGTCATCTTCTGAGGCATCCTGCGCGCAGATGGCGAAGCGGATGACGTAGAGCTCGTTGAGCAGCGCCGGGACCATGTGCAGCTGCCCGGATTCGTTGATCATCTTCAGCAGTTTGATGGACAGCGTGTTCGGACCCTGAAAACAGACGTGTGAATGGAACGAATGAATGTCAAAAGCTGCTCAGTGCTGGAAGAGTTTGACCACCGCCAACTGCAAGAGGCATAGATCCTCCTGAGCCCCCGCAGTCGCGGCGGCTCATGAGGATCTATGCCTCTTGTTGACATGACATTCACCCATGTTCCTGGGACAGCCAGGGTTTTTCTGTCTTGAATTAACGACGATTGCAGAAACACAGTGTGCGTTGGCTGGCACAGAACGGCTTATTATCGATCAACTGCGAGGAACAGTGAGGGTACTGGCTGTGTTCCCCAATAGCTGCGCCACAATCGCGCGGTAGGCGACACGACGAAAATATAGCTGAACAACAGGCAGAAAATCACCTCGTGTTTTTCCATATTTTTTTTTATAGAACTGCGAGAAGCAGCATTGATCCTTTGTTTAACCCATTTAGCCCCGAGTCCCTACAGCAGTAGATTGATTGACCTTGATAATTCAAGGGTAGGGATAATCCAAGCTAATCTGGCACTACCCTTGAATTATCATGGTCGATCAATCTCCTGCAACTAGTACATAGTCGTTAAGTAACACTTCCCAAATTTGGGAAAAGACCCGTGGGGCTAAAAAGAATTGTTGCTACTGTTGACGCGTAAGTACTGAAAGCCAGGATGCCTTCAGTGCGAAATTGCAGATGAATCGCCGTTGAATCGCTCCCCGGGGCAATACAATTTTGTCGCGCTGCTGTCGCCTGTCGCACCGCTTTCGTACTGCTGTCGTCGCGACGCGCATATGGAAACACTCCTTTATTTCAATGCTCTCGATTTGCATCGCTGTGGCCGCTGTCAAACAAATAAACAAACAAACAAACAAACAAAACAGCGTCAAACAACAAGCAATGCCAAACAAAGACCAAACAAAAAAACAAGCAAACAAAAATTCATTGACAAATAAATAAATAACCGAAAAAGCAACGAAACAAAAAAAGAGCTACCTGGAGCCTGAAGCAGACAAGACCCATAGTGACGCTGCCCAGCACCTCAAACCTCTCGTCCTCCAGTATCATCTGCTCAAACAGCTTGGCCAGGCGAACTTGCTGTGAAAAATAT
>BTPG01000001.1:213032806-213142806 GCA_036245525.1 Semisulcospira habei
TAATATAATATAATATAATATAATATAAGATAATATAATATAATATAATATAATATAATATAATATAATATAACATTTCAGTGGGAAGGTGGTGCAGGGGGGGGGGGGAGTGAGGGTGGTCCCCCTTGGTTTCTTTAGCCACGGCAGACGAAACAGCCGTTATTCAGAAATCAGGAGTATGTCAACACTGCACGTGTTTCGACGAAAACAGTTGATTGAAAGCCCGGACAAACACGTGATATCGCACAATGTGTTTGTCCTGGCGATATCGCACACTGTTTGTCCTGGCGATATCGCCTGTGTGTCCGGGCTTTCAATCCACTGATTTCGTCGAAAAACCTGCACATTTTGACCTACGTCTTATTTCTATAAATCATTCACTTCGTGACCCACTGTCACAATTTATTTTAATCATTATGCAGTATTTTCTTTCGTGGAGAACTTTCGTTCTTTGTTGTGTGTTGCGGTTATGGCATGTACTTTTTAGTGACGTCAAGAACATATGACGTAAGATGTGTGTTTGGAACATGTGACGTAGGATGTTGGTTTGAAGAGTTACGTCACTGTGAATCGTTTGGAAGACAGTCAGTCAGGAGAGATTTTTGCTCTCAGTAAAAGTTGTTTTTTTTTGTGAGGTGTAGTGGGCAGAGAAATGCCGTGTTATGGTCTATGGTAGAATAGACGATTGAGAGCAGAATGCTCAGTACAGTGGTACGTAAAATTTTGTAGTTTAAGAACTACGACTAGTAACCAGATCGACTGATTAGAGTAACGAGTACCGGACCTTGTCCAACGGCCAAGATGGGCAGACAGGCCTGAAACAGTCGAAGGTTTACTTCACGCATCTTTGGGTATGTATTTGTTTATTATATAGCTGGTTCGCGTTTGTTAAGTAGTAGATTCGGAAAATGTATTAGTTGTTCGGCTCTAGATCTGAGATTGTATGATATTCGGCGCGCATCGGCGAGTTTGCGGTGTCGTCTGGCGATCGGCGCGCGGGATTGAATGGAATGATCGAAACGTTTTGTGGAGCCTGTTGATTTTGAAATGAATAATTCGTATCGTGGTGAGAGGTTATGTGTTGTGCGGAAATATGTCGTATTCGTGTGTGTGCATGATATTTCGAATTGACTGTTATTACAATATTTATTCGATGTCGGAAACGATCGGGAATCGGCGACAACGTCCGGAAGCCGTTAGCGGTCGTCATCGTTACAGTGTCGTCATTCCGGCGGAAGTAACTTTTTAGCAATAGCGGATTTCTTATGGAGAGATACGTTTTGTATGTGTTATAGATGCTTCCCTCCCCTATCACCAGCTGAGAAGTTGGATTTGTGTATGCTTCGTGTGGGAATGTGGTTAATCAACGTGGTGTGCGAGATAACAAGTTGATCCTGACGGTGTGCGTGTGGAGCTTCGACGTGTCATCGCGAGAGACAGTGCGATTATTCGACCAGTGGTGTGGCCGAATCAACAGCAGCGACGCTACATCCATCTTTATCCACGGTCGGAGTAATCAAACTGTTTGATCGTTCGAGGATCTAAGCATTAATTAGTGTCAGTTATTATCGACAGACATTGCGGAGATGTGACATCGTAGTGGAACAATAAGTGTAGGATGTGTGGTTAGTGCTGTGAACATTGTACGAATGGTTAAGGGTGTGCGTGAGTTACAGGTGCATGTATGAATTGAGTGAATATTGCGTAGGTTTGTATACGTCTTGTCTATTGTTTGTCGTGCGAATGAGAAGATCAAATTATTAAAATCGAACAAATATCCAAATATTCCGAGTGGTATATATTCTCCCTCCCTGGTGTGACAATAATTTGGGGGCTCGTCCGTAGATTCGAACCACGGTTATTTCCAGATTCGGGATCACAATTTAGTGATAACGATTGGGAATTAATCTTGGCGATTCGAGCCACGGATATTTGTATCTATTTACACTGGCACGTAAGCTTTGGCTTGACCAATAGTATAACGATAGCGTTATCGGTTCAGGTTACTTACTGTGTAATTTTTTAGAGTAGTCTAAATTTACGCACCAGTGTAATTTTCTGTCATTACCAAAGGACACTCGGAATTGCTGGATAACCTGTGGGCGGTTGGAGGGCGTTGTTACATCGGGCGGCATTCAGCTCCGAAGCTTCGCCATCATTATATTCATCCCTTCCGTTTATTCAGGTACCGAGTTGTGTTCGATTGTCAGCGTTAGTGGAGACTAACCGATTGCGCGGAGTGTCATACAAGTACAGAGTACAGATTATGATATTACTTTCCTTGATAATCTGTAGAGGTATACTGAACTTCCGCAGCATATTAGATTTTCCTATTTCGCATTTGTTTTGTCCTTTCGTAAAAAGAGTTAGTGGAGACTAACCGATTGCGCGGATTGTCATACAAGTACAGAGTGCAGGTTGTGATAATACTTCCCTTGATAATCTGTAGAGCTGTAACTTCCGCAGCGTAATCGATTTTTTTTTAATTTCGCATTTGTTTTATCCTTTTGTAAAATGGGTTACGCCAAAACTTGTTGACAGATCAACAAAAGTTCACGTTGATAAATGGTTATCGATAGCTTATAAACAAGCAATAGTTGAAGTCATTTTGTTGTTGCACGGATTTTGGGCAGTACAAACAAACTTAGCCGTCATGCCCGATACAAGAAGTAGTAGAACAAGATCTGAGAATCCTAGCAGATCAGAAATGGAACAAGAACCAGATATGAAAACCAGGATGCAGGCTTGGAAAGAAGAAGGGGAATTATTGAGTTTAGCGGGGAACGACTTAACTGCTTATGTTCTGGATGAGAAAAAACGTTGGTCAGAGCGGCGAGAACGAGAAGCGGAGTTAGCACGACAAGAACGAGAAGCGGAGTTAGCGCGGCAAGAACGAGAAGCGGAACGACGAGAACGAGAAGCTGAGCGTCAGACTCGATTGAGAGAATTAGAAATTCAGGCAGAAGGTCGGCGTATAGAAGGAGAACAGAACAGAAACAACAACGCGCAAGATCGACGCAGGATTAAAATCAAGTTACCATTTTTTGAAGATGGAGATGATTTAGAAGTCTTTCTATGGAAATTTGAAAAGGTCATGAGAGCAGAGCGTATTCCAGATGACGAATGGGGATTACACCTGATCGCATTGCTAAAGGGAAAAGCAGCAGAAGCTATCACGCACATGCAGCATGTTGATTTAGAAGATTTCGAACAGATTCGCAAAGAATTGCTGAAGAAGTTCCGTTTGACATCAGAAGAGTACAGAGAAAAACTGAAGAATGCCAGGAAGAAAAATGACGAAACAGCCAGAGAACTCATGAATCGGATTACGCAATGGATAACCCGATGGATCGAACTTTCAGGGAAAGAAAAGAACTTTGACAGTATCGTAGAATTATTGGCAGTGGATACCTTTTTAGACGCACTACCAAAAGAGCAAGCTACGTTCGTACGAGACAGAAGATCAGCCAACGTAGATGAGGCTACTGAAGCAGCAGAAACCTACGAGGTGTCAAGAGGAAACAGGGGACATGAGAATAGAAGTATGTTCAGAGATAACAACAGGGACAGATTTAGACACAGGGATAGTCCGTCACCTAGAAGGGATCACAGTAAGCAAGGATTGCGTGACAACAGATCACCAAACAAACACGAAAATCAATCGGTCAAGAACAGAGTATCATTTAAGATCGAATGTTTCAATTGTGGAGGACCCCACAAAGTAGCAGTTTGTCCAAACAGAAAACAGAATGCGTTGTACGTACAACCTACATGTGGATCGATGCATACAGCGAGTTGCAGTTGTGCAGCCACGCACCACCAGCACCATGAAAGCATAGACCACCACGCACTGAGAGTGGGAATGCCTTACCTTGAAGAAAAGTTAGAAAGAAATCACAAAATGACGCTGTGCGACACATGCAGCAAGATAAATTATCAGCCATCGTGTCAAGTAGAGATAGAAGGCAAGGAAGTGCCAGCATTGAGGGACACAGGAGCTACAATTAGTGTTGTTGATACAAAATTAGTACCAGAAAACAAGTATACAGGTGAGATGCGATCCGTGACATTTGCGTCATGCGACGTCAAGCAAGTACCTGTTGCTAGACTGTTCATGCGAACACCATTTTTTGAAGGAGACGCGGATGTACTAGTAATATCCAGACCAGCATTGCCAGTTTTGGTAGGGAATGCACGATTCTTGAACAAAGAGAAAACAAACACTATTCCAGTTTATCCAGTGATGAAACCTTGCTCAAAAAGAGATGCAAGCGAACAAACTGAAGACCATGTAGAAAACATTCCAGCCGCAATGGAAAAGACTGAGACGATCACAAAGATGGAAAACATTCCAGTTGTAATGGAAAGCACCGAGACGATCACAAAGAAACGAAGCGAACCAAACGATACGAAAACAGATGAGCAGTGTGCAGAAGTAGAAACAAGAAGCACGGCAACGAAAAGAAATCAAAAAGAGCTCAAGATCCCAGAAACAAAGATTGTTGATGTTACACCAGAGCAATTGAGACTAGCTCAAAAAGAAGATGAAACTTTGAAGAAATGCAGAGATGCAGCCGATGGAAAAAAAAGAGGGAAATCAAAACAGCAAACAAACCAAATCAAAATTTAAATGGAAGAATGGAATTTTGGTACGAGAATTCACTGAAAAGGAACAGAGAAAAACGCAGATCGTTGTACCCAAGAAGTATAGACAGGGTGTCATGAAATTAGCACATGATGCGCCAATGAGTGGGCATTTAAGCGTTAGGAAAACCAGAAACAGAATTTGGACTGATCTTTATTGGCCAGGAATTTGCGGTGACATACAACGGTATTGCGCATCATGCGACGTGTGTCACAGGTCGTCCAATGAGGGCAAAGAAAAGGTGTATCATGCTAACTTATTAAAAATCTAGCCAGAGACACGCGAGAAACTTCAACAGAAGAGCAAAACCTAGAACTATCACAGAAGGTTCAAAAGTACTGTTGTTGTTGCCAGAGAAAAAGAACAAACTACAGCTTACATGGAAAGGGCCTTTACGGTGACTAAGAAAATAAACGATTTCGATTACAAAGTGAATGTGCAGGGCAAAGAAAAAGTGTACCATGCGAATTTATTGAAAAGCTACATTGAGAGAGAAGAAACAGAAGAGGTCGCAGGGGTTATGACTGAACTCAATGTTGAAGGTGGAAAGCACTAGTAGTAGTGCATGATGAATGAAAGCACTAGTAGTAGTGCATGATGAGTGAAAGCACTAATAGTAGTGTATGATGGGTAGTAACACTAGCAGTAGTGTATGATGAGTGGCAGCACTAGTAGTAGTGCGTGATGATGTGATTGCAGTTGCAGTAACACGATTTCCAGGTGAAGGTGATCAAAGGAAAAGATAATGTTGGTGCAGATTACCTTAGCCGTATCGACAGTGAAGAAAAATAAACAGATGCAGTGTTCACGTATAATGAATGTGTATGCATGTATTGAACAGTGAGGTTATAGGTAGATTACCTTAGCCGTATTGACAGTGAAGAAAAATAAAACAGACGCGGTGTTCACGTATGACGAACGTGTATTTATGTATTGAACAGTGAGGTTATAGGTAGATTACCTTAACCGTATCGACAGTGAAGAAAAATAAGCAGACGCGGTGTTCACGTATAACGAACGTGTATTTATGTGTTTAACAGTGAGGTTATAGGAAAAGAAATGGTTATTGTCGTGGATGCGATTTATTCGCAAATGATAATATGAAATTGTGTCAAGTATAGTCTAAAACTAGAGTTTTAGCTGGGAAAGGGCCTTCTGTCACAATTTATTTTAATCATTATGCAGTATTTTCTTTCGTGGAGAACTTTCGTTCTTTGTTGTGTGTTGCGGTTATGGCATGTACTTTTTAGTGACGTCAAGAACATATGACGTAAGATGTGTGTTTGGAACATGTGACGTAGGATGTTGGTTTGAAGAGTTACGTCACTGTGAATCGTTTGGAAGACAGTCAGTCAGGAGAGATTTTTGCTCTCAGTAAAAGTTGTTTTTTTTTGTGAGGTGTAGTGGGCAGAGAAATGCCGTGTTATGGTCTATGGTAGAATAGACGATTGAGAGCAGAATGCTCAGTACAGTGGTACGTAAAATTTTGTAGTTTAAGAACTACGACTAGTAACCAGATCGACTGATTAGAGTAACGAGTACCGGACCTTGTCCAACGGCCAAGATGGGCAGACAGGCCTGAAACAGTCGAAGGTTTACTTCACGCATCTTTGGGTATGTATTTGTTTATTATATAGCTGATTCGCGTTTGTTAAGTAGTAGATTCGGAAAATGTATTAGTTGTTCGGCTCTAGATCTGAGATTGTATGATATTCGGCGCGCATCGGCGAGTTTGCGGTGTCGTCTGGCGATCGGCGCGCGGGATTGAATGGAATGATCGAAACGTTTTGTGGAGCCTGTTGATTTTGAAATGAATAATTCGTATCGTGGTGAGAGGTTATGTGTTGTGCGGAAATATGTCGTATTCGTGTGTGTGCATGATATTTCGAATTGACTGTTATTACAATATTTATTCGATGTCGGAAACGATCGGGAATCGGCGACAACGTCCGGAAGCCGTTAGCGGTCGTCATCGTTACAGTGTCGTCATTCCGGCGGAAGTAACTTTTTAGCAATAGCGGATTTCTTATGGAGAGATACGTTTTGTATGTGTTATAGATGCTTCCCTCCCCTATCACCAGCTAAGAAGTTGGATTTGTGTATGCTTCGTGTGGGAATGTGGTTAATCAACGTGGTGTGCGAGATAACAAGTTGATCCTGACGGTGTGCGTGTGGAGCTTCGACGTGTCATCGCGAGAGACAGTGCGATTATTCGACCAGTGGTGTGGCCGAATCAACAGCAGCGACGCTACATCCATCTTTATCCACGGTCGGAGTAATCAAACTGTTTGATCGTTCGAGGATCTAAGCATTAATTAGTGTCAGTTATTATCGACAGACATTGCGGAGATGTGACATCGTAGTGGAACAATAAGTGTAGGATGTGTGGTTAGTGCTGTGAACATTGTACGAATGGTTAAGGGTGTGCGTGAGTTACAGGTGCATGTATGAATTGAGTGAATATTGCGTAGGTTTGTATACGTCTTGTCTATTGTTTGTCGTGCGAATGAGAAGATCAAATTATTAAAATCGAACAAATATCCAAATATTCCGAGTGGTATATATTCTCCCTCCCTGGTGTGACACCCACCTCAATGCCCTTGATGAGGTACTGGAACTCGGGACAGATGAGTGCGTTCCCAGCGTACGCAGCGTCCACGTGGAGCCAGAGATTCTCACGAGCACACACCTCACCCAGCTCCTCCACGTTGTCAAAGGAACAGCAGGCGGTCGTCCCCACTGTGGCGCAAACCTACACCAGCAGGCGATATCCGGTCACAGAAGTGGGTCACGAACTGCACGTCTTTTGGCGCGGCAAACTGTCGGGTCCCAACCGCGGCGTCCACCCAACCTCAGCCAGAGTGACTTAACTCATTCTACCCCAGACACACCACAGCAAGATAAGGATCGACCATGATAGTTCAAGGGTGATGCCAGAATAGCTTGGCGCCTATGGGCGCCAAGCTATTCTGGCATCACCCTTGAACTATCATGGTCGATCTGTGTCCTGCACTGCAATGCAGTCTTCAGAGGACAACGGCAAGATCTAAGGATTTCGGTGTTGGGGTAGAATGAGATAAAGTACTCAAAAATAGTAAGGTACATTAACTTTTTAGTTTGAATTACTACAAGTTCTCAGAATGGGAATAATAGCGGTTATATCTGTGATTTGCCATCCCATTGGCCTACAATTTCACAACATTGGTGGGACATATAGTGCTCACAAAAAGTAAGGGACGTCATAATTTTAGCTTGAGTTACTAAAATGTCGGAAAACACCTTACATCTGCGAAGTGCAGTCACCTTTTTGGTTTGATTAATGTTTAACTTTTGGGGACATTTTAGTAATTCAAGCTAAAAGTAATACGTCCTTTACTTCTTGTGAGCACAATGTCACACCAATGTTGTGAAATTGTAGGCAAGTGGGATGGCTAATCACAGCTATAACCGTTATTATACCCATTCTGAAGACTTTTAGTAATTCAAGCAGACAAGTTAATATACCTTACTATTTGTGAGCAGTATATGTCACTTGGGCCGAGTTTGGGTCGGCGCCGAGGATGGGACCCAACACAAACAGTGGAGTAACACTGCGGGCTAACATGCGATATCGCATGTTCTTAACTCATTCGAGACGTGCTGCCTCTGGATACGCGGCTTTATGCCGCGTATCCGGAGGCGGCACGTCTCGAATGAGGTAATCCACTGTTTACGTCGAAGCACGTGCAGTTTTCACCTACTTCTGATTTCCGAAAACGTCAGCCAGCCATAGTGAAAGGAAACTGACGAGCAAAAGAAATGCCACCTTTTCAAAAATGTTGCATTTCTTGTGTTCGTCAGTATAACTTGAAAAGTGTTTATGTCAAAGTGAACTCTAAATTACATAGAATAAGCAGGTGTAATGAAGTTCGATTTGTGCTTTTGTCATGCCGATATGATATTTGTATCATTCATTTGACCAAAACCTACACTTAATTTGATTTGACAAGCCGGGTGGTTGGTTGGTTGGTTAGTTCGGGTTTAACGTCCACAGAACCGAGGTGATCATGGACGACCCTGACGGGCGGGTTATGGGGGACAGGGAAATCTATTGCCTATGGAGTACGACCTGAACACTGATCAACTCAGGCGCACTCCAACTGTGCCATTTTGATTTACCAGGACCTTTCAACGGACATGCTATTGAACAAATCCGTTTTTTCCCCCTGGATTGTGAGTCCAGCTACCGGGGCCGGGACGGGATTCGAACCCACGACCCGGCGATTCCCTTCGCTCTCCTGCTCCGACGTTTAACCGCCTGAGCTATTTCGGACTCGAAGCCGGGTGTATTATTACACGCTGCTTTATACCGGATCAGCACGTCTCGAATGCGTTAATTTAATCAACAGTTAACCCTTTGGCTGTTTGTAGCGACTTTAGTCGCGATGACTGAATCTTGTCGGAATCATAGCGACAAAAAACCGCTAGCGATAGCCAAAGGGCAAAAACCCTTGACCATCAGTTATTAACTCATTCGAGACGTGCCGTCGCCGGATAGGCGGCATAAGCCGCGTATCCAGTGGCGGCACGTCTCGAATGAGTTAAGGCAGGCCGAACATTGGAGCAGGACCACCTAGGGGCGGTTGATTGTGATGTCACGGTAAGCATCGGCCAACAGCAAGAGGATTAGATCCTCAAGAGCTCAGCAAGTGAGCAATATACTCACAAAGAAAGGGATTAGTCCCAGGCGACGGTCCTCCTGAAAAAACAAACAAACCCACCAATCACATCAATCGGGATGAAACGCAACATGTCTTGGGATGGGAGGGTTATACCCTTCAATAAGTTCTTTGGATTTAATAAGTCAGTGCGATTTCTACCGTCACGCCGACACATGTCGTTCACTGTGACCGTTGTTTATAATATATGATATGATATGATATGATATGATATGATATGATATGATATCATATCATATCATATCATATCATATCATATCATATCATATCATATGATATCATATGATATGACGTGACATGATATGACCTGATATATGATATGATATGACATGACATGATATGATATGATATGATATGATATGATATGATATGATATGATATGATATGATATGATATGATATGATATGATATGATATGATATGATATGATATGACATGATATGACATATGATATGATATAATATATTTTACTACTAACAATAATCATAAAAATGATCATAACAATACATAAAATTATAAATTAATAATAATTCATATGATAATAATGATTATGATACTGGTAATAATGCGATGATGATGATGATGATGCTGATGGTGATGGTGATGCTGATGATGAAATAACAATAACAAGCAATTATTATTACCATTATTATTATTATAGTAAGGTGATACTAAATCCACACACCTCTATGGCGTTTTCCAGCACGTGACCACGCAAGGCATAATCGTCATCGACCTCGAGTTGTCTCATCTTGATGAAGCCGATCATCCCCGCCTTCTCCACGCAAGAGTGTGCCTGCAGTTAGAGCAAGAAGAGTGTGGAGCACGTTCACAGGCGACCTAGACCTCTGTGCCTCTTGGCTGACCGAGGCCTGTGCGTAGGGCGGGGGGGGGGGGGGGGGGAGATCAGTTACCTGAATTGCCAAGCAGTTCACCTCTTCTTTCTCATACTGTGTTTCTGAAAACTGTCTTCATTTCAAGCCAAAAGGCCACAGCCGTCCAGGGAACATGGTTTCTACAAGAGGCAGAGATCCTCATGAGCCCCCGCGACAGCGGGGGCTCACGAGGATCTATGGCTCTTGCATTTGGATTGTGTCCGTTTCCATTAAAAAAAAAAAAAATTCCCGAACCCCATCTCCCAAATCGGACCCTCGCGTGTAAGTGTGTGCGCGTGCATGCGTGCGTCCGTGCGTGCTTGTGTAAGTGCTTGCTGTGTGCGTGCGTGTTTGCAAAGACTCACCAGTTTAGAGGAGTAAGCCACAAGTTTGGACAGCAGCACACCATCCTCCACGTACGGGAGCCGAACCTTCAACCCTTTGAGAGCGGTGTGGCGGGCCGCTAGCAGTGCCACCAGCACGCACTCACTGGCTGACCCCTGAACAACCCATCAAGTCATGAGGTCGACTTTACCAAATGTATGAGTTGGCCTACGAGGGGGTTGCCAGGACAGACTGACGCCTCTTGTGTACTAAGCTGTTCTGGCATCACCCTTGAAATGTCATGGTCAAAATAATGTATCTTATGTTAAAGACCAACCAAACAAAAGGTCTTCGGGCCCACTGCGGCCGTCGTGGACCCGAGGACGTGTTGCTGCTGGGGAAGTGTATCGCTCCATACCTGTATGACACCTCCTCCTTCTCCACTTTCGTGTAGGAATGTTTTCGGAAGTCCGATCATCTTCCCTAATCAAACACACCCAAAAAAATAATATCGTAACAATCAGTGACATATTTCTGTTTCTCTTAGATGAATTATCAAACTGAGCAAAATCGACTGAGAAAACTAACAAAGGAGAGAACGAACAAGCAAATGGACGCACAAAGGAAAACACGAACAGACGCAGAAACCGTATTTATTCATCTCGCCCAACAGAGAGAAGTCAAGCACTGAATTCTTGTCTGTATGTCCATTTTGAAGAAAGACAATTACAACAGTTTATACAATTTTTGGGTTATTACAAAATAAAAAAATAAACTGTTGTGATTGTCTTTTCTAACAATGCTTCTCTCTTTTCTTGTATCCTCTTCAAACATACGAACGAACGCTAAACAAACAAGTAAACAAACTACCAAGTGCAGTCAAACAACCAAAACAAAACAAAACTACAAATGAATACACGTTTGTGAGGCTAAACCTACAAAGGTCCAGTACTCTGGAATGATCTTCCCAAATCCTTGAGACACAGCGAATCCAGTTTCAAATGAAGTCTCAGTCATTCTTATCTTGTTTAAAATGAAGTAACACCGTTGCTGCAAGGGTTTCATGTGAAAGGAAAACAGAAAATAGAAGTTGAAAACCCTTTAAGTATGAAAAACGAAACACTTCAACTTTCAACCTCTATTTTCTGTTTTCCTTATCTTGTTCAGTCTTGAGATATGAGATATGATGATTGTCAGTGTCCTTGCATTTGGTAGTATGCTGTAACAGTGGCGGATCAGTTACCTCGAGGGGGAGGAGGGGGAGGTCCAGCTTTTCGTTTGGGACCTTCAACCTGATACAAAAGGCCTCCCCGACGCTAGACCTTGAGGGAGGGGGGGGGGGCAGTGGCGTGCGTGTGATAAGACTCTCACCATTCCCCAAAATATCAAACGGGGGTAGAGGGAGGGGGAGGGGGATCTCAAACACAAAAAAGGGACTTTCTTATAGCATTTTAAAGAGTTTTGGGTCTGGGGGGTGCGTTCCAGACACCTCCCTTCCCCCCCCCCCATCCCCCCTTCCCCCCCCCCACCCGATCCGCCCCTGCTGTAATGTATACTGAGGAGCTAGGAAATGCGACATTACTTAAGTGTCTCCGATGATTCCAAAACTGTCGCATTCTTTTGCTCCTCAGTATAAGTGTCAATTGTTTGGTCACTTTATTGTGTAGTATTATCTTGTTCAGATGCAGGGGCGCCTAGAGCATTTTACCATGTATGGGCGCCATACGAATCTTCTTTATGAATATTTTTATTATGATAACTTACCCATCCAGTCCAGCATCAACATCTCCAGTTCGGTACACGCCGGACTTGCCGCCTGAACATGGAATTTAAATATCTGATAATCATTGACCTACACTGACGGGCAAAAGAAATGCGATATTTTTGGAATCATCGTCGAAACGGTAACACTCCAGTGTTTCCGATGATTCCGAAAATGTCGCATTTCATTTGCTCCTCAGTACATAATATATATATTTATTTTATTTTTTTTAAGTTATTGGTCGGAGGGGTTCGCAACACGGACCTTTGTAGGCCTGAGGGAGGTCAAAGGAATCATCGTACCCCGAAGGCCGAAGGCCTAAGGGGTACAATGATTCCTTTGACCTCCCGAAGTGTACAATGATTCCTTTGACCTCCCGAAGGCCTAAAAGGGTCCGTGCAGGGAACCCCTGCTACCAATAACGTATTTGTTTTCATTCCTCCACTATTTTCGTAAAATAAGTCAAGAAGACATCTTGCGACCTGGATCACGTCAGACATGACTATACATTTAAACAGACAGGAATATACATTTAAACATAATAGACTTATGACGTAATTTAAAATATGTCATGACGTTTCCGTCTCCAGTAATGAGTGTGCTTGTTGTTTCGAACAACACTAAGTAACTTTGTACTTTAGAACGTTTGGCGATCTTTTATAGAACAAAACTGGCATCCAAGATGCGTCATCGAGAGGGCTACAAAACGTCCGCCATTTTTTGCTACAGGGGTTTTTATATCACGGTCACATGGTACGGTTTGCGCTAAAGTGACGACTGGTCGTGTGACGTAGGCAGGAAAAAAAAATAAATATATATATATATATATATATATATATATATATATATATATATATATATATATATATATATATATATATATATAATATATATATATATATATATATATATATATATATATATATATATATATATATATATATATATATATATATATATATATATATATATATATATATATCATACCATCGACAGTCCACCGACAGTGTGGGGAGTCTGGATTTGGTTGGCGGCAGCAAACCTTTGTCGCGACGTATCCTGCTGGAATCATGGCGACAAATGTTCGTTACCAAAAGCCAAAGGGTTAGTGAGCTTACCCAAGAGAATCCAATGCAGCCTATGACGTTGGATAACATGTCCCCCAAGATGGAAGGAAACGAGTTGCCTGCCGGGAAATAGGCGTGGAAATGAGGGTGTTGCCAGTGGGTGATCTGAAAAAAAAGACTAAATTAGTAGTAGTATGCTGACGAGCAGAATAAATGCAATATCATTCGAATCATCGGAAACTCTTTAGTGTTTCCAGTGATTACAATAATGTCGCATTTCGCATTTCTGTCGTCAATATAGTAGTTGTGGTAGTAGTACTGGTAGTTGTGGTAGTAGTAGTAGTAGTAGTAGTAGTAGTAGTTGTTGTTGTTGTTGTTGTTGTTGGTGTTGTTGTTGTTGTTATAATTGTAGTAGTTGTTGTTCTTGTTGTTGTTCTTGTTAAGTTTTCTTTTGTTCTTGTTCTTGTTTTTATTGCCAAAGACGTATTTGGAGGGGGGAGGGGGAGAGGGAGGCGGGGAGGTGGGGGGACGTGTTGCTCAGCGAGTGCGTTGCCATCGCAACACATGATAAGTTGAGTCTACTTATCACATGCTACCATGATAACACGTGATAACTAGACTTCCGCTGCTTTGAGAACAGGCTACCAGAGGAAAAAAGCGAACAGAGTCAGGCCAGTGTTTATTGTGTTGTGTTGTGTTGTGTTGTGTTGTGTTGTGTTGTGTTGCGTTGCGTTGCGTTGCGTTGCGTTATATTTGTGTTGTCACAGTGTTGCGTTGCGTTGCGTTTGTATTGTGTTGTGTTGTGTTGCGTTGCGTTGTATTTGTGTTGCGTTGCGTTGTATTGTATTGTATTGTATTGTATTGTATTGTAATGTATTGTATTATATTGTATTTTTGTTGTGGTTGCTACGCACTGTGGAAATACAACGTGTGTAGTTATAGTCTGTTGTTTCCTCTGATTTTATCCACCTACTTAACCCCAGGGCAGGAGTTGTCACCTAACGACTGTGTACGGGTTGCAGGAGATGGATCGAACACGATAAATCAAGGGTAGTACCATCAGGCGCCAAGCTAATCTGGCACTACTCTTGAATTATCGTGGAAAATCATCTCCTTTTGTAGTCCGTCGGGACTAAATAGGGTAACCTGTATTATTTATTACTTCACACAAAATAATCACACGCGCAGAAGCAACGTAAAAAAAAAATAATAAAAAAAAATAAAAAAAAACCGTGCGCTTAACTGACGCGTCTTTGTACACTGAAAGGCAATAAAAACGCGACTTTGTTGTTCTGTTGTGCTAATGGGACCTTCGCTGTAGACATCTGTGCAGGTTTTTTTTTTTTTTTTTTCCATAGGTACATTTCTGTCCTCCTTCCGTTTCTTAAAGGGTCCGATTTTTGCCATGTGGCACATTTTCACGCTTGACCTGAAACAGGCGCGTGGACGAAGGCAGAGACAGAGACTGCAGATCCCAACACCATTTCATTCAGCAGGCTTTAAATGTACACACAACCCTTTCGCTGGCCTGTGAATTTGGACTTTAAGGCATAAAGCCGTAAGGTTTACAATAACAGACCAGCAAGCCTGTAAAAAAAAAATATTGAACCCCATTCAGCCGCCAGTCCCTACAGCAGGCGATGGATTGACCATGATAATTCAAGGGTAGTGCCAGATTAGCTTGGCGCCTGAAGGCGCCAAGCTAATCTGGCACTACCCTTAAATTATCATGGTCAATCCATCTCCTACAACTGGTACCTAGTCATTAGGCAAGACCTCCACAATTTGAGAAATGGGACCTTTGGGCTAAAACAGTTAACTTTAATCCTGATAAATGTGAATGATACTGTTTTGAGTGGGATTACGCGTAGCGTGTACTTTGCGTGTCTGATATGTTCTGTAACTCGTCTTCACAACGATGATGATGACAACAACAACAACAATAATAATAATAATAATAATAATAATAATAATAATAATAATAATAATAATAATAATAAATCATCTCTGTGCACAATCTCTGCGAAGCAGCTACAAGCTCCTGACAATCCGATCCCAGAAAGGAAAACAAGTGACAAAAATAAGAACAAGATAGAAAATACACGTATTCAATAAACAAGATGAGGATTTCATCCCAAAGTCTACCAATTGTTTGGAGCTCACATGCGTTTATCTTTTAGGGACATTCAGAGTTGTTCATATTTTACGGCTTATAATGCTGATCCATTTCCCTCCTCTCTAGGCCAACCTCTGATCAACACACGTCGGCGCACACAGATAAAGACGGACACACGCAGCTTCTCGCCATTAGTACGCTATGTGGGCTCGTGTAGCGACAGAAATCTATCTCCATCTACTCTTACGCACCCTCTGATTCACACACACTGGCACACAGAAATAAAGACGGACACACGGCGATTCCCGCCATTCGTAAGCTATGTGGTCTGGCGTAGCATAGCTATTCTGAGGAAGAATAATAGAACGAGCAGCGAAATGACGTCACTTCAAGCCTCACGTCATGTTATCATTAGTCCCACGACGCCGTGTTCATAGTGACGACTCGATGTTATACGTCACTGTTACGATTGTGGTTGTGTTGTTCTGTGAGAGCATGCATGTGTTAATCGTAGGAAACGATCCGATATTTATTTGAGCTATCATGGTTACATATCACGTACCTTTTCAGTAATATTTTCTATCGTTCGCGCAGATAGCGGAATTGGTTTTGTTATGAAGCGCTAAGTTTAGTCCGGAAGCTTCTAGCAAATTAGCACGGAGAAGAGCGGTCGATTTTTGTTATGCGTAGATTCGCTGAGAATAAACCAGAACGTTCGAGCAAGGTCGCGCTGTCTAGTGACCTCGTACATGTGACGTCAAAATGTAAGCAACATTTTAGTAGAGACGCTCTATTCTTAGTCATTTTTTTTTTTTTTTTTTTTTTTTTTTTTTTTTTTTTTGTGTGTGAATTTAGCAGCCAGTCAGTGTATTATTAAAGGTCGTGAACGGTCTGCCATACTTTTGTGTGACGTCATTACACACTAGGATTTGTGGCTGAAATGAGCAGTCGAATTTTCGTAGACTATTGTAGTATTCTAGGAAGTTCTTTTTTTTTAAATTAATATTTATGAGTTTCAGTTATGTTCCGTTCTGATTGGTTGCGTTGTGTGAATTCCTTGGATTATTCTGGAAAGTTGTTTTACTATAAAAGATGGTGCTAGGAAGCACGTGTGTACATTGTCATACATTGTCAGTTGTAGGGACACACAGTTTATCGTAGGTACGTGGCCCGTATAGGGTGTACATCGTGAGAGACGCAGCGTAACGGTTGTGTAAGCTGTATGAGAAACGCGTTGTGTCGCCAGTGTTGACATATTTTTGAAGAGACATTGTATCAGTGTTGGTGCATTTGGGAATGCATTGTGTGGAGATCGCATTGCTGAAATAAAATATTGTTGGAACTGTTACTCCAGTATTGTCTACAACCTTAAGCCACGTGTGACGGGTTGCAGCTGAATGAAGTTTCTTTAAAAGAACCTTACGTGCGTGCCGTCTGGTGTGATATCATACAACGACCACGACCCAACACGTAACAGTCACTCATCGCTCAGAGAATTAACTTTGCAATTGTCTTGCTGATTTGCACGCCTAGGGCTTACGGGTCACAATTTGACCTAATCCTACCCCAGGGCCGGGACAAACAGCAGGTTTATGCAAATATTGTTTATGAAAAATTATGCGGGTATTAATGAGAAGATAGTTTTTTTCGTAAAAGAAAAATTAAAGTTATTTTAGCTGTTTTACAAATGACTCCGAAAAAGTGGTGTAGAATATGGCCTGATTTTCACTCCTAAGGCATACAGGTCACAATTGACCTAATCGTAAACGACAGCCGGGACAAACTGTAGGCTTATGTAAAAACCTTATGCAAAAAATCATGCGATTATTAATGAGAAGATTTTTTTCGTAAAAAAAGATTCAGTTGTTTTAAGATTAAACCAATATAATTCGTGAAATTAATACCAAAAATATGAAACTATAATGTTTTAAAAAAATATTTAAATATCACTCAAAAAGTTCTAGAGGTACGATGCTGGTTAACGAACTCATTTAATGTGTCCCGTGTAGCTACCTATACGCAAAATATCTAGTAATTTTTTTTTTTAAATTACGGACTTTAGTGTGGATCAACCGGTTTTGTGAAACGGCCATTTTCTCGCCAAT
This sequence comes from Semisulcospira habei, assembly GCA_036245525.1. Lineage (NCBI taxonomy): Eukaryota > Metazoa > Mollusca > Gastropoda > Semisulcospiridae > Semisulcospira > Semisulcospira habei. Next base: position 213,050,418 of record BTPG01000001.1, read on the forward strand.
GAGCATCTTAATCAAAACATCGAAAAAAAGGTCCCGAGATAATTCTTTTAGGGACAATATTCTAAAATTTCAAGCTTGTCCGTCCTCAAACGCGGGCTCTAGTCGCTGCCACATACACACACACACACACACACACACACACACACACACACACACACACACACACACACACACACGGCGCTTGGCGCCAAAAAGACATTTCTCTAGCAATGTTTGCGTAGCAAGACGTGACGTCATTTTTATTTTGTTACTTTTTATGTATAACACACTCAAAGGGCAGATTTTAAAATGTCATCTAAGCATGGTGAACAAATTCTCAAGAGCCTCTGTTGCCTCTTTTTGTCATGTGGAAATGCCAGATCTCTTTCCTAGAGAAGATAGCGCCATTTGTATCCGATGTGCTATCAGATTTTAGTTTACGACTAATATTCATTATTTCGTTTGTTTGATCGCTTGTTCTCTAGATCGTTCAAGTGTTTAATCGTGCAATCGTTCGTTCGTTCGTTTACTGACTGACTGACTGACTGACTGAGTCACTCACTCATTCACTCACTCACTCACTCACTCACTCACTCGCTCACGCACTCACTCACTCACGCACGCACGCACGCACTCACTCACTCACTCACTCACTCACTCACTCACTCACTCACTCACTCACTCACTCACTCACTCACGTTCGTTCATGTTTTCGTTCGTTCGATTCATTCATTCATTTATTCATTCATTGATTCGTTTGTTCGTTAGTTCGTTCGTTCGTTCGTTCGTTTTATTCATTCATTCATTCATTTATTCATTCATTCATTCATTCATTCATTCATTACGTTCTAGTGATTTATTTCTTTGCAAATGTGGTTTGAATAAACATGGTAGCAAGGCACACACCTTTTTCTGGGAATGTAGGCGGATGCAGCATGTCTCAAAATGGTTAACCTTGTACCATTTAACCCCTTCGCTGCCAATGGTCACAAATTCGGCGTTCAAAACCCACTGCGCATGACCGACATTTGCGTCAAGAAGACAATGTAAATGGGACAATACATTTGCACAAAGAACACAGGACTAACAATAGACATGAACCCGCATGAACCTCCGCTGTCGCGGGGACACGCGAGGGTTTATGTCTCTTACAGGTGGGTCACGTTATTTTGTGTTGCCCTGGCAGGTAAGAGGGTTAATGGATTCAGGCAATTGCCGCTTACGGATTCAGAGGCTTCCGTGTAAGTGTCTGAATGCGTCATGCCTCAAAGCATTTAACCGCACAGCACCGAAATACATGTCGTCAGGCAACATTTCAATTTGAAGTATCCAGTAACCCATTCAGCCCGACGGCCGTATTTCCCAAATTTTGGAGGCGTCATCTAATGACTATGCACAGTTGCAGGAGATGGCTCGACCCATGATAATTCAAGGGCAGTGCCAGGATTAGCTTGGCGCCGACAGGCTCCAAGCTAATCTGGCATCTACCCTATGAATCTATCTATGTATCGACCCATCTCCTGCTGTAGTGTGTCAGGGTTAAATGGGGTAACATCTATCTATCTATCTATCTATCTATCTATCTATCTATCTATCTATCTATCTATCTATCTATCTATCTATCTATCTATCTATCTATCTATCTATCTATCTATCTAATCTATCTATCTATCTATCTATATCCCGTAGTCTTGCCGACCGTTGGGGCACCACTGATGACTTGTCAACCAGCTCCCTCCATTCCTCTCTAACATGCGATATGGGGTAACATGCGATATGACTACTCAACTCTGCAAAGACGTAGAGGTGTTATACCCGATTGATATACCCGGATATACCCGGGCACACCTCACTTTACACATCGCAAGGCCCGAGTGTTAAGGGGCCAGCTGCACGAGGGAGATTTGCCCTGCGCTAGCCACAAAGACATGTACTCTGCTGCAGCCAAGCACCATACTTAGTGGCTGGCGCGGTACTAAACTCGCACATGCAAAAGACCCCTGGTCCTTACTTTGTAACTGCGTGTACGTGGTGTATAAGGAAACGATTAGTTTCTTTTCCCCGTCAAAATGTGGCGCCCCTTATCTCCTTTTTTGAGACGATTGGACCAAAGAACTTCCTTGAAAATAAACCTATAATGATACCCCGTGTCCGGTATGTGTTAATAATAGCCTGGGTGCGTTGCTGGTCTGTAGTTTTGGACCTCACGGCCTGAATCTGTAAGGTCTAGAATCAAAGACCAGCTTGAACCGGGTGTGCAATGGCTCACGACAAAAAAAGAATAATAGTGTAATTACATCTGACGGGCGAACATGCAGGATGTACAAACTTATTTTAAATATTGTCACCAAAGTCCGCCTTGTGAAAAGGCTGATTAGATTATGCGGACAGTCAGTCTCGCAGTATAAAAAAAAGGCTGTGTGTCCGTATTAACACCTTCGCTGTCAGTGAGCACGAACTGCGCATCCGAAATGACTGCACACTGGCTAACATTCACGTGAAAAACATAGAGATGTAATTGGGGCAAAATTAGACACAAAGAAAACGCAGGACTTACAAGAGACATAAACCCTCATGAGCCCCCGCGACTGCGGTAAGTGAGTGCGACTGCTGTAAGTTAGTGCGACTGCAGTAAGTTAGTGCGACTGCGGTAAGTTAGTGCGACTGCGGTAAGTTAGTGCGACTGTGGTAAGTTAGTGTGACTGCAGTAAGTTAGTGTGACTGTGGTAAGTTAGTGCAACTGCGGTAAGTTAGTGCGACTGCAGTAAGTGAGTGCAACTGCGGTAAGTTAGTGTGACTGCGGTAAGTTAGTGCGAATGCCGTAAGTTAGTGCGACTGCGGTAAGTTAGTGCGACTGCGGTAAGTTAGTGTGACTGCGGTAAGTTAGTGCGACTGTGGTAAGTTAGTGCGAATGCAGTAAGTTAGTGTGACTGCGGTAAGTTAGTGCGACTGCAGTAAGTGAGTGCGACTGCGGTAAGTTAGTGCGACTGCGGTAAGTGAGTGCGACTGTGGTAAGTTAGTGTGACTGCGGTAAGTTAGTGCAACTGCGGTAAGTTAATGCGACTGTGGTAAGTTAGTGCGACTTCGGTAAGTTAGTGTGACTGCGGTAAGGTAGTGAGAATGCGGTAAGTTAGTGCGACTGCGGTAAGTTAGTGCGACTGCGGTAAGTTAGTGCGACTGCGGTAAGTTAGTACGACTGCGATAAATTAGTGCGACTGCAGTAAGTTAGCGAGACTGCGGTAAGTTAGTGCGACTGTGGGGGCTCATGAAGGTTTATGTCTCTTGAAGCTGGGTGGGTGGCGTTTGCCTTGTCCCGCTACTTAAGGGGTTAATGTCCCATCCTTATCGGGGACTTAATGTTTTGTTTGGCATCCTGTCTCGGAAGACAATGGAGTATAATTATGCGCTTGCTGGGTCAGTCACTAGGAGTGACCTCTCCAGGGCGCAATCCTGGGCGAAGTGTATGGGGAACCTGGGATGCCCAGTCGTCAAGATCCCCCTCTCGGCCTCGCTGATGTAGTTCAAAGGAATGCAAAGCAGTACGTTTGGCACCAGTTTGGCTGCAGGAGCTGCCAGAACAGTGCGTGAATGCAGGCAGCTGTCTGCCTTCGGGGCTCCACTCCTGATTTGAAGGGTTTACTCCCCTACATTTTGGCCGTTGGATCAAGCCTGATCTCCTCCGTCCTCTAGCCGTTGGCTGTCAGAAACAGCTCATCCGCCTAGTGGTGTAATGTGAACACCACCTCCTCACGTGGTTTAGCCCACCAGCTGCGGTGGTTTGCCGGGGTGTGGCGCTTGGAGCCAGCACGTGAGAGATTAAGGAGATGGATGAGGACCAGTGATGCCCGTCCGTCCTATGTAGGACGCAGCTGCCGAACAGCAAAGGTACCTCTATCCAGAGCCCCCTACACTCTGACTTAATAGAATAAGATTAAAGTATGATTTTAACCTTGGGATGGACCAAGAAGGGGGGTCGGGGTGGCCTGTTGACTTATGGGGTCTGTAATTTGGGTATTAAAACAATTGACTGCCGAGAAATAGTGAAGGCGATTCAACTGCAAGAGACATAGATCATCATGAGCCCCCGCAACTGCTCAGACCAGTTTGTGCCCACGTTACTTGGGCGGTCGTGGCCTTTTGGTCGTTGAATGAACACAGGTTTGAGAAATGCAACATACGTACAGTGGTAGGGGAGGGTGTTGACAAATAAAAAACATATACACATAAAAAACATATCTTCCCATATACACCCCACCCCAACCCCTACCCCCAACCAACCCCTACACTCACACTGACACACACACACCCTCTACCTGGAGAGTGACTTCTCGTACTACAGGGAGGGACCTAATCCTATAAGGGTCTCCCCTACGCCATTGCTATGATCAAATACTCAAAGATTCTCTAAGTTAGAAAATGACCTAGTTTATTTGCAACGTGCTTAACTCATTCAGCCCCGACACACCACAGCCAGACATGGATCGAGCATGACAGTTCAAGGGTGGTGCCAGAACAGCTTGGCGCCCGTAGACGCCAAGCTGTTCTGGCACCACCCTTGAACTATCATGCTCGATTTGTCTCTAGAATTTAATACAGTCTCCCAAAGGGCAACATCAAAATGTGAGGATTTCGGTCTTGGGTCAGAATGTGTTAACCAGATTGCCCTGCTGCCCTCATAACAAAATGGACTTTGCGTTAAAGATGATGACTGTACTTGCACATTTATTGTTCAACTGTGTAGGCGGTATATTCAATTAGTTTGCATCAAACGGAACATACGACAACTAATGTATTTTTAGATCTTATATAATGGCGCCTCTGTTGTACTTTAAAGAGATTGACGCAATATCTTGTGACAAATGCGAACTACAAAGCCATTTTTTGGCTTCGAGCAAGTCGCATAAAGTGGATCTGTGATAAGAGTGCACATTAGTGCTAAGTTACCGCTGTTATTTTCATATTAATGTGATCTGCTCTTGCTCTGTGCTTTTCGTGCCACTTTCGCTAACGTTAGGCATTAGTTTGAGTTCCGTTAGAGCAAATGTTAACCCCTTAGTTGCTGCTGACGTAGTTACGCGTCTTTTCCCCGAGCAGTTTCATCAGCAGCAGTCAAACGATTAACCCTTTGGCGGTCGGTACCGGTTTTAATCGCGATGATTCCCCATCGCGACAAAAACCGCTGACGACATGCAAAGGTTTAAAAGTACACCTGCTCTGTGCTTTTAGTGCGCCTTAGATAGGTTAGGCACTTAACCCTCTCGTGCGCGCGGCCAACGGTACTGTCTACAGTACAGGAAGCTGCGTGCACATCAGGGTCAACAGATGCGTCGCGCACGTTATCGGATAAAAACAAGACGAGGATTTCATCCCAAAGTCTACCGTATTGTTTGGAGCTCACATGCGTTTATTTTGTAGGAACATTCAGAGTTGTTCATAGGCTTTTTTAGGCGTATAATGATCAACTAGAAAGGTCGCGACACTGCCCGAACTTTCCGGTCTAATGTAGGTTAAACTTTACAACAATGTAGCAAAAATAGGCGTCATAACAAAAAACGATCGCAATTCTCCGTGCAAAAGAAAATGAATCCTACTAAAAAGGTAGGGCCTACGTAATTCTTATCCAAAATAACTCAGATGAATATCGGATTTTTCCTATGATCAGCACACACGTGCTCTCCAAAAAAATATCACAACCACAAACGTAACAATGAGGATCTATACCCCTCGCTGACACCACTTTGAATCCATGTTTCTGGACATCTAGGGTTTTCTGGACACCTAGGGCTTTCTCGACATATAGGGCTTTTCGGTCTTGAATTAACAAAGATTGCAGAAACACAGTCTGCATCAGCGGGTGCTGAACGAGTTAAAATCTGTATTCTAGTACAGAAAAGTGTAACTGCCTGATGCTTTTAACGTATCTAGTACAGAAAAGTGTAACTGCCTGAGGCTTTTAACGTATCTAGTACAGAAAAGTGCAACTGCCTGAGGCTTTTAACGTATCTAGTACAGAAAAGTGGAACTGCCTGAGGCTTTTAACGTATCTAGTACAGAAAAGTGGAACTGCCTGAGGCTTTTAACGTATCTAGTACAGAAAAGTGGAACTGCCTGAGGCTTTTAACGTATCTAGTACAGAAAAGTGGAACTGCCTGAGGCTTTTAACGTATCTAGTACAGAAAAGTGGAACTGCCTGAGGCTTTTAACGTATCTAGTACAGAAAAGTGTAACTGCCTGAGGCTTTTAACGTATCTAGTACAGAAAAGTGGAACTGCCTGAGGCTTTTAACGTATCTAGTACAGAAAAGTGGAACTGCCTGAGGCTTTTAACGTATCTAGTACAGAAAAGTGGAACTGCCTGAGGCTTTTAACGTATCTAGTACAGAAAAGTGGAACTGCCTGAGGCTTTTAACGTATCTAGTACAGAAAAGTGGAACTGCCTGAGGCTTTTAACGTATCTAGTACAGAAAAGTGTAACTGCCTGAGGCTTTTAACGTATCTAGTACAGAAAAGTGTAACTGCCTGAGGCTTTTAACGTATCTAGTACAGAAAAGTGTAACTGCCTGAGGCTTTTAACGTATCTAGTACAGAAAAGTGTAACTGCCTGAGGCTTTTAACGTATCTAGTACAGAAAAGTGTAACTGCCTGAGTCTTTTAACGTATCTAGTACAGAAAAGTGGAACTGCCTGAGGCTTTTAACGTATCTAGTACAGAAAAGTGGAACTGCCTGAGGCTTTTAACGTATCTAGTACAGAAAAGTGGAACTGCCTGAGGCTTTTAACGTATCTAGTACAGAAAAGTGGAACTGCCTGAGGCTTTTAACGTATCTAGTACAGAAAAGTGGAACTGCCTGAGGCTTTTAACGTATCTAGTACAGAAAAGTGGAACTGCCTGAGGCTTTTAACGTATCTAGTACAGAAAAGTGGAACTGCTTGAGGCTTTTAACGTATCTAGTACAGAAAAGTGGAACTGCCTGAGGCTTTTAACGTATCTAGTACAGAAAAGTGGAACTGCCTGAGGCTTTTAACGTATCTAGTACAGAAAAGTGGAACTGCCTGAGGCTTTTAACGTATCTAGTACAGAAAAGTGGAACTGCCTGAGGCTTTTAACGTATCTAGTACAGAAAAGTGGATTGATTGATTGATTGTACATTGCTTAACGTCCCGACAGCAACAAGGCTTTCTCAGGACGTGCCTGCACTGCTTGTGAAAAAAAAAAACAACCAACTAAACAGAACATTGAATGTATGTCGCCAGCCGGTCAAACACATTAAATAAACCTAACACATGGGGCCTAAATAAAGCTAAGACCATTTAGCAACACACATCCAATATCAAGAGCTACAGGCAGTGCAGACAGTAGGGAGAGTTTAAAAAAGGCAAATACAGGTGAATGGACCTCGGGTAGACAGAAACACATGCCCCAGAATAGAGAGAAAACCCCACCCTGTGGGGCTGACCAGGGTGACCCTGGGAACTAAAAAATACCTAACCCCACCCAAGTCCCCCAGGGCAGACCCGGGTGGGGTACAGAAAAGTGGAACTGCCTGAGGCTTTTAACGTATCTAGTACAGAAAAGTGTAACTGCCTGAGGCTTTTAACGTATCTAGTACAGAAAAGTGGAACTGCCTGAGGCTTTTAACGTATCTAGTACAGAAAAGTGGAACTGCCTGAGGCTTTTAACGTATCTAGTACAGAAAAGTGTAACTGCCTGAGGCTTTTAACGTATCTAGTACAGAAAAGTGGAACTGCCTGAGGCTTTTAACGTATCTAGTACAGAAAAGTGTAATTGCCTGAGGCTTTTAACGTATCTAGTACAGAAATGTGTAACTGCCTGAGGCTTTTAACGTATCTAGTACAGAAAAGTGGAACTGCCTGAGGCTTTTAACGTATCTAGTACAGAAAAGTGTAACTGCCTGAGGCTTTTAACGTATCTAGTACAGAAAAGTGTAACTGCCTGAGGCTTTTAACGTATCTAGTACAGAAAAGTGTAACTGCCTGAGGCTTTTAACGTATCTAGTACAGAAAAGTGGAACTGCCTGAGGCTTTTAACGTATCTAGTACAGAAAAGTGGAACTGCCTGAGGCTTTTAACGTATCTAGTACAGAAAAGTGGAACTGCCTGAGGCTTTTAACGTATCTAGTACAGAAAAGTGGAACTGCCTGAGGCTTTTAACGTATCTAGTACAGAAAAGTGGAACTGCCTGAGGCTTTTAACGTATCTAGTACAGAAAAGTGGAACTGCCTGAGGCTTTTAACGTATCTAGTACAGAAAAGTGGAACTGCCTGAGGCTTTTAACGTATCTAGTACAGAAAAGTGGAACTGCCTGAGGCTTTTAACGTATCTAGTACAGAAAAGTGTAACTGCCTGAGGCTTTTAACGTATCTAGTACAGAAAAGTGTAACTGCCTGAGGCTTTTAACGTATCTAGTACAGAAAAGTGTAACTGCCTGAGGCTTTTAACGTATCTAGTACAGAAAAGAGTAACTGCCTGAGGCTTTTAACGTATCTAGTACAGAAAAGTGTAACTGCCTGAGGCTTTTAACGTATCTAGTACAGAAAAGTGTAACTGCCTGAGGCTTTTAACGTATCTAGTACAGAAAAGTGGAACTGCCTGGGGCTTGTAACGTATCTAGTACAGAAAAGTGGAACTGCCTGAGGCTTTTAACGTATCTAGTACAGAAAAGTGGAACTGCCTGAGGCTTTTAACGTATCTAGTACAGAAAAGTGTAACTGCCTGAGGCTTTTAACGTATCTAGTACAGAAAAGTGGAACTGCCTGAGGCTTTTAACGTATCTAGTACAGAAAAGTGGAACTGCCTGAGGCTTTTAACGTATCTAGTACAGAAAAGTGTAACTGCCTGAGGCTTTTAACGTATCTAGTACAGAAAAGTGTAACTGCCTGAGGCTTTTAACGTATCTAGTACAGAAAAGTGGAACTGCCTGAGGCTTTTAACGTATCTAGTACAGAAAAGTGGAACTGCCTGACTAGTACAGAAAAGTGGAACTGCCTGAGGCTTTTAACGTATCTAGTACAGAAAAGTGGAACTGCCTGAGGCTTTTAACGTATCTAGTACAGAAAAGTGTAACTGCCTGAGGCTTTTAACGTATCTAGTACAGAAAAGTGTAACTGCCTGAGGCTTTTAACGTATCTAGTACAGAAAAGTGTAACTGCCTGAGGCTTTTAACGTATCTAGTACAGAAAAGTGTAACTGCCTGAGGCTTTTAACGTATCTAGTACAGAAAAGTGTAACTGCCTGAGGCTTTTAACGTATCTAGTACAGAAAAGTGTAACTGCCTGAGGCTTTTAACGTATCTAGTACAGAAAAGTGGAACTGCCTGAGGCTTTTAACGTATCTAGTACAGAAAAGTGGAACTGCCTGAGGCTTTTAACGTATCTAGTACAGAAAAGTGGAACTGCCTGAGGCTTTTAACGTATCTAGTACAGAAAAGTGTAACTGCCTGAGGCTTTTAACGTATCTAGTACAGAAAAGTGGAACTGCCTGAGGCTTTTAACGTATCTAGTACAGAAAAGTGGAACTGCCTGAGGCTTTTAACGTATCTAGTACAGAAAAGTGGAACTGCCTGACTAGTACAGAAAAGTGGAACTGCCTGAGGCTTTTAACGTATCTAGTACAGAAAAGTGTAACTGCCTGAGGCTTTTAACGTATCTAGTACAGAAAAGTGTAACTGCCTGAGGCTTTTAACGTATCTAGTACAGAAAAGTGTAACTGCCTGAGGCTTTTAACGTATCTAGTACAGAAAAGTGTAACTGCCTGAGGCTTTTAACGTATCTAGTACAGAAAAGTGTAACTGCCTGAGGCTTTTAACGTATCTAGTACAGAAAAGTGTAACTGCCTGAGGCTTTTAACGTATCTAGTACAGAAAAGTGGAACTGCCTGAGGCTTTTAACGTATCATCTAGTACAGAAAAGTAGAACTGCCTGAGGCTTTTAACGTATCTAGTACAGAAAAGTGGAACTGCCTGAGGCTTTTAACGTATCATCTAGTACAGAAAAGTAGAACTGCCTGAGGCTTTTAACGTATCTAGTACAGAAAAGTGGAACTGCCTGAGGCTTTTAACGTATCTAGTATAGAAAAGTGTAACTGCCTGAGGCTTTTAACGTATCTAGTACAGAAAAGTGTAACTGCCTGAGGCTTTTAACGTATCTAGTACAGAAACGTGGAACTGCCTGAGGCTTTTAACGTATCTAGTACAGAAAAGTGGAACTGCCTGAGGCTTTTAACGTATCTAGTACAGAAAAGTGGAACTGCCTGAGGCTTTTAACGTATCATCTAGTACAGAAAAGTAGAACTGCCTGAGGCTTTTAACGTATCTAGTACAGAAAAGTGGAACTGCCTGAGGCTTTTAACGTATCATCTAGTACAGAAAAGTAGAACTGCCTGAGGCTTTTAACGTATCTAGTACAGAAAAGTGGAACTGCCTGAGGCTTTTAACGTATCTAGTACAGAAAAGTGTAATTGCCTGAGGCTTTTAACGTATCTATTACAGAAAAGTGTAACTGCCTGAGGCTTGTAACGTATCTAGTACAGAAAAGTGGAACTGCCTGAGGCTTTTAACGTATCATCTAGTACAGAAAAATAGAACTGCCTGAGGCTTTTAACGTATCTAGTACAGAAAAGTGGAACTGCCTGAGGCTTTTAACGTATCTAGTACAGAAAAGTGTAATTGCCTGAGGCTTTTAACGTATCTAGTACAGAAAAGTGGAACTGCCTGGGGCTTTTAACGTATCTAGTACAGAAAAGTGGAACTGCCTTGGGCTTTTAACGTATCTAGTAAAGAAAAGTGGAGTACAGAAAAGTGGAACTGCCTGAGGCTTTTAACATATCCGCTGAGTCAACACAGGCAGTTTTCGCCGATCTGATGAAATCCAGGAGGATTTAACATGTGCCTTTGACAAATGAGTCGGACAATCACACTCTTCTAAGCAACTTGATGCAAACCGTGCCACAAACCCTTCGCTTTGGTCCACAGCTACTTGGGGAGGTGGGGGGAGGTGGGGGGAGGTGGGGGGGGGGACGGGAGGGGGGGTGAGAGGGGAAGGTGCGGGCAATGAACCGAGAACGATGTCAATATTTTATTTTATTTTTATTGTATTTTACGTATTTTATTGTCATGGTCTACTTATTTGTATTCGTGTTTATTTGAAAGCGTACGACCCATTCTAAAAATGAGGTCAAGTAATTTAATTAACCCATTCAGCCCAACGCCTAGCAGCAGGAGATTGATTAGCCATGATAATTCAAGGGTAGTGCCAGATTAGCTTGGCGCCTTCAGTCGTTTAGCAACACTTTCAAAAATTTGGGAAAAGCACCAGTGGGGCTAAAAGGGTTACCTGATCCTGTTACCACGCTGTATCAAAGGCAATACATTTTTGATCCTGTTACCACGCTGTATCAAAGGCAATACATTTTTGATCCTGTTACCACGCTGTATCAAAGGCAATACATTTTTGATCCTGTTACCACGCTGTATCAAAGGCAATACATTTTTGATCCTGTTACCACGCTGTATCAAAGGCAATAAATTTTTGATCCTGTTACCACGCTGTAATAAAGGCAATACATTTTTAATCCTGTTACCACGCTGTATCAAAGGCAATACATTTTTGATCCTGTTACCACGCTGTATCAAAGCAATACATTAGTGATCCTGTTACCACGCTGTATCAAAAGCAGTACATTAGTGATCCTGTTACCACGCTGTATCAAAGGCAATACATTAGTGATCCTGTTACCACGCTGTATCAAAGGCAATACATTATTCATAATGTATTGTCTTTGGCTCATCGACGCAACCTAGACAAGGAACCTAGACAATTGGAATAAACGATAACTAACGTAAATTTTAAATGTTAACCCTTCATCAACAATCCGTGTATGCAGACACTCAATTCTGCCAGCGCTAGCCTCACCTATCTGGTTTGTGAGTAGACACTCAATGATAATCTAGCGTCAAAAAGAATGCTAACGCATCTCATTTGAATAGAAGTATACTTGTGGATACTCCCCGAGTGAGTCTACATGGAGAGAAATCCTGCAAACGGCAACGGATTCATCTCCACGTCCTGTCATGGTCGATTTATATCTTCTTGACGTCTTCTTGATGGCCTTAGTTGCCTGTTCGGCTTTAAACCCAAATAACCAACTAACTAACTGTTATAGCTGTTAGCCGTGCAAAAAATAAGAAAGAAACGAAGGAAGAAGGAAAGAGAAAAAAAAATTAATTTAAAAAAATCTTTACCCCAGGCATGATCGCTCTCTCTACATCCTGCATGACCCTCTCAAAGCTCTCGCCTTTCTTGGGCGCTGATGACGGCAGCAGATGACGCAGGTACCCAGGCTCAATCTCTGGCGTCACTCTCCGTCTGGGGAGGGTCTCCATATACTCAGCAATAAAGTCCACCATCTCCTTGCCCCGTCGTCTGAACTCCGCAGCATCCATTCCTGGTTTGTGCCTGCGATTACAGAATCAAGTTAAAACAGATTCGGTCTATCTGTCTTCCGCTTGCTTGTCTGCTTGCCTGTGTGTTTCTCTGTCTCTCTGTCTGTCCGTCCTTCTGTTTGTCCGTACATCGTGCTGGGGTGTTGACCTCTTCCATGCCGAGAAAACCTTACCACCACGTCAATGCAAAAGGTATCGATTTTCATGAGACCCCGTATGAGTTTCGTGCGGTCTGGAGGTTAGCTATTTGCACGGAGTTTTAGTGGCGCAGCTCAGCCTAACTCAGAGCTCAAGAGTAGTTAGTACGTGCTATTAGAGAGACTTAGATCGCACTACGAAACGCGTTTTGTTTCGTTTCGTAAGGATCGTTTCCGGCTTGTACGAAGTCGCAACGAACCACCCGTGTGTTGTCGCTGAAAGCGGTTTAGACCGGCTACGAAGTTCGGCCGGAGCGTTTTGCGCAAGGGAGACAACCTTTCGTTTTTGAACTTAGGTTCGAGTTACTTCCCGTTTCAGAACTCTTGCCGGTCAGAAACAACGTTCCTGTTTCCCAGCTGTTTCCTCGGAGCGCGCGCAATTTAAGGTACGCATACAATATATATTCTTTTTACACTTTTTTCGAATACTAGTAGCGTCACATAGCTTATAAATACTTGTTCTCCATTTGTTTTGACATCCTAAATCTCTTTTTATGCGTGTAAAGCAAATATCTAATTAATACATGTGCCCGCCCGTCAGATCTCGGTCACTGTTGTGGTTTTCTTTTGTGGTTTACTGTTATCAGCGTTTGTTAATATTAGTATGAATTTACTACTAAGCATTTTACATTAAAACGCACATAATCTAAATGTGTTACACTTTCAGCAAACCAGACCAAGAAGAACAAAATGGCTGAAATTAAACGTGTGCTCTACACCGTGGCAATGGATGCCGCTTTACTTGATGAAGTGGCCCTCACAAACCCCTTCCAGGACGGTGTTACTTGGGAGGAGGTGTTCACCCGACTACAGAGGTCCCCAGGTGGAAGCTTCGAAAGTGTTAAGACTTCAAAGAGTCTTCGTGACCGGACCCTACTAAAATTGTCTGAAAGGAAGCGGCAGCTGACCTTAGAAGAAGGGGGTACGTACTAAAATGCTGTTCTACTTTGAACTAGTTTGTGTATGTCGCCCTTGTGAGTAATGTGACTCGCAGGTCACTTTTAACTCTTAACAAATCTATCTAATTTCAGTGCATGTAAAATTTATGTATTTGTTGGCATAGCTCGGCTAGTGCTGCTACACAGTTACACTTGTAGTGTGAACACACTGAGTTTGATCTGTTGGTGGGTCGAAATGGGTGAGGATTTTCTCATTCCCCTCAAGTCAAAACCTGGTATTAGTGGTAACGAGGCGAAATAAAAGATTTTTTGTTGTGCGCTCAGATTGCTGCGCCCGTCTACTTTCATGCATAATCATCATGTGTGCATGTTCAGAAATGAGAGCTTATTGGTGCAAAGGGTCAGAAGGGTCACCTGTCTGTGATACAAAATTCAGTCACGATTTAGTTTTAGCAAATGTACTGCAGGACAAGCATGTAACAGCCACCTAGGGGACAGGACAAATACAGCTGCTTTGGGTGAATATCATCATATCACAGGTCTGTGTGTTTGGCTGCAATAGACCAAGTGCCTACTAAGTACAAGAGGTGGCAGTTACAGCAATGTGGCAATTGCTATTTTAATTGTCCATGTGCAAAGTCAAAGTGAGTTGACACATGCCGCAAAACAAATCCTAATGTTTATGCATATGGCAATAAAGTTAAAGTTTATCTTATCTTATCTATCTTATCTTATCTTATCTATCTTATGGTCTTCTCGTCATGTGAGACAGCAAGATCCAGCTGAATAGTCTTATTCCATTTTATTGTTTAACAGTTTCACCAGCTGCCACTAGCCCCCCAGCTGCCACTACACCCCCCAGCGCTGATGAGACTGCCTCATCCTGACCAGCATCATCTGACGACTCAACTCCACAACGAAGGAGGCGCGGGACCCCAGATGTCTCAACGCTATAGCGGGAATGCAAGGAGAGGGAGGAGCGATGGAGAAAAGATGCGGGGGCTCGGCAGCAGCTCTAGGAGACTGGACTTGCCCTGCGAACGAAGGAGCTTGAGGAAAGGCGGGAGGAGAAAAAGCTTGAAAAGCGGTGTCTCGAGGTGGAGGAGAAGCACCAGAGAAAGGATGAGAGAAAGCTGTGCAGGCTTGAAATGGACAATCAAACTAAACTGATACAGCAGATGCTGCAGGCACTGATTGCTAGCTGCGAAAAAAATGAGGCAAATTATTTTTTCGTTGTAATCATGCTAGTTGCATTTTTCACTACTTCTCAGTATTCTTCTTTTGAACACTTTTTATTATGATGCTCGATTTTAAGTCGCCTGCTTTATTTGTTCTTGGCTCGTTCCTTGTTGTCAGTTATATATTACAAGCTAAGCACTATGTGCCATTTCCTACAGAAACTTTGTACCTTTGAATCCACTGTGCCTCACAAGATTTTCTGATCCTGGGATAACTCTTTCATATTGCCATTCCCTGTAAAAAGCTTGTGCCTTTCGATTCCACTCAGATTTTCTAATCAGGAAAAAACTGAGTTTCGTTTTATATAGCACTAATATAAGTGTTACTAATCAAACTGTGCCTTTTGTCAGTTTTGCATCCTCTGAATCCGTTCCAGATGTTTCCATCCAAGGATGTATAACTAACTGTATGCAATTCATCATTTGTGTAAATCCATTACCTTTATTTTAGCTCTGGGGATAACTATATTTGGTTTTCACAGTACTGTGCATTATTTGGAATTTGTGAAAGTCGTAGAGTGTATCATTTAAATTCTGCGTCATTGTTCCATTGTAGTGTACAGTACATGAATGTTTATTTTGGCAATAACTGCTTAGCAAATAAACTCATCACTGATTATGAAATTGTTTTCTTGTTTGATGGTAAAGAGAATCAGATGTAGAATTGCTCCAAACCGTTGGTGCAAGTTTGCAATGCTTTTATGCTGAAATTATGTCAACTTGTTGCATTGTTCTTCCAGACATGTCGTAGTTTTGATATGCTGTTGTAAGTGCATAATTGTTCAAGCAAAGCAGAGCAGTACAGTATAGTACAGCACCGGTATATCCTGCACATCTGTCTTCCTAATAGGACATTCATGGAAGTACAATGCAACAAGTTGACAAGTAAAGCCACAAACTGACACCACACAGTTTGTAGCCCTGCTGCTGCAAGCAACACATTGTCCAGGCGATTCCTGCTGGAATCCAGACAAAAATGATCAACACATTGTCCAGGCGATTCCTGCTGGAATCCAGACAAAAATGATCAACACATTGTCTCACTTAACCCCACATTTGAGGCGTCACTCGATGATAATGTACCATTTGCAGGAAACTGATCAACCATCGTAATCAAGTGTGTGTGCAAAGCTGATCTGGCACTCCCCTTGAATTATGGTTGATCCATCTCCTACTATAGTGCATTGGGGCTGAATATGTTATGTGGGGAACATCACACAAAGTGGCATAAGGTTGTAGACCACACTGGAGTAACAGTTCACAAAGTGGCATAAGGTTGTAGACCACAATGGAGTAACAGCTCCAATATTTCATTGCAGCGATGCAATTTCCACACAATGCATCCACAAATGCACCAACACCATGTGATACATTGTCTCCTCTACAATGCACCAACACTTCTGAAATAATAATTACAGTATTTATGAGCTTATCTTATAATAATTATAACTCTAAGCGCGCACTCACAACTCGCACACGCATGTGCACGCTTTTGACAATGACTCGCGTACCACACACTGCGTCTCTCATACAATGAACACACATGCTTCCTAACACGGTCTTTTATACTATTCAGGCATGGGAATTGTCCTCGGATCCGCGGAAAATAATTTCACATTCCTCGGGGAAAAAAGAAAAATCCTCTGATTTTATGTCCGTTGCCGCCATCTAATAGTAAAGCAGACAAGACTCGGGCGTGGGAATTGTCCGCAGCCCGCATTGGTCACTGTCAGAGTGTGCCGAGCACTGCGCAGTAAACAGGCGGGCAGAAGACGCTCACTGTGTTTCAGTATTCGGCCGGAGCAAGGTGTCGCGACTACTACCCCCCCCCCCCCACCCCCCGTTGTTTGATTTTCCGGGCCCCGGAAGCAAGGTCTAGCATCAGGCTGAAGGTCGCGGACCTCCCTAGTTTCAGCTGATTTTTGCTTGGGCAATTCCCATGCATGACTATTCAGTACAGATTTCCAGAGCAAATTCGTATAACACAACCAATCAAAAAATAAAACGTAACCAAAACTCATTAATATTCATGAAAAAGAATACATTAGAGTGACCCACAAAATTCCTGTACTATTTAGGCATCTTTGATACAATGTTACGAAATGTAATAATAATAATAATAATTACGGTATTTATAATGCGCTTATCTAATAATAATAATTATAACTCTAAGCGCGCACTCACAACTCGCGCACGCATGCGCACGCTTTAGAGAATGACTCACGTACCACAAATAGTGAAATACATTACGACAGTCAGCTTGGGATGAGGAGTGTGGTGATGTTATAGTGCTAGAACTGTTGAAAGAGGTGAGTTTTGAGGGCCAACTGGAAGGAGGAGAGAGAGTGTTTCTGACGGAGAGAGAGTGGGAGAGTGTTTCAGGCGGATGGACCGTATACTGAGAAGGAGCGGGGGCCGAAATTGCTGAGTTTGGTGCGGGGGATGTGGAGGCGAAGAGGGTCGGAGGCGGAGCGGGGAGGAGTGTAGGGGTGAAGTAAGTTTGAGAGACAGGCGGGAGCGCAATTGTTCAGGGATTTGTAGCAGAGAGACAGAATCTTGTATTGGATGCGTTGGGGGATGGGAAGCCAGTGAAGGAGTTTGAGCAGGGGAGTGATGTGATCGGATTTTTTCTTTCTGAGGACGAGGCTGGTAGCATTGTTCTGGACGCGCTGGAGAGTGAAAGTGGTGGAGTGAGGGAGGCCGGAAAGGAGAGAGTTGCAGTAGTCGATGCGAGATAGGATGAGAGAGACAGCAAGTTTGGTGGCAGCTTCGGTAGTGAGGAATCTGCTGATCTGACCGATGCGGCGGAGGTGGAAGTAGCATGTCTGAGCCGTGGCGGAGACGAAGCTGGTCATGGAAAGAGAGGAATCGAGGATAACGCCGAGATTTTGGCCGAGTCAGAGAGGGAGATGGGGGTGCTGTCGAGTTGAAGGTGGAGGGAGGGAGGGAGGGAGCTGGGAAAGTTTCTGGCGAGTGCCTACCAGCATGGCTTCCGTTTTGTCGTCATTCAGTTTAAGCTTGTTTGCTGTCATCCAGTTTTTCACGTCTTCGTAGCAGTCAGCCGTGCGAGTCAGTAGTGACTGAGTGTTGTCGAGTTTGTCTTTGTCATGTAGTTGTGAGTCGTCAGCGTAGAGGTGGTGGTGTATGTGGTGAGACTGGATGATGTTGGACAGGGGAGAGGTGTAGAGTGTGAAAAGGACCGGGCACAGGACGGACCCCTGTGGAACTCCGCAGGAGAGCGTGACTGGGTTGGAGGAGACGCCGTCGATGGTGACGGACTGCTGTCTGTCGGAGAAGTAGGAGAGAAACCAGGAGTGAGCAGAGTCAGTGATGCCAAAGGAGTGGTGAAGGCGGTGGAGGAGGATAGAGTGGTCTATGGTGTCGAAGGCGGCAGAGAGATCGAGTAGCGTAAGAAGGGAGATGTTGCCCGAGTCGGTGGAGAGAAGCAGGTCGTTTAAGATATGTAGAATGGCTGTTTCAGTGCTGTGATGTTTGCGATAGGCAGACTGGAATAGACTGAGGAGGTTGTTGTCGGCAAGGTGCAGGTTGAGCTGGTTGAGAACGACCTTCTCAAGAAGCTTGGACAGGAAAGAGAGATTGGAGGCTGGGCGATAGTTTTTGAGTTCGTTTGGGTCGAGGTTGTGTTTTTTTAGGAGAGGACGGACGATGGCGGACTTGAAGATATCAGGGACGGAGCCGTTCTCTAGAGATGTGTTGATGATGTCGGTAATGAAGGGCAGAAGTTTTGGAAGGCTGTCCCGGTAGAGAGAAGCTGGGAGAGGGTCTAGTTCGCAGGTTTTGAGAGGCATGGACTTTATGGTCATGAGGACTTCGTCCTGAGAGACGGGCCGGAAGGACGAGAGGGGGGTGCCGGAAAAGGGGGTGTCGGGAGGGCAAGGCGGAGAAGGCAGAGTGTCAAGTGTTTTGCGCAGAGTTTGGATTTTGTCGGAAAAATAGGTGGAAAAAGCGGACGGGAGTTCTTCTTTGCTGTGTGTGTTGGGGAGAGGAGAGTCTTTAGAAATGCCCAGGAGTGTGTTCATGGTAGCGTAGAGGGTTTTGGAAGAAGTGTATTCCAGGATTTTGTTTTGAAGGTGTTTACGTTTGGAGTCGGAGATCATTCTGCAGACTTTGGATCTAGTTGTTTGGAAGATCTGTTTGAGAACGGTGAGGTCAGATTGAGCGCCAGCGGCGTTCCGCTTGTCGGCGCTCGCGCTTGGTCTCAGCTATGTCGTCAGTGAGCCAGGGAGAGGGGGGGGTCAGTTGGGTATGGTGCAGGTTGTGACAGGTGCATGGGTGTCTAGAAGTTTTCGAAGGGAGGAGTCGAAATGGGATGCAAGATCAGGAGAGGAGGCGGGGTCCAGGAGAAGGTCGACAGCTTCGTCGAAAAGCTCTCTCGGTTGACAGATTTTAGTTTGCGACGAGAGACAAGGAGCTTGGTTTTTTCGGGGGAGGTAGGTTGAGAGAGACGAGAATAGCGAGGTGGTCAGAGGGAAGCACAGAGGAGGTGTCAGAGTCGAGAAATAGTTGATCGGAGGTGCGGGTGATGATCCAGTCGAGGGTGTGGCCGAGTCGGGGGGGTGGGTTTGGTGATGTGTTGTGTAGCCGACACTTTGACGTCATATCTGAGGTCACTAGAAAGATCGCGACCCTGCATGAACCTTCCAGTCTAATGTAGGCAAAACTGCGCGTGACAACAAAAATTGATCGCAACTCTACGTGCAAATGAAAATGAATCATACTACAGAGGTACGTAATTCTTATCCAAAATAACTCAAATGAATAACGGATCTTTCCTATGATTATGACATGCTCTCAAAGAATAACATAACCACAAACCTAACAATGTCAAACACTAGTATACTCGGGCCTCCTCCACAGTGGGTGGATCAATGCCAAAGAATTGGCTGAGCTTCCATACATGCATGTGTGGCAGTTGGCCAAGAAAGCTGTTAGGTACAGCTTTCCCACAGGAGACAAGAAGAGTTTTAAGTTCTTGTGGTCCAGGAACACCCACTCAGAAATTATTTTGCCAAAACGCCACTCCACAGCCTGTCTCACAGATGCCAAATCTGTGTCAAATGCCTGCTGCGGTGGAGTTAGGTGTCCACCTCTGTAGGGCCGCATTAAGTGGAGGTGCAGGGGGTACGCTGGATTACCATACAAACACAGTGGGTTGCCAATTACATTAAAGTTCTGCTCAATAAAGTTCAAAACACCACTTTCATTAAGCGATGCAGCATCATGGCGCCACCCTTCCATCGGACTGAAGAGGTTGGCCACCTGTCCGTCTGGCACCACGATACTCTGAAATTTGATGCCATGTTGACGCTTGTGCCCATTGTACACCTCTCTCTGGTGCATGGTAGGCCTGCAAACGGGTCGTACCGTTCCGTCGATAAACCCCCAACAGTTCTGCAGAGGGGCTCCTCTTGCGGCATATCGCTGCAGGCTGGGGATGGACAGACAGGGCTGGTTCAGGCTGGGGATGGACAGCCAGGGCTGGTTCAGGCTGGGGATGGACAGCCAGGGCATGGACAGCCAGGGCTGGTTCAAGTTTGACAACTTGGTGTGGAACCTGCTGTATATGGTCGACACCAATGTTAAAAAGGAGGCACAACTCCGTCTCTGTGTATGGAAAGGTTGTGCAGAGGTCGACATAGTGGCAAGGATACGCCAACCTGCGAAGCACTATACAAAGTACATCCAAATCTGTCAACAAAAACAAAAGTATTATGAGTGATGTTTCACACAAAAAATTCAGTTATACAGGTCACAAAAAAACATGTCTTTATAGCATAGAAGTGCAGTGTTTGTATACTATCATTTCTAGACAGACCAAGCAACTCCCAATTTTCAGACCAATTTTAAGTCACCTAGAGCACAACGGAAGGTGACTAGAAGTTGTAAGGTCTGACTTCAAACGATAGTACACAAACACATCATTTTTATGTTTTATAAACCTTTCTGAACTAGAATACAAATTACAATCATCAAGTATCAAGCAGAGCATACAACTTTGCCTTAGCCTGCTGTTTGCTGACTACCGATGAGCTGACTGCTCATTCTGGGACTTTTTTATGCTTTGTAGAATAGACAACAGTGATGATCATTGTAAAGGTTTGTCAATTTCTTTGTAAAAGTGATCTTGAAAGGTTTTATAGTTCCAAGGAAAAAGTATGGGTGTATTCACACCCACATTGATTATGAATTCTTAAAAATATGAAAAAGTGTGAGTGTGCTTACATTTACAAAGGACTCCCTGCCAAGATTTTTTATTTCATTTTCAGCAGGATATCCTGAATAACAACTTGTGTAACTGTAAATAAACCATGTATTTTAGTCTTTTTGTTCTGTCCCGCACGTGTTTCTAAAATACCCAGCTAGGGCCCTGAGCTCACCGAGTTTGAGTTCCATCAGTCAGAGACCTTTATGTCAGTTCCATCAGTCAGAGACCTTTATGTCAGTTCCATCAGTCAGGGACCTTTATGTCAGTTCCATCAGTCAGAGACCTTTATGTCAGCCAGGTGCGTGGCAGTTGTCAGGAGTCCAGTTAAGTGGTGACACACCATGAACGGAGCATGAGATACACTGAAGTCGCAAGGGAAATCATGTCAGCTTTACTTAGGCTTGCTCTGAAGAACTAATCCTGTAGCAGACGATACTGACAAATAACCAGCCAAAATGTTTGGGAGCCACACTCCGTGCATCTGTATGCCCTAACAGCACCATTCCACATGTGCTCATGGAGACTGGCTGTCAAATGTATCGTCCAATTATTTGTCAATATCACCAGCAACTATGTATGTTCATCTATATAGACCTGTGTAAAGCCAATAGGGGTTCACTTGTGACTGCAGTGTATCTCATGTTCTGTGTGCATATGTGCAGGATAGAACAAAAAGACTCAACCTCAGCTTTAACAGTATACAAACAGAAAGCAGACAGCCACACGCCCATGACATGAACACACAAAAAATCAGCATGTCAGAGATTAAATGTGCCAACATCCACGACATACTCCCAACCATGGTAATTGTTTAATACATTTATTCAGCAAATTATGATTAAAGTTAACCTGTGAAACTTTTTGAGAATGTAAAATAACCCATCTACTTAATACAGTGCACAATGTAATTCATGCGTTACATACCCAAAGCTTTTGTTCCATTTTTTGCTCGCATCATTGGTGGCATGCTGAACAGGTCAGCCATGTAGACAACATCTTTAGCTGTGTGGAACCTGAATTACTTCTTCACAAAGCTTGCTTCATAGTTGAAGAGGCTGAAGGTGTTGACAAGTACCCCTTGCCTCCTTGATACCATGCTATCAAGAAGCAACAAATCTTCAAGCTTGTTTGATGGTGCCCACATTGAGAGACCACCATCAAACAAGCTTGAAGAAATGTCGCTTCCATCGAGCGATGCAGAAAAGTTGTCAAAAAGGTCCATGATATTCTGCAAATAAGACAAGGCATGGTCAGCACTAAAGTAGATTAATTCTTTTTCTTACTAGGTCAACACTGAGCCGGTACGATAGAGAAAGAGACTACGTATCGGTCATTTTCACACCAAGAACTGGATGAAACCACGCAAAATCGGATATATATATATATATATATATATATATATATATAATATATATATATATATATATATATATATATATATATATATATATATATATATATATATATATATATATATATATATATATATATATATATATATATATATATACTTATTTGTAACTTGTCTCACAAAATAACGTAATAATGCAGTTTGAAAAATCGAAGCGGTCAGTGCAGTTACGGTCGCCATCTTGAAATTGTTGATTGGAAACAGCGTTTTCAGGTGCTCAAGAAAACTGTCTTCAAAAGCCAAAATTCGATGCCATGTGCATTATTTTTTGTCTAAATGAGTACAAAAATGATGAAGACATCAAGAATATACCATTTGGCTACAACAGTATAGACATGAATGCTCAAAAATACTCACCGAAACACACTTAGTCGTAGGAAACGTGAATACGACGAAACTTCGAGGAGCGAAATGCAGTTCGTAAGCGATGACCTTTGACCTACAAACTTGACCCTGCAAATTTGGTGACGTAGTACACACTTTTCCTTACGATACGAACTTCGTTGGCAGCATCTAAGTCTCTCTATTCTGTCATAGAGGACGGACGTATGTTGGATACATTAGCCGTATTCCAAGACTCTGTAACCGAGATTTCAGGTACGTGTTTATATGTCTTATCGACAGCTAGTGAGTTAAATGTAGTATGCGTTAATAAGATTTAGTTCGGTTGTGTAGCGTTGATTTGGTTCAGTTATGGGGCGCTTAAGAATTTGTTGAGATAACCGGGGATTTTTCTTTATTGTTATTTACTGGGATGGCTAAGGAATGTGATGTGTTTTGGTATGACTAGGTTGTTTTGGTATGACTAGGTTGTTTTGGTATGACTAGGTTGTTTTCGAAGGAGTAGTACGTGGGTGTGTTAAGTATAATCTTTTCCTATGTACGAGCCAGTGTATGGCGCGTGCGTCATGTTTTAGACTTTTCAGTGTAGTGACTGAGTTGTGGTGTGTTGCGAATCTAGTCTGTTTTATGAAGCACGAGTGTGTGAATGAACGTGCAGATTTATTTGTATCAGCCAGGTTACGTAATGTACCTCATATCATCCAATATGTGTGTGTTAAGCAAGTGTTGTGACATTAGGGCTATATTGTACAGAGTTTTTGTGCGGAGCCAGGGACTTTGTGCTGAGGCTGTTGCTGGAGGAACGTGTCGTGAGGACATTCACAGCTCGAGGAGCGATAGACTTGGTGCCAAGCTATAAAAGTCAACAAAGGCTGCGCTAGAGGAGCGTGTCGAGAGGACGTCCACAGCTCGGGGAGCGTGGGACAGCTTCAGGAACGCGTGACAAAAGAAACTACACGCCTAGACGTGGAGGAACGTGCAAACGATACAATAGGATAATACCAGTTGAATAGGTTGGATAATGAGGACAGTTTACCTAACCTGGCTTTTATTATATTGTGTGTGGATGTGCGTGTGACGTGCTTGTGTTGAGAATTGTGTATTTTGTGAAGAGTATGTTTTTGTTAGTTAGGGTTACACGCTGGGCCACAGAAAAAAAGAAATGATGTTATGCGATAATACCTGCACGAATGCGTCCAACTGAGAGTTAGCGTTGTTTGTGTATGGGCCCGTTGCGTTTGTGAGTCTGTGCGTGCGACCGGTTGAAAGTCTGCGTGCGTTACAATGAGCAAACGAAAGCAAGGCTTCCTTCATCTCATTGTTTGGGTCGCCATGACCTACAAGGCTACACTACATTCTTTCGAATCTATTCTTTGCAGATTTCTTATTTTGCTCCAATCCAGACCAAAAAGGTGACTGCCAAGCGTGTAAAATGCAAAGAAGTGCCCAACGGAGAAAGAAACACGCTTAGAAAAGACTGGTACAAAACAATTTATTAATATTTCGGGTAAATACCCTTTGTCAAAATAGACAAACAAACAGAGAGATTAGCCGCTACTTATCTTCATTCGCAGAAGGAATCATTTTTCTCCGAAACAGTCTGCTAAGACGATTTCGCACTATTCATGACTCTGACTTCAATAGGCCGGTTGCGAGTTCCGAGCAGCGCGAGAACGCACGCTAGATTACGCGACTTTCAGCCAAGACTAGACTAGGCGAGCCACGAAATGTGGGCAACTCGGCTAGCTGTTACGCTTACCAGCCTATTACTAGCCGATACTGTTTTGCTGTAAATAACAAGTAATATGCGGCAAACGTTAAGCTGACGTTGACAAAGAACCAAGGGCGATTGCTTCCTGGTCATACAGTTGTTACAATACAACCTTTGTTTATTTTAGTGAAAATAATGCTGAGGAAAACGATCTCTCACCGTACATCAAAATGGCGACTTAAGCCAGTCACGGTGGCTTCGGAAAATGGTCTGCCATGACGTTTCAACAGCTAGTGTAATTAATTAACTTTGTTATGCACCTTAGTAACCCTTTTAGCCCCAACGCCCGACAGCAGGAGATCGCTTGACCATGATAATTCAAGGGTAGTGCCAGATTAGCTTGGTGCCTGAAGGCGCCAAGCTAATCTGGCACTACCCTTGAATTATCATGGTCAATCAATCTCCTGCAACTGGTACATTAGGCAACACCTCCAAAATGTGAGAAATCGACCTTGGGGCTAAAAGGCTTAATGTAAACTGTGCTATTTTTGGCGATTTCACGGAAATGTTTCTGTACCGGCAGTTTCACTCAGTGCTCAGTCGCACTGCCGATCATTCATAGTGACGCGCTGTCTCGCCCACGGCCCACTGCGCTTTATCGCCTCTCGCGCTAGAGAGCACGCTACTGAGTTTGGGGGAATTCGCGACTCGGTATTGCGCAGAAATTATCCTTCTCTGTTTTAAGTCCCTCGGCAAGTCGCAGATATTTCCCTTCTTTGGCCCAAGCCCGTGTCCCGTCATTTTTGTCCCGAGTCCGTGTCCCGTTTTGCCCCGAGCCCGTTCTGCATGCTAAAACTGCGCCTTTCGCTGAAATAACCACCGTAGCATACCAATCACGCGTAAACTTACAGGTCAGCAGTGGCAGGGTTAATAATGAGGTCTTTATAAATATGACTTGAAATCTAAAACGATGAAGGCTACCTAATCTGCGTTACGTCGAGACTTAGATGTCATTGTCATGATTTAAAACAAATTGACATAATTTGCAACAAAAAGTAATTCAGAGCCAATTGTTGTAATTTGCAATCCAAAATAAGCCAACAAATGAAACATTGGAAATGCAAAAATGAAAATGATGTGTGACGATGAAAACAAAATGGATAGCAGTCATTATTTAACACATTCCACCCTAGGACCGAAATCCCCCAAATATTGAAGTTGTCCTCTGAAGTACTGTATTACAATTCTAGACAGATCGTGCAAGAGCACGAGGATGCAGTTCCTTACTCTGTTTGTAATTAAAATATTTCACTTCGTCGTGCTGTTCAGCAAGGCTTAGCTTCTCAGAACAAAATAACTGTAGTCTATTGAAAGTGTAATTTTAAAATATGAAGATCACACTCCCATAGTTGATGCAAAATCGGCAAATAACAAACTTGACCCATTGCGGCATCCTGAGGCACAGTTGTCCTACATAGACTGCATTACAGATTAGGAGATAGATTAACCGTTTTAGTTCAAGGGTGGTGCCAGAAAAGCTTGGCGCCTGAGGCGCCAAGCTATTCTGGCACCACCCTTGAACTATCATAGTCAAATTTATTTGAAGCAGTGGGTGTATCAGGATGCCAAGGGTTTTCTTACTTGCCTTCTTGGATCTGCATACAGATCGCTTTCGCTCATAGGATAAGGATTTAACTCATTCAGCCCCCGACACACCACTGCCAGACACGGATCGAGCATGACAGTTCAAGGGTCGTGCCAGAATAGCTTGGCGCCCA
The DNA here is from genome assembly GCA_036245525.1 of Semisulcospira habei. Taxonomy (NCBI): domain Eukaryota; kingdom Metazoa; phylum Mollusca; class Gastropoda; family Semisulcospiridae; genus Semisulcospira; species Semisulcospira habei. Next base: position 213,076,657 of record BTPG01000001.1, read on the forward strand.
TAGGCGCCAAGCTATTCTGGCACCACCCTTGAACTATCATGCTCGGTCTGTCTCTAGAGTTGTAATACAGTCCTTCAGAGGGCAACTTCAAAATTTGGGGATTTCGGTCCTGGAGCAGAATGTGTTAAAACCACTCGAGTGAAATTCTCGGTATCACCAAAGACAGTACATTATAAGACAAAGCACTCGGCCCGAGAGTGTGAGGACGCGTTTTGAGAGTTATTTCCCTTATAAACGTGCTGCGACGGGCTGACCGAGCAAAGCGAAGCGTGGGGGGGGGGGGGGGGGGGGGGGAGACTCGCAAAGCAATTTCTTTCTCAAACGCAACAAACGAAGTTGTATCGGCGTATCATTCTTCCGCTTTCCCAAGGAAGAAAAGAGGTAAGCTAATCATTTCTAGCTCTTATTTTTGCATACACTTACAACGAGAGAATAATTGAATGGCGTACAGGATGAGTGGTCTATCTGAGAAAAAAAAATTCGATTTTGAGATAGGGCTAGGGGGGCTGGGCGATACGCAAACATAGGTCTCGCATGTGACGAAGGTACGTGAGTGATATGTGAACGGATAGCAGTTAAAAATAATTTTAATTATTTTGGGGTTTGAATCTGGGAATTTCTCCGTTCGGTTCTTCTCTGCATTTGACACGCTTGGCAGTCGCCGTTTTGGTCTGAAGTGGAAAACTGGTCTGACTGCAGTTAGACCCTAGCTCTCCACGAATTCCAAGAAATGTTATCAGTTGAAAAGTGGTCTAACGTGATTTAGATCCAAAGAAATTATACGTTCTTAGTATTTTTTTTCAAATGTAGAAGTGATCCATCTATACATAGAATAGTTCTCCTCCCCACTAATGTTTCAATAACGCAAGATAGATCTAATCATTTGTGCCGCTTGTGCACACCTAATATTACTTTAAAGAGTGTGTGGGGGGGGGGGGGGGGGGGACGTTGCAACCTGAACTGTTCTCACGAACTAGGACTACAAGTTAAAGCGTTTAGGTGATGTTTTAATAATTCAGTTTCATTCAGTGTTTGTTATTTTCCCAACAGATGTAAGAAATACATGCAGAACACTTGAAGGCAAGATGTGTTGAGACTGCCACGTGTGTGTGTGTGTGTGTGTGTGTGTGTGTGTGTGTGTGTGTGTGTGTGTGTGTGTGTGTGTGTGTGTGTGTGTGTGTGTGTGTGTGTGTGTGTGTGTGTGCACGCCTGCGCGCGCGCATGCTATACATCAACCTATTCTTACAGGAACAAGGATGTGCCAGATTTATTGATATATCTTGTTTTTCTCTTGCACAGGTTAATTTACTACTTCTTTTCACAAATAAAATCTTTAAGTTAAAGATAGCAAAATTCAGATAAAAATATCTTAAAATCAAAGCTCTTGTAAAAAAAAAGTAATATTTTTTTTTAATTGAAAAAGAATCAGTCCTCTGCAATGCACGCACTTATCACCATTTATGCAAAATTCAGATAAAAATATCTTAGAATCAAAGCTCTTGTAAAAAAAAGTAATAGTTTTTTTTTATTGAAAAAGAATCAGTCCTCTGCAATGCACGCACATATCACCATTTATGCTGAGTTCCCCTTCAGAAAGCCTAGCAACCCAGCACGAGTAAACAAAGGGACTGAACCCTTACACTGACCTCGCTTTTTTCAGTAAGCCTTATGAAGGAGTGATGTCTTTTAATGTATTGTCTTTGGTATCACCTATACACCGATGAAAAAGGGATTCTCTTGTTAGCCACATGCAATACAACATATACTGACGAGCAAAAGAAATGCGACATCCTTCGAGCCTTCGGAAAACCTAAAGTGTTTCCGATGGCTCGAATGATGTTGCATTTCTTTTGCAGGTCAGTATATTTATACAAAGTTGCTGTTTTTGTTGGCGACATAAACAACATTACGATGGCTGCAAAAGGAGAATGGCGATAATGATAAAAGCAATTTCGATGATTTTAATGATGATGATGGTGGTGATGATGATGGTGGCCATGACGATGATGATTACAACGACGACGACGATGATTATACTGACATAGAATCCCCACTGTGGTCCCCCATCTCCCTGTCCCGCCGACAGAATTCCGTGTGGTCCATGCAAGGGCCGGGCGCGACTCTGGAACACCAGACAATGCTGTGTTAACCCAAGGACCATAGTCAAAAACGAAATAAGCAATAGGCATAGATCAACATGAGCCCCCGCAATTCCGGGGGCTCATGTGGCTCTATACCTCTTGATGACCCGACTTCTAATCAATGTTCGTTCGGTTTGTGGTGTTAACGTAACAAAGGTTTCAGAAACACTATCTGCAGATCGGTAGCAGTGAATGAAGGTTTGTGGTGTTAACGTAACAAAGGTTTCAGAAACACAATCTGCAGATCGGTAGCGGCAGTGAATGAAGGTCTGTGGTGTTAACGTAACAAAGGTTTCAGAAACACTATCTACAGATCGGTAGCAGTGAATGAAGGTTTGTGGTGTTAACGTCACAAAGGTTTCAGAAACACTATCTGCAGATCGGTAGCAGTGAATGAAGGTTTGTGGTGTTAACGTAACAAAGGTTTCAGAAACACTATCTGCAGATCGGTAGCAGTGAATGAAGGTTTGTGGTGTTAACGTAACAAAGGTTTCAGAAACACTATCTGCAGATCGGTAGCAGTGAATGAAGGTTTGTGGTGTTAACGTAACAAAGGTTTCAGAAACACTATCTGCAGATCGGTAGCAGTGAATGAAGGTTTGTGGTGTTAACGTAACAAAGGTTTCAGAAACACTATCTGCAGATCGGTAGCAGTGAATGAAGGTTTGTGGTGTTAACGTAACAAAGGTTTCAGAAACACTATCTGCAGATCGGTAGCAGTGAATGAAGGTTTGTGGTGTTAACGTAACAAAGGTTTCAGAAACACAATCTGCAGATCGGTAGCGGCAGTGAATGAAGGTCTGTGGTGTTAACGTAACAAAGGTTTCAGAAACACAATCTGCAGATCGGTAGCAGTAAGGCGTTGACGCTGTCAGCCATCACACCACTGCAACAACGATTCGTGGTTCCACCATGACAAAATAAACCATGGTTGCAGCTGTGCAAGCCATTATTATCATTACGTCAACAGATGTTGGTATCGTATTATTACTGACAAAAGATAACACCACAGGGTCTTACTCAACTAGTATATTACTGACAAAAGATAACACCACAGGGTCTTACTCAGCTAGTATATTTCTCCGGGTACTCCGGCTCTTCCTCCCCCACGACTTTGGTATCACTGAATTTCAGCCCACTTAATCAAATTTCAAATATAAACGTTTGAATTTTCAAAACTTCCGTAGCTCGCTTGAGCTTGCACTTAACACCACGTGAATGTTCTGTGTTTGAGTATGTACAGCGTGTGAGTGAATGCGCGTGATTCATGTGAGCGTGCTTGTTGGGTTCAGTTCGCGGCGGCGCTTTGAGCCGATTTTGCATTGGGATAAAGCGCCTATTTAAGGGTCTGATTTATTTATTTATTTATCAACATCATCATGTTGGACAACATTTTTCGAACAGCTTTAGAATTCGCATAAAACTACTTTTTGCGGCTTTAAAAATCACGGTAATAACCATAGGTGCTGCTGATGGGAAGCCATTAATAGGACTACGTCAACATGTCGTAAGCTTCCTGTTTGGGACCCGCTTCGGATTCGGATCGAGTTCGTATAGGGTTCGTGTCTATAGGTCGCTCGCCTAAAGGCGGCTACCCATAAACACGAGTCCGATACGAACCCGATCCAAATCCGAAGCGGGACCGAAACAGAAAGATTCATGCCAGTCCTTTTCATGTTTGTGTGTTTTCAAATGCCCGATGCGGACGCGAATTCGCATCCGGCTTCGAACGAAAATGACGCAATATTAACGGGAAATTGCATTAACGCATCGGGTTCCGATCGTATTCTTATCGGATTCGTGCTTATGGAAACATAACTTTAGTGTTGGTTTTGTCTACCGTATTTAAAAAATACGGTGGCCTTTGAAATGGGGCTGGTCGGAGCGCATTCCGGCGTATGTACATGACGTTTTTCGCGTGCGGGGCAGAAATTCTGGCAAAGAAGTAACAAGATAAAAATGACGTCCCGTCTAGCTACGCAAACCTTGCTAGAGAACGTCCTTTTGGCGCCAAAGCGCCGTGTGTGTGTGAGTGTGTGTGTGTGTGTGTGTGTGTGTGTGTGTGTGTGTGTGTGTGTGTGTGTGTGTGTGTGTGTCCGTAATTTTTAAGTCCCTTCTATTTATAGAAGGGACCTTTTAGGATGGGTCGCGGTGGGGCGAATTTAATAGCATGTCCATGATGTCACAGACGGGCAGGCCTAATCCTCTCACAACTGAAGTAACAAGATAAAAATTACGTCATGTCTAGTTACGCCAACCATGCTGCTGAACGTACATTTGGAGCGAAGCGCCGTATGTGCGTATGTGTGCGCATATGTATATAAACACGAGAGTCTTCGATATTGCTGTATGCACAAGCTTGAAACTTGGCGAAACATTTTCTCTAAAGGGTGGCTAAGAGAACCTCCGAGCATTTTGTAACGGGATGTCTCCTTGAAGACATAAAAGACAGTTTATAGTCGGTTGACCCAGATTAGAGTCCGTAATTTTTGTCATATTTACTTGAAATTGTGGATATAGCTAGTTTGGAGAAAGACATTGGATGAGTTCGTTAGCCAGCTTTGTATCCTTTCATCTTCTTCAGGAAAAAAATAATTATTTCAGAAATAAATAAAACAGTATAAAACCTTTACTTCTGAAGAAAGTTAGACAGTGGCGGTGACGTAAAAGAAGCAACTCCGTCACCACGCAGACATTGACGCAATACTCTAAATAAGACGTAATTCTCTCTCTCGCAGGCTCTCTCTCTCTCTCTCTCTCTCTCTCTCTCTCTCTCTCTCTCTCTCTCTCTCTCTCTCTCTCTCTCTCTCTCTCTCTCTCTCTCTCTCTCTCTCTCTCTCTCTCTCTCTCTCTCTCTCTCTCTCTACGTCAAATGTTAGTACTACGATGCGTGACGTATAACATCGAGTCGTCACTATGAACGCGGCGTCGTGGGACTAATGACGCCATGACGTAGTAAAGCTTGAAGTTTCGTCATTTCGCTGCTCGTGCTACTATTCTTCTTCAGAATAGCTATGCTCCGCCAGACCACGAATGGCGGAAATCTCCCTGTGTCCGTCTTTATTTGTGTGCGCCGACGTGTGTAATGATCAGAGGTTGGCTTTTAGAGATGAGGGAAATGGATCAGCATTATAAGCCTAAAGATATGAACAACTGTGAAAGATAAACGCGTCTGAGCTCCAAACAATACCGTAGACTTTGGGATGAAATCCTCATCTTGTTTTATCTCTTCGAGGCGTGCCGCAACCGGATTCGCTGCATAAAGCATAAAAGCATGAAGCATAAAGCCGCGAATCCGGTTGCGACACGTCCCGAATGGGTTAACAGTGCTGGGGTTTGCATAAAATAAAACTACTGATTGAGGATTTAAATCATTCTACCCAAGACACACCACAGCAAGATAAGGATCGACCATGATAGTTCAAGGGTGATGTCAGAATAGCTTGGCGCCTACGGGCGCCAAGCTATTCTGGCATCACCCTTGAACTATCATGGTCGACTGATTTGCGTCCTGCACTAGAGTGCAGTCTTCAGAGGACAACGGCAAAATTTGGGGATTTCGGTGTTGGGGTACAATGAGTTAAAAGATAGTGTTGGAATGAGGATTTCAGTATTTTTATTATCCGGGAAGTGGTACTACTTTTATTTGGACAAAACCTGGATACCACCAAAGAGCACTTCCCGAGGGGGGCACGTCAAACAAAATACATTTCTTTTTGCAGATCCGTGCTATACTAAATACCCACGTCGCAAAACATCCTCGGGTCCGCGACGGCGCAGTGGGCCCGCGCACAACCGTGCGCGGGCCCACTGCGGCCGTCGTGGGCCCGAGGGCCTTTTGCTTTGCGTGAACGAATTTGGAACAGTGATATGACAACGCAGACAGATTGTTATCACGCCGAAGCAGCGCTGACCTGGACTGAACTGCACTGAAGCAGCTTTTTTTTACACGGTGTAACTACTCGCAATTAACTCTAAACTCCCAGAATTAAATGACTTCCATTCTGTATAATGGACGTCATTTAGTTCTGGGATTAAAAAAAGTTAAATGAGAGCAGTTACGTGTGCGTAGTGCTTATTTTACTAACGTAGTGACGACATCACAATAAATCATAAGCAACCCGATCAACAACAATAACAACAACAGCAAGGACCCTGCATTGGTAATCGTGTACGGCAGCAGACCTATATGACGGTTTTTTTCAAAGTCTGAAAATGATTTTTTTTAAATGAAAAATTAAGTTGATCACAAACCTCAAAATTGTGTTACGCCAACAGATTCTTTGTCCGTTTAAGAGCAATAAAATGAAACATTTTCAATCTAATAAGAAAAACTTACTTTGATAGTTTAGTTTTTTTTTTTAATATCGTTGGAGTCATCAAACATTTCTTTGCGGTTAGCAGACGTGAAACTGTTTGCCACGTCTAATTTAATCGGGCCTCACAAAAATAAACACCACCAAACAAAAGCCATCTAAATGCATTAAACATTTGTTAAAACAAATCAGTCAGAATCGAATGCGTTTTGTTGTTTTCTCATTAAAAAAAAATTGAGAAATTAGAAAATACTGTATTTGATTGATACACTTTAACGTGAAAAGATATTGCGTCATTTAAAAAACTTCGGACCAAGTTTCATGCAAAGTCTTTACTGAGCACAACCCACAAAAATGTTCACATCAGAAAAAGACACAACTTTGTTAAACTGCTAAACATAGAATGGCAAGAGGAAGGGTAATTGTGTAACAGAAAAGAAAAACCTGTAACAAAATATGTAGCATTCATATCGTTTGTTTGAAAGTACGTTATGTCAAGTATCGACACAAACGGACGTCGAATCCCTCATGCTTCAAAAAACAATCTGAAGTCGGATTTTAATTCATTCTGCCCCCGACACACCACAGCAAGATATGGCTCGACCAATGATAGTTCAAGGGTGGTGGCAGAATAGCTTGGCGCCTATAGGCGCCAAGCTATTCTGCCACCACCCTTGAACTATCATGGTCGATCTGTCTCCTGAATTGTAATGCGGTCCTCAGAGGATAACTCCAAAATGGGGGTATTTCGTACCTCGGGCACAGTGAGTTGATAGCCTTCCATCCAATGTAAAATGAAATCAGCACCCAAAGAAGGTGACTGCATAGTGTGAACAAAAAAATTAAATGACTAACCAACGCGCTTTGAAAAGGCAAGCACAAAACAGTAAACTGTTTTGAGCTCGCCTTTTCAAGGCGTGTTTCTTTCTTTGCTGGTTATTTCTCTTCAAGTAAAATAAATACTCTTCTTAGGCAAGCCGCAAAATGGTGATATACAGTTGTGTGGATCAAATCCAGACCCAAAAGGTGACTGCCAGGCGTGTGCAATGCAGAGAAGAACCCAAAGGAAAAAGAAACACGCTTAGAAATAACAGTTACAACACAATTTCTTACATTATTGATTACCCCATTCAGCCCTGACGCACTACAGCAGGAGATGGGTCAACCATCATAATTCAAGGGTAGTGCCAGATTAGCTTGGCGCCTGTCGGCGCCAAGCTAATCTGGCACTGCCCTTAAATTATCATGGTCGATCCATCTCCTGCAACTGGTGCATAGTCATTAGATGACGCCTCCAAAATTTTGGAAGTACGGCCGTCGGTCTGAATGAGTTAAATATATTGTGTTTCTTTCTCCGTTGGGTTCTTCTCTTCAGTTTTGTAGATCTCTACAATTGTGATAGTTTGTAAATTTGTATCTTATGATTCCTCGGCTTTAGGTCCAAAATCACATTCCAGCACACGTACAGATATATATTATGGTCCAGAATGTTAAATTTCTTCATTTGCTACTTACCTTCAAGAAAAGGAAAACTCCAGACCAACTTATTAACGGCAAACTTTGGGATCTGCAGTCACTCAGCAGTCAAAACGTTCACTTTTCGCCGAGTCTCAAAACTTCACTTTTCTGTTATTTTGAAAGACACGCGTTCCTCGCTCTGCACAGCTCGTTTTTTTCTTAATTGTCTTTTCTTTTTGTATTCAAGTATTTCACTTTTAAACATGAACGTTCACTTCTCACTTTTTTACTACGATCAACAGCAAACAGACAAACTGTTTATCTTGGTCAAGCACCCCTGGCTTGTGATTGAATGTCATCAGCGAGTTTCGGCTTAATATGTTTAATGTTTGCGGCTGCCTGCTGATTCTACCTGTTTTGAAGGATTGTTCCAGTGTGTCACTGAACTCCGGCACAAAGAGGCTTAGATCTTCATAAGCCTTCGGCTGCAGGGGCTTGTGAAGATCTGTGTCTCTTGTCAGCAAGGGACCGGCTTTAATTACGTCTGTGTGGCGCAGAAGGGGGAGGTTCGTTGGTCTGTGGCTGTGGCTGTTTCCATTTCCTCAGCAGCAAAAGTCTGACGCGTGGGGCATGACGGGAAGGGTCACGTGACAACGCACGCTTGCGCGTGGGAGTTAAGTTGGCGGGGCTGAAGTAGGGTGGCGCGTGTGGCAGACCGTGAAAGGGGGAGCAGAGGATATTTGGAGTGTTGTATATGTGTTGTATATTAACACTTTCGGCGTGTCCCCAGCGGTTTTAGTCGCGATGATTCCTGCAAGATGTCTGGGTGTTGTTATTCCTGCAAGATGTCTGGGTGTTGTTATTCATGCAGGATGTCTGGGTGTTGTTATTCCTGCAAGATGTCTGGGTGTTGTTATTCCTGCGTGAGGAATCATCACGACGAAAACCGCTACCGATACGCAAAGGGTTTATGGCAGTGCGTGAATCCATGCAGAACTGAATATGAGATATAGAACGTTAATAGACGATTCTTTATTTGCCGTAAGACATAAGAATGTAATTGATGTTGTTTACAAACACACATACGCACTCACAAATACACACACACCGGCACGGCACCGGCGCGCACGCCGCACGTGTGCGCGCACGTGCGTACGCACGCACACACACACTGACACCCACACAAACACACACACAAACATGTATGAATTCATAATACACACAAATAGTTATTACATTAAATCAGAATTGCAATAAATTAAATCTGTATAAGCCTTTTTGAAAAATGTACGCCACACATTCATTCAATCATTCGTTCGTTCGTTCGTTCGTTCGTTCGTTTGTTTGTTCATTCATTCATTCATTCATTCATTCATGCAACTCGTCTATATTTAAGTCACCCGTCTGCTTAGTTTATTGGGATTTTTTTTTTTTCGTTCTATTCCATCGACCTTATTTTGTTCATTAAAATTTGACTCAGCTTTATGATGTCAGTGGATAACTGGGCCGCTCATTTCGTCTTGTCTTCCATTAATAGATTGACAGATCATCATAACGCGATCTCCTACGGGCATTAAAACTTTAACCGCTTCAGTGCCGGAGAATGACCTGAACCCAACCCAACTGCAAGAGGTATAGCTCCTCATGAGCACCCTCAATTGCGGTGGCTCATGAGGATCTATGCCTCTTGCTGACACCACTTTGAATCCATGTTCCTGAGACGTAGACAGTTTTTGGTGTGGAATTAACAAAGATTGCAGTAAAGCGGTCCGTGTCAAATGGCACTGAAAGCGTTCAAAGTTGGCAAATCGTCGTGAACGCTTGTAGTCTCTTGGCTTGACTTCGCGAACGAAGATTTTATAGGGGTTGCCCACGACGTCTGCAGGTATGTTCGTGGCTGCGGAGGCCAATCCAGGACAGGCAGGTTCGACCGCAATGGCTGCAGGGGAAGGTCTGGCCAGGGTTCTGAGTTTCGACATCTCTTTTCTTTTTCTCCTGAGCCGCTTGTCCTTAAGGTTAGCTCTGCGAGAGTCCTCAAAGGAGACGGCTGCCTTGTAAATGGTGGAGCGCCAGGTGTCGCGGTCCGCAGCAAGCGAAGACCACTGGCGGTGGTCGATTTGGCAGGCACTAAGTGACTTCTTGAGACCGTCTTTGTATCTCTTCTTAGGTGCTCCTCTGTCTCGGTGTCCATTGGCAAAGTCGCAAAAATGTACGCACGAGCGTTCCTTTCGTTACGCTCAAAAGTCAGTGTAAAACCTCCGGTACGTCAGCCTACAGCCCATCTTAGTGGCTTATAAACCTCCGGTACGTCAGCCTACAGCCCATCTTAGTGGCTTATAAACCTCCGGTACGTCAGCCTACAGCCCATCTTAGTGGCTTATAAACCTCCGGTACGTCAGCCTACAGCCCATCTTAGTGGCTTATAAACCTCCGGTACGTCAGCCTACAGCCCATCTTAGTGGCTTATAAACCTCCGGTACGTCAGCCTACAGCCCATCTTAGTGGCTTATAAACCTCCGGTATGTCAGCCTACAGCCCATCTTAGTGGCTTATAGTTCTTTTATGTTCTATTAAACCTCTCCTTAAACAAGATATACAGTCACTTTACAAATACATATGAATTTAGTTAATCTGTTTTCGTTGCGCGGCGGCTCACCTGGCGGTTTTTGTTGTAATAATATGGTTACAATGCTATAGTTTTTCGTTTTTTGTTTTTTACTTACATAGATGTGTGTGCATACTTAGAACAATAACTGCTATACATTTGTGTGGTTTGGTATTTTAGAGTCTGCTTGATTGTGATGTGATTTTATGTTTTGATCATCTTAATATGGACGCTCGTCAATTACGTCGCAAAAAAATCCTAATGTTTATGCATCTGGCAATAAAGTTTATCTTATCTTATCTTATCTTATCTTACCTTACCTTACCTTATCTTATCTTATCTTACTCCCATGGGTTGTAACAAGAAGGGTAGAAAAGTCATAGCTGATGGAAGACAACATTGAGAAGCCGTTTGTATCGGCGAAGTTTAGCAATGAAAGCCCGCCATGGAGCAGATCGCTTCAACTCATCCAGCCCCCGACACCCCGCAGCAAAAAGACATGGATTGAGCATGATCGTTCAAGGGTGGTGCCAGAATAACTTGGCGCCCATAGGCGCCAAGCTACTCTGGCACCACCCTTGAACTATCGTGCTCGATCTTTCTCCAGAATTGTCAATACGAATTCTAGCCGAGTTGTTTTTTAAGACCACAGCATGCATTTTCAACAGAATTATCCGTCGAAACGCGCGAGATTAAAAATTGAACAGGCCTTCCTGGGAGTCGAGAATGGCCCCAAGGACAACGTCACACGATCGTCGCTTCAATGTAAAGCTTCATTGAATCATTACAATAATACTGAACAAAAGGGCTAACGTAACACATTCTACCCCAGGACCGAAATCCCAAACGTTTGAAGTTGCCCTCTGAAGGAACTGTGCTAAGAAGCTTCGTTGTTTGCCGTGTGTTGTTCTCTTTTGTGTCGAAAAAAAAGGCTAGTAGTCGAGAGTCGAAAATGAGGTCATAATGCACAAGGTAGCTGTATAAGAAAGGCCGCCATTGAATCGCTACAAGGGTTTTCCGTCGCGAGGTCACATGGTACGGTTCACTTTAAAGGAAAATGACGTCCTGTGACGTAAGGATGGGAAAACAATTACGCCAATCCTGACCAATCATCATGCTCCGTCCAGAGTCAGGAAAACGCGCTCACGCCGCCGGCTATTAAAGTCGGTACCCAATGCGCAAAATGACATCGGGCCGACTTCGGCCGCCGTCGGCCCGCGCACGGCTGTGCGCGGGCCGACGGCTGCCGACTTCGGTCTGATGGCATTTTGCGCATTGGGTAAGTACCCGGATGCGTATATTTTATACACTGTGCAATTATTGGGAACAGGGTCATTGGAATGCGGCTGTGAACAAAGACACGGGTATGTAGTGTGGGTGCAGTCGACAAAAAGTACCATGTCCGCTCATAAACGTAACCCTTTCGCTGTCGGTAATAACTTATAAATAACAATAAAGGTAATTTGTATAGCGCCTAATCACCAAGGTGCTCTATGCGCTTCACAATCGCAGTAATGAAACACAAAGCAAAATACAAAAAAAAAAACAAGCACATACAACAACAACAAACCATTGATTTACAAGGAGCAGAAAAAACTCTCTCTCTCTCTCTCTCTCTCTCTCTCTCTCTCTCTCTCTCTCTCTCTCTCTCTCTCTCTCTCTCTCTCTCTCTCTCTCTCTCTCTCTCTCTCTCTCTCTCTCTCTCTCTCTCTCTCTCTCTCTCTCTCCCTCGTCGTGTTTTTCCTTCACTTCCTGGTGCTAGTTTGCCTGTGCACACCTTAGTACTGCTGACAGACTTACATTCCCTGCCCCGCAGCGGGATTGTTCGGCTGTGACAGTGTACAGTGTTTGTGTGCTGAAGGTATTAGTCTCCCCCCCCCCCCCCCCCCCCCCCCCCGCTGTGACATCAAGGATACTGGCCACAACGGAGTAAGGCAGTGATCTCTTTTGCTTATCTTCGCAGTGTTGTGTTTTATCAAAGCGAAGAACAAAACTCTAATTCACTTCAGTTAATTTACGAACTTTTAAACGTTTATTTGTTGTGGTTTCTATTACACGTTAGCATAGACTCGCGGTTTTATCATGATTTGTGACCGCCAACTACACATTGGTCATTTGAACGTTTACCATCTAGCCAATAAAGTAACCGATCTTTGTGTGCTCTTGACGCAACCCAAACCTTTCCATTTATTTGGTGTCACAGAATCGCGCCTCAATCCTAACATCAGTGATGAGGCCGTTTCTATCCAGGACTTTACCGTCCTACGCCGTGATCCTGAATACACAGGTCAGACGGGCATAGCCGCGGTGTATATTCACAACTCGATCAGCGGCATCGCCCGTCGGCGTAAGGACCTGGAATCACAAACGGTGGAATGTGTGTGGATTGAGTTAAGGGCAGACAAAGGTAGTCCTGTGCTCATTGGGTACGTCTACAGAAACCCAGCATCAACATTCCAGTGGTTCGATGACTTTACTGTTATGATGGATAAAGTAAAAAAAAATCCAGTGCTGAAATGTTGATACTGGGCGACCTTAATATTAATATGTTCTTGAATAACCCCGCCTGGGAGTGTACTATCTCTATGTTTGGGTTGAAACAGTTAGTTAGAACAGCAACCCGTGTTAGTCAAACTTCCTCCACCCTTATCGACCACATCTACACGACCAATAAGTCAAGGGTGGTGGGAGTAGAAGTGCCCCAGGTAGGGATTAGCGATCACTACCCTGTGTGCTGCTGCTTGATCTTAAAATCGGGTAATTCTTTCCGCAAGCACCAGCACACAACCATTAGATACAGATCGCTTAAACACTTTAACAAGGATGCTTTTCTTTATGATCTGAGTCACGCGCCATTTGATATGGCCTATCACCATAATGACCCTGACGACGCTTTGACTGAGTGGTACAGATTGTTCCTTGGTGCTCTAAATAAACATGCTCCATTCAGAGAAAAAAGGGTAAAGAACCCCCAACTTCCTGCCTGGTTAAGTAAGGAGATCAAGGTTGTCATGCAAGTCAGAAATGAATATAAACGAAATAAAGATTTTGCAGCTTTTCGGAAACACAGAAATTACGTAAAACATTTAGTAAGAAAAGCTCAGAGATCGCATTTTCATCGTCTTATGGACGGCAAAAAAGATATTGTGTCTGTGTGGCGTGCGCTCAATGCTTTTTCGAGGTCTAAAATTACCGCACAATGTACACAAATATCACCTGATGTATTCAATCAGCATTTTCTCTCCACTGCCAGTAAATTACTTAAGAATACGTCCCCCGATCATTCACCTGTTGTGTCGAACAAGTTAAAGACGTTCTGCGCAGAAAGGCTCAGTCCTGACACCTCATTCACTGTTCCGCTCTTAACAGTTCATGACGTGGGGAAAAAACATTTCATCATTAAAGAATAAAGGTACGTCTGACCATGATGGTATTAGTAGCGTTGTCGTAAAGATGGCCATACCATATATCACTGAGTCACTAACATACATATATAATCTTTGTATTCAGCAAGGGAAATTTCCGTCTAGTTTAAAGAAAGCTAAGGTAATCCCCCTGCCTAAAACAAAAAATATCACTGATCCTAACATGTTCAGACCTATTTCCCTGTTGTCAACTGTATCCAAACCGCTCGAAAAGCATATTCATACGCACTTACATCAGTTTCTGGAAACACATAAGCTCTTTCATCCATTACAGTCTGGCTTTCGTCGGAAACACTCATGTCATACAGCACTAATACACTTAGTTGACAGATGGCTGGCCGCCATAAATAGCGGACACATGAATGGAGCTGTATTTTTGGACCTGTCAAAAGCGTTTGACCTAGTTAATCATGATAAACTGATTCAAAAACTTGCTGTTTATCAGTCAAGTGTTAGCACCCTTGCGTTTTTTACATCATATCTGCACGGGCGTACACAATACGTGTCTGTAAATGGAACAAACTCAGTAGAAGGGGTGATACAGCACGGGGTACCACAAGGGTCAATTCTTGGCCCATTATTGTTTTCTATTTTTATCAATGATTGTCACGTAACGGATGTGACATGTTGTTTCATTTTTTCGTCAAGTCGTTTTCTTGTTGATAAATGTAGGTCGCCGACTTCTGTAAATAGCCTTAGTTTAGGGAAGTTAATAAATGTAGTGTGAGCGTAATCGTAAAGCCCGTGCAGCAAGCTTAGCAGTGAGCGAGTACAGCGGTGGCACGCTTTAGCCAAGTAGCTTTAACCGAACAGTGTTCAGAAGTAAAGTTAAACTGCAAGGTAGCAGAAGGATATTACAGTCAGTCAGCGGAGTTAGCCAGAGAAGTGAGAGTCTGGGTCAGGGTGCGTCCTCGTTTGGAGCCCTTGACAAGCTGTGTGAGGGTTGTTTTACCCTCCCTGCAAGACCACGACCAGTGTTCCTGGGTGTGGGTGTCCCGAGAGACTTGTGACCACGGCTGCTACTCACCAGAAGACCCCTCCGGTTCGTCTTCGTCTTGTTTGTCTCGTCCTGCCGGAGGACTCACCAGTGACAGGTAAATGTTCATGCCATTTTTCTCAGTTAGCTGCTGTGCTCTCGGGTGTGTGAATGTGTACATAGGTTCGGAAGGGTATGTTCGTCTAGTTTTTTAGTGATGTTTTAATCGAGTCTTTAACCATGTTTTTTAGGTTGGGTTGTAGTGTGGTGGGTGTCGGATTTAGTTGGTTATGTTCGGCTGTCGCCGAGTGAGTATATTTAAAGGGCCATGTTGTAAAATGAATTAAAGTGGGTATCCTTTCAAATATATTTGTATTAAGTCCTAGATGTAATGTAATAAGTTTGTCACGTTGGGTGGTTGCTGGTGATTATTTCATATTGTATGTACATGTGGATATTTTGATAATGTTGGTTTTAGCAGTGGCAATGTTATTATACAAAAGTGGTTGTGCTAGCTTAATGCTAGTGTAATGGAATAGTGCAGACCTGGCGAATGTTGAATGTACATAGGAATCTTTCATATCCATGGTTGTATATTTAATATGGCCAAGGCGGATATTAGGGTGAGACGAGACACGACTCACGTGGTTTGTGAGTAGGTGCGTGTCAAATAGGCCAGAATTAACTGTGTTGGCACTTTGACTGACAATGCGCCCTTTTCCAGTGCACTGGCTTCGATCATTGGCTGCGAAGATTGGCTTCGAAGATTGGCTTCGATCATTGGCTGCGAAGATTGGCTTCGAAGATTGGCTTCGATCATTGGCTTCGAAGATTTCGTTCTTCGATCTCATCATCCACGACCAACGGTGACGCATCATCGGGAGTCGGAACGCCTTCGCTAGCCGGTCCTGTTGGACAAGTACGTTGGGCTACAGCAGGCTGATTCTACGTTCTGAGCGTCGGTCACAGGCGTGCGTGGGCAAGCGCGGCTACGGTGCTCTGTGGTGTAAGGGTAGTACTCTTACGTTCGAGCCACCCTGTCTAGTGTGGGACAGAGGACACGGTACAGAGACAAAGTTACCCGCCTTGTATAGCCGTTGGCCATATTAGTCATTATCACCTGTTAGTCATTTTTTATATGTTAATCTTTTTTAAGTGTTAATACGTTATGAGTGCATGCGTGGGTGTGTGTGAGGGTGTGGGGCGTTAGTGGGTTGGGGTGGGGGTTAGAGTAAGAGTAGGTAATAAAAGATTTGTTGTTGTTTATCACTGGCGTTGTTATTTATTTAGAGTGGGTGGGTTTTCTCGAGTGTCAGCACTCATATTGTCCACGGCGCCCTGACTCCGTCAGGCGTGTCGTGACATATTTGGTGGCAGCGGTGGGATAAGGATTAGGGGGAGGTAACAGATTAGGTAGATTAGGGTATTTTTGTGCGCCAGTGACCGTTTGTTCGTGTTGTGGTACGAGTAAGATTTAGCGGGCGGTTGGCGGGAGTGGGGGCGTATTGCGCCGGGAGCCACGGCCAGAGAGTGCAGTGCGCATAAACGGGGGGTGGCATGAGTGGTTGCCTCTCATTACTCAGGTACCGAGTGGTGAGGACCCTTCGGCTCTTGTCACTGTCTAGCCCTTATTCGTTGTTTGTATTCTGTGTATTTATTTGTTTTGTTTTTTCTTTGACAGGGGTCCTGCTGGGGAGCAGTTGTCGTCGCTGCCTCCGTGACACCCGCACCAGGATGCCCCCTAAACGGGATACCAGGGCCACCCGTGCCACGTCGGGGCACGACCCTGAGTCCGAGGGTGGTGGTGCAGGGGATGAGGGTCCAGGAGAGAGAGGAGCCACTTTGGCCACTCCTTCTCGGAAGGAAACGGTGGTGAGTACCCTTACCCGTACTCTCACTGCAGCAGGACTGACACCCAGTAGGGATCAGGAAAGTAAAGGGGGGTTAGGGGTGATAGTAAACCCATATGAGCAGTATAAAGTGATAGGAGAGGGCCTAGGACTTAATGGGGGAGCTCTAACCCAGTTCATCCTGTCCGAAGTTAGGAGAGAGGAAGAAAAACGGGAACGTGACCTAGACCGTGAGGCGGCTGAGCGGGCTAGGAGGGATGACTTAGCATTGACCGAACGTAAGCTAGCTGCCGCGGAACTAGCACGGAAAGAAGAGCTCGTCGCGGCCGAGACGCGGCTCAAATTACAGTTAGCAGCATCGGAAAAGAAGTCAGTTACGGAGTCTAGTCAGCATTACTCGCTCAAGATGCGTCCGTTAGAGGATAAGGAAGATGTGGAATCTTACCTTCAGCTCTTTGAGAGAGTAGCCGAAACCCAGGGGTGGCCGAAAGAGGTATGGGGGATCAGGTTAGCACCTCTATTGCAGGGGGAGGCCCGTGATGCATACCTTAGGCTGACCGTAGAGCAAGGGAAAGATTTCGAGGTGGTGAGGGAGACCTTACTGAGAAGATTCAGGCGTGACGCTGAATATTACAGACGCCAGTTTCGCGAAGCTAAAAAGGAGAGTCTCGAAACGTTTCCCCAGCTGTTCGTTAGGTTAAAGACCTCAGTCAAGCGTTGGTTCACTTTAGCCCATAAGAACATAGAGGACGTAGAACAAGTGCTAGACGTGTTTCTGTCTGAGCAACTTTATGCTATTCTGAACGCAGATCTTGAAATGTTCGTTAGGGAAAAACGTCCTAGGAATGGTGAAGAGGCCGCGGAGCTAGCGCAGCTCCATATCGACACCAAACGGGCAGTCTCGCGTCCATTGGGTGGGGGGCCGATTCGTCCGCCGTTCAAGAAGGACAAAGGGTCGAATAAACCCCCTGAGACCAAAGCAGAACATAGGACAGAACCAGCTAGTTCAGGCAGAGGGACTGGGGAACGGCTGTGTTTTAAGTGTAACAAACCAGGGCACTTAGCAAGGAACTGTCAGAGCAAGGCGTCAGTTAACCAAGTCACCATTGCCCCTGAGATAGTAGCCGTAATGACAGAGCCCGTAACCGTAGGGATGCGGACGATCCGGCCCTACGACCCGTGGAGTAAGGGATTAGCCAAGGGAAAGGAAGTTCGTATCATGCGTGATACCGGCGCGGATATGAGTGCGATCGCCGCCAAGTGGATAGAACCCAGGGATTTTACAGGTCGGTTCATCGACGTCAATCCCGTCGACCATACTAAGTCCGATAAGTATCCGACTGCATGGGTTGAAATCGATTCCCCATTCGTGCGAGGGACGATCGAACTTATCGTAATGGAGCGCATGGGACCGGACGTAATCCTAGGAAACTGGGTGACTTTTTCAGATGGGAAACGTAGTCCCGTATCCATTGATGCCAGTGAGTGTGCTATGGCAGCAGCGGTCCAAACTCGAGCTCAGATTCAGAGGGAAAAGGGGGGAGAGAGCGCGCTTAAAGTCGTTAAGCAGGCCGATCTCAATGTGACTCCTGCCCAACTGATAGAGTGGCAAAACCAGGACGAAACTCTAGCTCGCGCTAGGAAGTTGGCCGAAGAGGGCCGAGCAATTCCGTCAGGGAAGAGTCTGATAGAATTTTGCAGGAGGAAGGGAATTCTGTATCGGGTTTATAGCAAAGGAGGCAGCCAATCGTCCCAGTTAGTCGTCCCGAAGCCTTTGAGGGAGACTGTAATGCGTTTAGCGCATGACCCACCGATGGGGGGGGGGGGGGCATTTGGGAGGCAAGAGAACCCGGGAACGCATTTGGGGTACTTTCTATTGGCTGGGGCTGTGTGCTCAAGTTCGCAGGTACTGTGAGTCATGCGAACAATGTCAGAAAGTAGTACCAAGAGGGAGAGTACCACGGGTTCCTATGCAACAGCTTCCGCTAGTAGAAGAACCATTTCAGAGAGTAGCGGTAGACATTGTGGGGCCTATTGCTCCAGCTTCCGACAGAGGAAACCGGTTCATTCTCGTGACCGTCGATTACGCCACTCGATACCCCGAGGCAGTACCTTTAAAGGGGATCGAAGCAGAAAGGGTCGCTGAGGCATTGTTAGAAATCTGGTCTAGGGTGGGGATTCCGAGGGAGGTACTCACCGACCAAGGGTCCCAGTTCACTTCACAAGTGATGTCTGAAGTCAACCGTTTGCTGTGCATCCAAGGCAAGTGTACTACTCCTTACCATCCGCAGGCAAATGGCCTAGTAGAACGTTTCAACGGTACCTTGGTGTCCATATTGAAGAAGTTAGCTAGCGAGCAACCTCGATGTTGGGACAGATACATCCCCTCATTGCTGTTTGCGTACAGGGAGGTTCCTCAGGAATCGACGGGGTTCGCGCCGTTCGAGTTATTGTACGGCAAGACTGTAAAGGGGCCCATGTCAGTTCTACGGGATCTGTGGACGAAAGAGCAGATGGGAGAAGAGGTGAGAGATGCAAGCCAGTACGTAGTAGATTTACGGAATCGCATTGAAGAGACGTGCAGGTTAGCGCAACAGAATTTGAAGCTAGCTTCGAAAAAGCAGAAACAGCACTTTGACCGCAGAGCCAAACCACGCAGTTTTAATGCAGGAGACAAGGTTTTGTTGTTACTTCCCGTTAAACACAACAAGCTGGAGATGGCTTGGCAGGGACCATTCGAAGTTCTAGAGAGAGTCGGAGAGTGTGACTACAGGGTACGGGTGGGCAGTAAGAATAAACTGTACCATGCAAATCTGTTGAAAAAGTTCCAAGAACGAGTGTCAGTAGCTACAGTAGTGATAGATGAGGAGGACGAAGATGAGGGGGGAGAGGCGTTCGTGGTGGTAAAGGAAGTACCGACCATTCCTTTGGTAGCGTCTGAAGGACCCTCCGACGTCCATCTTGATCCTAACTGTCCAGAGATCCATTCTAGTATAGAAGCTCTGACTGTCCAGTTTAAGGATATTTTGACAGATTATCCGTTGAGGACGACACTAGACTCGTGTGAAATCCATTTGACTGATGAAGTGCCGGTGAGAACGAAGCAATATCCTCTACCTCATTCTCAGCTAGAGGTAGTCAAAGCCGAAGTGGATGCTATGCTAGAGATGGGAGTAATCGAGAGAGCCAATTCCCCATACAGCTCACCGATCGTATTGGTGAAGAAGAAAGATGGCACTGTTAGGTTTTGCGTGGATTTTAGAAAACTGAACCAAAAGGTCGTGTTCGATGCGGAGCCAATGCCTGACGTGGAGTACCTATTTTCCTTACTGTCCAAGGCTAAGTACTTAAGTAAGTTAGACCTAGCTAAAGGCTACTGGCAGGTACCCATGTTAGAGAGCGACAAACCGAAAACTGCCTTCACCACTCCGGCAGGGCAATTTCAGTGGAAGGTAATGCCTTTCGGGTTAAAGACGGCAGGGGCAATCTTTTCCCGAATGATGAGGATGTTACTAGAACCTTTGCGATTGACAGAAGTTAGCAATTTCATGGACGATGTCATGATTGCTTCCTCCACTAAAGAACGTCACTTACAGTGTATTGCCCAGCTCTTTTGTAGGTTAAGAGAGGTCCAGTTGGCAGCCAGACCTACAAAGTGTTACTTGGGGTTCAAGCAATTGGAATATCTGGGGCATACAGTGGGTAACGGTCAGATAAAACCAGAGGGAGACAAGATGCAGCGGATAAAAGACGCGCCGCGACCACAAACAAAGAAACAAGTCAGATCGTTTCTTGGGTTGGCAAATTATTACCGCCGGTTCGTTCCTAACTTTGCGGCCATAGCAGCCCCACTAACCGACCTAACCAAGGGAGGAAAGACTGGACAGATCGGTTGGAACGATGCATGCGAGACAGCATTTGAGGCGCTGAAGGCGCGACTGTGTTCGGGTCCTGTGTGCTCATTGCCAGACTTCGATCGTCTCTTCGTGTTGCAGACAGATGCGTCCGAAGGGGGTGTAGGAGCCGTATTGTGTCAGGACCATGGTAACGGTTTACAGCCTGTTGCATGCGCGAGCAAGAAACTATCCAAAGCAGAGCGTAACTACTCCACCATCGAAAAAGAGTGTCTTGCAATCGTGTGGGGAATTCAAAAATTCCGTCAGTATCTGTATGGTAGGACATTCGTCGTACAGACAGACCATAGACCATTGCAGTACTTGCAACAAGCTAAATCCACAAACAGTCGACTGATGAGGTGGGCTTTGCAGTTGCAGCCATTTTCCATTAGAGTGGAAAGCATAGCCGGTAAAGTAAATGTTCCTGCTGACTTTTTGAGTAGGACAGGGTGGTAGAAACCGTAAATGTGGAAGCAGTATTGGGACAGTCATATAGGAATCAAACCCGGGTGTTTGATCTGGGAGGGGGGTATGTCACGTAACGGATGTGACATGTTGTTTTATTTTTTCGTCAAGTCGTTTTCTTGTTGATAAATGTAGGTCGCCGACTTCTGTAAATAGCCTTAGTTTAGGGAAGTTAATAAATGTAGTGTGAGCGTAATCGTAAAGCCCGTGCAGCAAGCTTAGCAGTGAGCGAGTACAGCGGTGGCACGCTTTAGCCAAGTAGCTTTAACCGAACAGTGTTCAGAAGTAAAGTTAAACTGCAAGGTAGCAGAAGGATATTACAGTCAGTCAGCGGAGTTAGCCAGCGAAGTGAGAGTCTGGGTCAGGGTGCGTCCTCGTTTGGAGCCCTTGACAAGCTGTGTGAGGGTTGTTTTACCCTCCCTGCAAGACCACGACCAGTGTTCCTGGGTGTGGGTGTCCCGAGAGACTTGTGACCACGGCTGCTACTCACCAGAAGACCCCTCCGGTTCGTCTTCGTCTTGTTTGTCTCGTCCTGCCGGAGGACTCACCAGTGACAGGTAAATGTTCATGCCATTTTTCTCAGTTAGCTGCTGTGCTCTCGGGTGTGTGAATGTGTACATAGGTTCGGAAGGGTATGTTCGTCTAGTTTTTTAGTGATGTTTTAATCGAGTCTTTAACCATGTTTTTTAGGTTGGGTTATAGTGTGGTGGGTGTCGGATTTAGTTGGTTATGTTCGGCTGTCGCCGAGTGAGTATATTTAAAGGGCCATGTTGTAAAATGAATTAAAGTGGGTATCCTTTCAAATATATTTGTATTAAGTCCTAGATGTAATGTAATAAGTTTGTCACGTTGGGTGGTTGCTGGTGATTATTTCATATTGTATGTACATGTGGATATTTTGATAATGTTGGTTTTAGCAGTGGCAATGTTATTATACAAAAGTGGTTGTGCTAGCTTAATGCTAGTGTAATGGAATAGTGCAGACCTGGCGAATGTTGAATGTACATAGGAATCTTTCATATCCATGGTTGTATATTTAATATGGCCAAGGCGGATATTAGGGTGAGACGAGACACGACTCACGTGGTTTGTGAGTAGGTGCGTGTCAAATAGGCCAGAATTAACTGTGTTAGCACTTTGACTGACAATGCGCCCTTTTCCAGTGCACTGGCTTCGATCATTGGCTGCGAAGATTGGCTTCGAAGATTGGCTTCGATCATTGGCTGCGAAGATTGGCTTCGAAGATTGGCTTCGATCATTGGCTACGAAGATTGGCTTCGATCATTGGCTTCGAAGATTTCGTTCTTCGATCTCATCATCCACGACCAACGGTGACGCATCATCGGGAGTCGGGACGCCTTCGCTAGCCGGTCCTGTTGGACAAGTACGTTGGGCTACAGCAGGCTGATTCTACGTTCTGAGCGTCGGTCACAGGCGTGCGTGGGCAAGCGCGGCTACGGTGCTCTGTGGTGTAAGGGTAGTACTCTTACGTTCGAGCCACCCTGTCTAGTGTGGGACAGAGGACACGGTACAGAGACAAAGTTACCCGCCTTGTATAGCCGTTGGCCATATTAGTCATTATCACCTGTTAGTCATTTTTTATATGTTAATCTTTTTTAAGTGTTAATACGTTATGAGTGCATGCGTGGGTGTGTGTGAGGGTGTGGGGCGTTAGTGGGTTGGGGTGGGGGTTAGAGTAAGAGTAGGTAATAAAAGATTTGTTGTTGTTTATCACTGGCGTTGTTATTTATTTAGAGTGGGTGGGTTTTCTCGAGTGTCAGCACTCATATTGTCCACGGCGCCCTGACTCCGTCAGGCGTGTCGTGACAATGATCTTCCTTTACATATATCTGACCCCAATGTCACTTGCAGCCTCTTTGCTGACGATGGAACACTTGACATTTCATCATCAAATGTAACCTGTATGCCTCAGTCACTACAGAAAAGCTTGAACGATGTATCTGAATGGTGTAAAAACAATTCCATGATACCGAACCCTGATAAAACTAAGTGTATGTTAATTACAACCAGGCAGAAACATCAGCTGAATCCATCTCGTCTTATGCTCTCGTTTAATGGCCAGCCTGTTGAACAAGTCAGAGAACAGCGCGTGCTTGGTATGATCATAGACGACAAGTTGTGCTGGCAAAGTCACATAACTAAAGTATGTAAAACAGTATCTAAAAATTTATTTCTTTTATCAAAATTGAGATATTTCACTGATGAACCAACAAGGAAGCTCTTCTATTGCGCCCATATACAGCCACATTTAGATTACGTCTCCACTGTTTGGGACGGCAGTAGTGACGCAAACTTAAAAAGGCTGAACTCGCTCCACAGAAGGGCCATAAAACTAAATGTTGATAGATCTACAGAAGTCATAAGTACTGACGACAAATTCAAGCTGCTAGATATCCTGCCACTTGAGCAGCAATTTAGTTACAACAAGCTGATACTCGTGTACAAAATTACACGCTCGGAAACGCCAACCTATCTCATTAATATATTTTATTTCGCTCACAGGTCTAGTCGAGCACCAGGAAACAATCTGGTAGTGCCCATGCCACGTCTAGATATTTATAAGACATCCTTGTCTTATTCAGGAGCTAAGATTTGGAACACGATTCCCGCAGATATTAGAGCAGCCTCTTCAGTCAAAACGTTCAGGACACAACTGCTGAAATATCTTAGGAGTAGATAAAATACTATTTTAGCTCTCTCTCTCTCTCTCTCTCTCTCTCTCTCTCTCTCTCTCTCTCTCTCTCTCTCTCTCTCTCTCTCTCTCTCTCTCTCTCTCTCTCTCTCTCTCTCTCTCTCTCTCTCTCTCTCTCTCTCTCTCTCTCTCTCTCTCTCTCTCTCTGGTCAGGTCACTGCAGAATATACAGTTTGATGAGAGTGATGTACCCCCACCCATCTTCAGTCACCTACCCCTGTGTGACGCCAGCCACCACCCTGATCTATCCCTGTCCTCCAGCTTGCCGAGTGAGGAACGTGACGATGACCAGGGGATTAATGGCCTGGTCACGCCCCGTCGCCCTAGCCTGGCGCTCCCGGCTCCTGAGCCCCGCTCACTGCATTACTCTGTTCCTTCTCCGGGGGTCGAGTGTGGGGCATCAACCACTACTGTTCACAGCCGGCCAGCCTCTATGTCACTCATCCCCGTGACTGACCACTCTAGTGAAACAAACGTAACGTCGTGCGCTGGCGTAGATGAAATCCCTGATGTGGACAATATCTCTCCCTTCCACCCTCCCTCCACCCGTGATACTTCAAGCTCCGCACTCCTCACCGTCCACCATCCCTCTTCCTCAGATGCAGCAAACACCCCACCCGCTCCTATTAACCCTACCTTCATCCCTGAGTTAGATAACTCCACACTCTCTCTCGTCAGCCCTCCGGCCACGCCCATCACGTGTCCTCAGTCGTGCGTGGCCAAGTCGCATCCCGCTCGCTGTTCGCCTGAGGTCACCACTTGCAGTGTTAGATATACAGCATCCGTGAGTGACCTCGTCACAGGATACGTGTCCTCGTTACGAACCGCGGTCGCTTGCACTCAAGTGGACACTGCTGGCAGTCAGCTCGTGGTCTCTGGTATCAGCGACACAAAGCCAACCATCTTCACTCAGCTCCAAGCCCAACTTGCTTCTGTTGAATCTCTACGCCAGGAGCTGTTTCAGAACAAAGTGGAGATGCGACAAAGACTGGAGCAGCTAGAGTGCCAGGTGCGTGAGACAGGTGTGCTGGTGACCAACGATCTGCAGATGTCTGAGTCCTGCGTGCGTGGCAAACTATCCCAGTTCCAGGACCAGCTGACCGACATGTCAGACTTGCACTGTCAGCTATCCGATAAATTGCAGGGCCTCCAATGCGCACGTGACAATGACAGCCAACTCATTCATGACCTGTACTGTCAAGTGGCGAGGTTAGATGCACCCGTCAATAATTACGTCATCACACAGTCAACAGGGCCCGAGGCATCACCCTACCCTCCCACCATCTCACAGTGGCAGAGTAAACCCTCATACCGCTTGCTGTGACACGATCCCTGTGCGAATTACCCCACCTAAGCTCATCAGGTCAAGTACACTACGGGATCAGGTTTCTGGCGGCACACTTATAACGGTCCACGCGCCTCCGTCCGAAACCAAGAAACAAGGGGAAATCTGCGGTGCAGGCGAACGGGAACAAAGTGAGAGGGGCCGTAATCAACTACCCCATAAATGTCCTTCTCAGTCCCAACGAGGAGAATTTTGCCGATCATCGAGTCCACGCCGGCACCACCACCATAGTCATTGGAGACTCCGCTTTGCAAAACGTCAAGGGCGAGAAAATGACTATGTACCAAGGTGAGAGAGTGCAGGTCACTTCAGTGTCCGGTCTGCAAACTTCTCACCTAACTGATTGGTGCATGAAGCAGCCTCAATCACCCCACGTCCAACTTGTCACCTTCCACGTGGGGGTCAATGATTGCAAGCAGCGGGAGATCACCAGCCAGCAGTGGGAAACGCTGATCGCAGCGTGCAAAAGGGCGTTCCCCAAAGCGCGCATCCAGGCTTCCTCCATCTTGCCAGCTGCTCAGGGAAGAAACTCTGTACTAAATCAGCGCATCTTCCCCTCTAATGCCAACATGTGCCACGCGGCCAAGAAGCTTGGCGCTACCTTTGTTGACAACACGGCTGTTTTCAGAGCCCCAAGCGGTCTTCCACGCAAGGCGCTGTACCGCGTGGATCACAAAGGCCGCCTTGACCCCATCCACCCGTCCCACGTGGGGACTCGCAGGCTGGCCGGTAATATTAAGTACGGCGGGGAAGATGGCCACCGGAAAACCAGTCAACGGGCCGACAGTAAGTTCTAGCGATGAGACTACTGCTAATCACCTCTACTCGGACGTTGCTGCGGGGCGTGCGCCTTTAGCTGCGCATCAAATAGAGGAAAATCAACGTCAATATCAGCAGGGCGAACTGCAGCAAAATCAAACAGAACCGCAGCAGCAACTACAGCAACAAGAACCACAACACCAGCAGGAAGAGACAATGTCAGAGCCTCAGAAACTACAGAATACGCCAGTTGCTTTTGTTGACTGGCAACATAGTCACCACCAACAACAGCAACTGATGTATCCGCCTACAGCTCTGTGGCAACAGAAACTTAATCCCCCTGATGGTGTTCAGTGGTACTACCCTTCACCGTACGGACTCCCGCACCCGGGCAGTGGCATGTGTGCTCCATACGTTCCGGCCTTCCCCATGCCGGCTATTATTAATGGCGGACACTGGTCTCAGAGTATCAATCCAACACATGCTTACTGAGTCGTTTTGGGTGCGATCAACTATATTAGCCACGGCTAAGCGAATTGGTTCTTTTCATTCAGCATTTGTATTTGACAACGAAAAACAGTGTTTTCATTATTTCGGTATTCATAATACCTCATTTGTGTGGTATGAACTAAATTTCGTGTGCGTTAGTTGTGTACCGCCAAGAACTACCAGCAGCTACTACTCGTGTTTGCAGTACTATTAGTGTCCCTTACTGACACGCCTGACGTGCGATAGCTGAAGCGGTGTGCACATATAGTACGACTCTACTGTGCACCATTGACACTTATAGAGTGTACTTCCTCTATTTCCTTTTTTTAATTATTATTTTATTTCGTTAACGTAAAAAAAAAAATCATATTAGTTTCTAGTGCGCTGCAGTTTAGGGTTGCTTTCGTTAATGAAAATGAAGCACCCAGCAAAGAAGCAGTGCAACCTAAAAATCGGTCATCTGAATATCTACCACCTCTTCAATAAGGTGTCCGATTTAAACGTTTACTTAAACGCACCTGAACCGTTCCACTTGTTTGGTTTAAGTGAAACACGTTTAAACCCTGATATGAGTAACGATGCCATCAGTATTCCCAACTTTAGTATTGTTCGGCGAGACCCCTGTATGCCTGGTCGGACTGGTATTGCCGTTTACATACATAACTCTATCCAAACACTCGTTCGTCGACGTGAAGACTTAGAAACCCCTGACGTAGAGTGTATCTGGCTTGAGCTCAAAGGCCCTAAAACCAGACCAGTCATTATAGGTTTTTTCTATCGTAACCCGTCTGCCTCGTATGAATGGTATGACGACTTCCTGCAATCCATTGAACATGTTGATTTGTCTAATAGCGATGTCTTATTGCTAGGCGACTTCAATATTGATATGCTTAAATCTCACGCAGCATGGGATTGTGTTACGACACAGCTTGGTCTAAAACAACTAGTTTCTTCCCCTACTAGAATTACTCCCACATCAGCAACACTCATAGATCACATTTACTCTAACCGTCCCCAAAACGTATATAACGTTAGTGTTGCTGACCTCAGTATCAGTGACCACTATCCCACTGTATGTTTATGGTCATCAAAACTACCAGCGCAGCCTAAGCTTGGACACACCACCATCTCTTATCGCTCCTTTAAACACTTCTGTGAGTCGGCCTTTCTAGCTGATCTTAACCAAACACAATTTGACATTGTACACAATGAAGACAATCCTGACACTGCTTTGGATCTCTGGTATAATCTTTTCAACAGTGTGCTTAATAAGCATGCCCCTTTACGAAAAAAGAGAGTAAAAAATCATACGTTACCGACTTGGTTAACACAAGATATTATCCAAGCGATGGAACTTCGTAATAACTTAAGAAAACAAAAACAGTTTTCTGAGTACAAACGCCAACGAAACCGTGTCAAATCAATGGTGCGAAGGGCTCAAAAAACTCTGTTCGAACGAATGGTAAGGGAGAACAGAGAAACATCTTCTCTCTGGCGAGCGCTTAATCTTATCACCAGAGGCAACAGTAGAAGATCATCCGCTATCCCCTCTCAGCTCAACGCAGACACTTTTAACAAACACTTTCTGTCGGTTGCCCAGTCAGTAAACTCCTCATCCAAAACGTCAAGTACATATTCGTGTCCTGAGGCTCTACTTAACTTTTGTTCGCAAAGGACAGTGGATAAGTCATCCTTTTGTATTCCCCCTTTAGCAGTGCACGAGGTTGGCAAGCTTATAAATTCACTAAAAAACAAGAAATCGTCCGGACCTGATGAGATTAGCCCCAAAATACTTAAACTTTCCCTTCCTTACACAATTGAATCACTAACCTACATCTATAATTTGTGTATTCAACACAACACGTTTCCTACTGAGCTTAAACATGCTAAAGTAATACCCCTGCCCAAATCTAAAGATCTTACGGACGTGAATAACTACAGACCTATATCCCTTTTGTCTTCCTTGTCAAAACCACTTGAAAGACATGTTCCCAAACATCTCTACCAGTACCTTGATACCTGTAATCTTCTACATACCCATCAGTCAGGCTTTAGACCAAAACATTCGTGCCATACGGCATTAACAAGACTTGTTGACACCTGGTTAACTTCTATAAATCAATGTCAAATGATTGGGACAGTCTATCTCGATTTCAAAAAAGCCTTTGATCTTGTAGACCACAACATCCTTTTGTCTAAACTTCAAGCATATTTATGCAATGCAGATGCCGTATCGTTTTTTAATTCCTACCTCAGCGGTAGGAGGCAAAGAGTTTTCTTAAATGGTAACTACTCGTCCCACGGTATTGTCACGAGCGGCGTGCCTCAAGGCTCTGTCCTCGGGCCATTGCTCTTCTGTGTATTCATAAATGATCTACCACTGCACCTGAGTAGTAACCAAACCTCGTGTGATTTGTTTGCGGATGACGCAACTCTTCATACGCCTGATCATAGTGTTAATGCGATTAATACACGTCTGCAAAAAAGCATGCAGGAGGTTTCTCACTGGTGCGATTCTAATTTAATGGTTCTTAATCCATCTAAAACAGAATGCATGGTGATAGCCACACGTCAAAGACATCAGCTGCGCCCACTTTCTCTTGATCTAACAGTAAACGGCAAACCAGTCCAACAGGTATCTCAACACCGTCTCCTTGGGGTCACGGTAGATGATCAACTTAAGTGGAAAACTCACATTAGCAGCGTATGTAAACGTGTCTCAAAAAACCTTTATATGCTATCAAAGTTGAAATTCATTACCGATGTAGAGACGCGTACAATTTTCTATAACGCCCATGTAAAGTCGCACATAGACTACGCATCAACAGTGTGGGATGGTTCAAGTGAAGTGCATTTAAAGAGGCTGAATACTTTACACAGGAGGGCTGCTAAACTTATCCTACCGGATCCTCAAATAGCAACGGAAAAAAAAACTTGAAGTTCTTGGTATGCTTCCCCTGAAGCAGCACCTTATATGTAACAAAGCCATTTTTATGTATAAGCTGTGTAAACAAAAAGGGCCCCGTTATCTTGACCCATTTTTTTCAGTAATTTCCTCACGACATCCCAGACTGGGGCGGCACTATCAGGTTCCGCGGCCTCGCATTGACATCTTTAAATCTAGCTTAACATACTCAGGTAGTACTCTCTGGAATTCGATTCCATGTAACCTTAGAAGTATGTCCCTGCCCTCCTTTAAAGACGGCCTCTTCAAATATCTAAAATAATCCAGCTTTACATGCGGAAAACTGCATGTTCTTAGAATACATATATCGGCATGTGCATTGACTCCATGTCTGACAAGTAATACCTGCCTTGATGTACTGGCACGCGTATGGCGTGCGTATGTTTGTGCGTATGTGTGTGTGTGTATGTGTGGCTGTGTGCATTCGTGCGTATGGGTGTGTGATCGTGTGTGTGTGTGTGTGTGTGTGTGTGTGTGTGTGTGTGTGTGTGTGTGTGTGTGTGTGTGGGTGCGTGCGTCTGTGTGCGTGTGTGCGTTCATGCGTGTGGTCACGTTATGTGATCGTGTGCGTGTGTGCGTGGTCTGTCATAATGTGGCAGATTGCACACGCGTACGCGCACGCACGCACGCATGAGC
The DNA here is from genome assembly GCA_036245525.1 of Semisulcospira habei. Taxonomy (NCBI): domain Eukaryota; kingdom Metazoa; phylum Mollusca; class Gastropoda; family Semisulcospiridae; genus Semisulcospira; species Semisulcospira habei. Next base: position 213,106,696 of record BTPG01000001.1, read on the forward strand.
GCAAGCACGCGCACACCATGTGCGCGATTTATGCAATTTATATGTTGGAATTTTTTATTCATAATGTTTTTTAAATTCTCTTTAAAGGTTTTTTAACACATTTTCTTTCTTTTCTATCGCGCTATATTCATCAGTATTTTGTTTGCTAGCACATAATTGAATTCCTTAGAGTAGTGTGTGTGTGTGTTTGCGAGTGAACATGCGTGCGTGTGTATGTGTTTGACCTAGTTATGTTTTAGACCATTGTTTTGTTTATGAAAACGTTGATAAGTAGTTTGTAGCAACGGCAAGTTTGAAAATTGGTCTTGTAACCAAATACTTCTACCGTTGTAAAATAAAAGTTCATTGTTCATTGTTCATTGTTCATTGTTCTCTCTCTCTCTCTCTCTCTCTCTCTCTCTCTCTCTCTCTCTCTCTCTCTCTCTCTCTCTCTCTCTCTCTCTCTCTTATATGTGTTTTATCTTTTGCTGTATCGTCTGATGTATTTTTATATGTGTACAGTAGCAGGACAGTTTGGAAGATAGGCATTGCTATGCCTAAAACTTTTTATCCTGAATAAAACGTTTCATCATCATCATCATCATCTCTCTCTCTCTCTCTCTCTCTCTCTCTCTCTCTCTCTCTCTCTCTCTCTCTCTCTCTCTCTCTCTCTCTCTCTCTCTCTCTCTCTCTCACACACACACACACACACACACACACACACACACACACATACATGATGAGCCGGTAGACAAAATGGTCTTTACGTATATGTAACAGACAAAAGGTGTGTTTTAAGCTTGGATTTGAAAATGGAAAGAGATGATGAGTGACGCACATCAGCTGGGAGAAGGGTTCCATGTGGCGGTAGCGGTTTTTGTCGCGATGATTCCTACAGCAATCGTCACGACAAAAGGGGTGCCACCTAACGATTAGGTGTCAGTTGCGGGAAATGGATCGACCGTGATAATTCATGTGCAGTGTCAGATTGGCTTGGCAATACCCTTGAATTATCATGATCGATCCATTTCCTCCTGCAGCGCGTCGGGGCTCAATGGGAGAACATAGACTTGAATAGCAGCACAACTTTATTTGTGCCAGCTGCTACTACAAAGGTTAACTGTTTCTGAAACCAGAGCAATTCCGGAGCGTGTCAGGACAAAACCTTGCCATCAACCTTCTCGTCTGACGATAACACAGATATACAAGGGAAGGGCGTAGAAACCTAGACCCTAAATCTCTACCCATCATTTGGGGGCTCGCGCGGATCTGCAGGTCTCTTTGTGTTAACCCATTCAGCCAGACGCACGTATTTCCCAAATTTTGGAGGCGTCATCTAACGACTATGCACCTGTTGCGGGAGATGGATCGACCATGATAATTCAAGGGTAGTGCCGAGCCAATCTGGCACTGCACATGAATTATCACGGTCGATCCATTTTTCCCGCAACAGGTCGGCGCCAAGCTAACCTGGCACTACCCTTGAATTATCATGGTCGACCCATCTGCTGCTGTAGTGCGTCAGGGCTGAATGGGTCTGACGTGATCGCGGTCTGACTTGAGGGATATCCAACCCTGGCGTGTGATGAGAGTGAGCGGCCGGCATCGACAATCCTATTAACACTGTCACTGCCAGCGGACGCACACTGTGTACCTGAAATCATGGTCAGTTCAACGCCAAAGAGACCCAGCCGTCCAGTGAACGTGGATTGACATACAGTGGTGTCAGCAAGAGGCATAGATCCTCATGAGCCCCCGCAGTCGCGGGGGCTCATGAGGATCTATACCCCTTGCAGCTAAGGTGGTGTTCAATTGTTCTCGGCCGTGAATAGAGATACAAGATAGTACTTTACTTGGACCAATTTTTTTTGTCTTCATCTTTTCACGTTTTTTGATAACAAAACACTCGTGTGACGTCACCTTTCATTTTTCCCGGATTCTAACTATTGTCTCTGACAAAACCTAATCACACATTGTTACAAAAATGATGACCATTACCAGTCGAGAATAGTACATTTCTGAGACCCATTGTCTTAAGTTGACCTTAATTAATTACTAATTACGGTCATTAACGTACACACGGCCGTTTCTCTTAAATCAAACCAAAACCTGATAGTTCACTTTATAATAGACTAATGACTTTTTACACACCCCAAATAATTAGAAAATTACTCTCTATTGTCTCTCAATACTGCCAGAGTCGATTTCCGAAAAACTCACATGCTCTGTCCCGCACATAACATTTCAGTTCACGCATGACAAGACTCAATGCCAAACCCTCTTTCAATGAGTTGGGTAAAAGCTTTCACAGCGCCATTCACACGTCACGCGTGAAAAAGATCTTTAGAAATGTGTTGTGCAGGGGGACCGCTCAGTGCAAACACTATATACAATTGGCTCTGTTTAAGCACGACTCTGGAACATAACAAGTCAAATATACGTGCACACGCACAAGCACAGACACGTCAGTTGTAGACTAAGATAATTTAAGGGCAGTGCCAGATTGTCATACAAGTTATATACACAGGCAAACATACACAGACACACACACACACACACACACACACACACACATACCAACATATAAACACACGCACATGCACACGCACGTACGTACATACTAACATAAACACGCATATACTGACTTGAATACATGAATGCAAACTAATACACGGCTCTTTGAATCAGCCCATGCGTGGACAAAAGCCTTTCTCGAGCATAATGGCTTGTTATGATGTGGGTAGGGGACAGCCCTGGGGGGGCACGCTTGTTATTTCTTTTCATAACATCTACAAAGATCTAAGTGCATTCACGTACACGGCGCTTTGAATCAATCCATACGTGGACAAAAGCCTCGGCGTTTCTATGTACGCGCGCCGTCTGTTGCAACTGACTTGAAAAGAACACACGATCGGAGTGCACTTAGAAAAAGCAATTACCTGCTTACATAGATCGATTTAATATAACCAACACTCTGATCAAGTAGGGACCAAGTGAACTTTTAAACACACACACACACACACACACACACACACACACACACACACACACACACACACTCACTAACACCCAAACAACACAGACACGCATACACAACTTACCAGTATGACAGAGCTGACGTCATCATCTCAACCGGCTAATGGTCCAATGAATAAATTATAACAAAAACAACCGGTCATTTTCAAACACTAACCGGCAAGAATAAGTCCGATCCGGCCATACCTGATCCTAAAATCGATCTTGGTCTTTCCAAAATGCTATGAATATCTAAATTAGGAACACCTGACGAGTCTTAACGCTACCCGACCAGACTTGTCGAGCAAGTTTTGTGAGCTCGGTTTTGTACACTATTGATTTTCAGTTGCCAGTGGGGTGACTGCGCAGGACACCGCAATCTATTCATATGACATTTCAAGCCCACCAAATGAGTGCCAACCGGCACTTGATAATAAACAACATGAGAAACAGGTTTTGTTAGGCAGGTAAACTTTCTGCTTTCATGTCTGTTATAGGAACTGGTTCAAACTAGAATAGCTTTATTGTCAGTCTTTTGAATATAACCCAGCCCACAGCAACGCGCCACCAAACATGAATATGGATTTTGGTGAAAACGCAATGAGACGTCATGCGACTCTCGGTAAGCAGTTTAGTGCTTGTGAAATGAAAAATGCCAAGTATGTGCGAAAATTGGAACTACAGACAGAGAAAATACAGAAGTTGAAAAATAATTATACAGAACATATGAATAATGAAACAAAATTTGTGGATTTGCTTCTAAAGTATGAACGTAATAATGAGGTGTTTCCAAATGTGCAAAAACAGTATGCTGCATTTGCAGAAAAAAAAAAGAAAAATTTATAAGAGATGTTGTCCGAGAAGAGGACAAGGTGAAATCTATTGAAAAGGATATACAGATGAATACAAATACAGCAGCAGCAATTTTTGCTCAAATGGAAATATTAGAAAATAGCACCTCAGTCAAAGAAATGCGTACATCTATGGCACAGAGAAAAAAAGAAATAGAGATGCAACCACAAGTGGTATCAATGGATACAACGGAGTAGTTTCACAGTGCTAGGCTGCTTACTGAGAACGGAAATTTAAGCGGTTACATTGCTCTCGGCTTTGTACATACCATCAAATTTTACACACCACAGAATATTTTTATCTTAGTGTGGTGTGTTGGAAAATCACTTTCACAATGGTATGCGTTTTCACAACGCAGCCCGGGAGTGCCATGTTCGAGTGTTTTTCCTAGGGTTGTACCACAGCTCAGCACACGGACACACACACACAAACCACATCCGAGAGCACACATTTGGATTTTGAACATGTGGTCTTTGGTACATATAGGTGACCACGAAAATTTTTCATCTACAATGAGCTGTCAAGGGTTTATGACCTTTCTGATGAGACTAATTAAGTCGAAACAGCTCCCCCGCCCTGGCTCAAAGGTAAGTGTTCCATTTTTATTTTACTTGTCTGTAACTGTGTATCCAGGCTTTTGAAAACTTATGTCAGGCTGTATGTGGTGCGGCACAGGCCGTGTGTGATAACTAGTATGTTACATCTGATGTTTCATTTGGCCCTCACTTGGCCAGGTTGTGATTTATAATTTACTGCAAAGCCAATAATCGCCAATACTGTGTCAGGTTTGTTTGCTTAAAAGGACAGGGTTATTGTACATGACATTACAATTGAAATCTGTGAAACATGTCATTTATAAGCCCACTGAGAGAGACACAATATTGGTCTGGGGTAAACTCAAAAACTATTGGCTACATTTTGCTGAATGGTACAAACGTATAAAGTTACTATTAATGTACTTCCTAGGAAACATGATTTTGCTTGATAACAATTTTTGTTTTTTGTTTTAATTTTTTAATTACATTATAAATGAACCCTGATGAAATCTTTCTATTGAATGATATCAATGCTGTAGAGAACAAAGACTTAGACTCAAAAAAACAGCGGCTTTTGTCTGTGATTGTCTCAGGCAAATCAAAGGCTTATCTGGGTAGACAATACATGACAGAGGATATTGAATCTCTAAGCTCTGACGAACTAATCAAGCTTCATTCAAAATATGAGAACCACATTGCCTCACTAATGACACGTGATTTGAGTCGATCTCTTGTATGCCTATACACAAAAGCAGTGAGTCACTTTCTACCTGTGGATTGTGACAGTCTATCACATGACCTTGAAAGTAATCCTATTGTTTCAAGTTCAATTGGCAAATTAGCATGTGTCATGTTTTACAAGTTCGGAAATTACCTTGCTCCTGTCGTAACCCTTCTTGTTACCGGGAGTCATATTGATTTTTCAAAAATAAATTTTCTAGAGAAAGAAAAAGAAGGATCAAATGGACGAGAACAAGATGACTACACAACAGAACCCGGACCCTGTTTTGACACAGGCTCAAACTGTGACTAAGGCTAAAAGTCCAGGCAGGGTTGAGGCTGGTAAAAGATTAGCCGAATATAACAGACAAAAAAAATTACAGCTTCAAGCGCAAACAGAAAAGGCTCATGTGACTGACCAGGCGTCAGGACCGTTAGGACCGTCAAGACCGTCAGAACTGTCAGGACTTTCAACACCCCTGTCACACCCACATCAAAGTGAAAGACCTTCAACCCAGTCTAATTCTGAAACAGCAAAATATGTAGTTGCCGGATTTGTTGTCGGATTTGGTTATGTAGGTTATCAATTATACAAAAAATACAAACCACAGACTCGTACAGTGACCAAAAAATTAAACACTCCATCATCAAAAACAGAAGTCTCCACATTACCAACAATACCCAAAGTTGTTGACCCATTTATCATGCAGTAATAAATTTATTATTTTAATTTTTTCTTGCCTAAGAAATGAATGACTCAAAGAATTTAATGAATCTTGTGTATCACTCTGCAGTAATCAGTGCATTAGCAGTAGCGTTTTCTATGCTGGGAAAAAATCTACTCAAAATGAAATCAGCAGACCTCAGTAGACTCGATTTCGAAGACAGCGCTAAGCTAATTGTAGTTGTAACAGCGTCAATCGCCACGAAAGACCTTCTTGTTAAACAAGGAATTATTCCCGAAAATGTTTCTATGTAAATAAAATAAATATGGCGATGATAGCTATTATGGTGGGAGGAGCGATGGTCAACGCCCTCGCGTTTAGCGGCTCTAATTATCTCTTTTCTAAAATGGGTAGAGAAGAATATGCACAAGAAATAAAACGACACAATGAAGCGTCAGAAAAATTAGCACAGGCAGAACAGGCGTATGAAAAACAAAGAATTGAAAAACTTGATTTTATCAATGACAGACTTAGATTAGAGAATCACGCACAACATACGTTTTCAAATACAGACGAAGCAATTCGTGAATACTATCTTGTCACGGGTGAAGACATGTCTATCCCAAAACCAAAACTAAGTGACTACTATCAACCAAGCCCAGAACAAAGAAACGGGGAGATAATCTTTGTTCTAGTGGGAATGATATTTGTTTATTTTACTGGAGTTTTCATTGCTAGAAAAAATGGCAGCCGAAAATAAACTATCGAAAATATATTACTCACCATCAGGGTATTATAAAGGAGCAACCGCTATTCAGAAATTACATGCCGCTGTGGGCGGAGATATAACACTCAAACAAGTCAAGCAATGGTTACAGAGACAGGCAATTTGGCAGATATATCTCCCTGCTCCAAGAAAGATAACAAGACCCCATTTTGAGAACACAACACCTAATGACACACATCAAATGGACCTCCTGTTTCTTCCGCATGACACAATAAGAAAGAAACGATACAAGTACGCTTTGACTGTCGTAGACATAGCTTCAAGGTACAAAGACGCTGAACCCATATCTGACAAAACAGCCAGTACAGTTGCTACTGCTTTATCAAAAATATATAGTCGAGGTCCTTTAAGATACCCTAGACTAGTGCAGGTCGATGACGGATCTGAATTCAAAGGTGCTGTTAATCAGTTATTTGTGAAGCATGGCGTACTGGTCAGACGTGGCATTCCAGGTGTGCACAGATCACAGGCAATTGTAGAAAACTTTAACAAACAGTTATCAGAAAGACTTTTCAGTTACCAGTATTCTAAGGAACTCATGCATGACACCCGGAACACTGAATGGGTTAAGAGATTACCTCATGTGATAAAAGCAATGAATAACGAAGGGCACCCAAAGCCTGCTGATGCTATTAAAATGAAAACAATTACAGAGCCAAAAAAAGGGTCAACCCCACCTCCAGACACAAGTTTGTTTACTAAACAGGTGAGATATTTATATCAACCAGGTGAAGCTGAAAATGACATAAAGCGCAGGGCGACAGACCCTATCTGGTCAACATCCGTTCATAATATAAAAAAAATAATTCCCAGCGCAGACGCAACAATATATTACCTGTTCGACCCTGCACCCCAGAGGGCATTTGTCAGAGAAGAATTACAGATTATTCCCCCAGACACCGTTACTCATTTCAGTAACTAAGTCATCAATTAATTCATCAACCAGTTCATCACAAATGTCTTCAGATAACTTGAGCCTGTAATGTCCAGGTGCATAAGCTTTTTCCTTAGTGTGAAACACTCTTTTCGTGTCTCCAACTGCAAGTGATTTCTTATGTGTTTGAATTATTTCAAGATTATGTTTGTTTGATCTCAGTGACTTGTTTGGATAATCAGGCATTAATGCACCATCTAACACTTGCTTGTAATGTTCATGACGTATGTCTTTATTTTTTATTGCTGTTTTTTTATTCCTTTGGCTTTCGACTGACTTCCCTTCTGGTGCAGTATAGAATACATTTTGGATCTCAGTCCAACATACTCAACTATTGGCACACCATTTAGTTCATCCTTAAACTTACCAGGCACTTTTTTGTTTTGTGTGCTGAACAGTGGGTGATCCTTAGGATAGTCAGACGTGTCATACATGTGTAACTCTGTTTTCATGTCTTCATAAAAGTCTTCAGTACACACATCAATGATCATAGAGTCAGTGTCAGTGTATAACAGACGACAGTCAGGATACTTCGGTTTAAAGTAATCATAATAAAATTCAAGCATCAACAGTTTTGACAACTCAAGAATTGCCATACCAATGAATACTGGCTTGTCCAGTTTGACAATCTTTTTTTTGAGTGACACTGCATACAATGATGAATGAAACTCTTTGTACCCTGTGTACTGAGGCTTGCCTGTAAGTTTAATTGCGCCCAATTCAGTTCTGACCAGTCTCACATCTTTTCTGTGATGAGGATTTTCCATCGTCTTGCCAAAACAGGCATTGTTCATAAGCTTAAAGAAGTCTTTGTCAAATGCAGTGTTGCCGTCTCTGGCACGCAATGTTGTGTTCTTCATTATGTAATCTTTCATGAAAGCACTCTGATCAAATTGAATTCCTCTGTGAACTTTCTTTAGTACTAACCCATGTCTGATGTAAAACTGTAACAAGCGATAGTGGCAAAAGTAATTGAATTTATCATTCAGATTAGGCACAAGTTTAGTGTCTTCTTTTTTTCCTGTCATACTCATTTTCTCAACGGCTAAGGGATAATCATTATGGTAATCATGTAGATGGTGTGGGTACTCCAGGTCGACTTCAAAGATCCAACCCTTCGCGTCGTTTCGGTCAAGATTCATAATATAGTTTGTTAACCCTGACTCTGTTACATCATACTGTGACAAATCATACAGACAAAAGTTTTTCAAGGGCAATAACTCACACATTGCCCAGCCATACAAATTGTTAGCGTCTACATAGGTAATAAATGACTTGACCTTGAGGGGTCAAACCCAAGGTCATCTAGATATTTGTTGTTGGCCTTGGCATAATTGTTCGCTGCAATACTAATGCCTCCCCTCAATCCACGTTCCACCATTTCACCCATCGTACGATCAGACAACAGGTCTATAGATATCTTACTGGATTTCAAAAATGCATCCCATGTCATGCCAGGACTAGTTATGTAACAAGCAGGGTCAAGTCTGTAGTGTAACAAACCCTTTTCACGGTAACTTTCAAATACGTCTGCTAGCAAACAAACGTTTGCTTTCAAGTACTGGTCATGGTAGTCACCAATCGTCTGACACCCTAATTTACCCCACGCATCAAGTGCATGTTGATATTCAGAGTCAGAAATACCTTTTCCAGTTAGTGTAGAATAAAATTTCTCTTTTGGTGGCAGTCTTGTTTCTTCAAACACAACCCAGTGATCAATGTACTCATACGGATAAACTCCTTTCTTAATCAAGTCTGGTTCAAAATATTTACTTGTTATTGGATACTCAGTCAGTACTACTGCAAGACTAGCCAATCCTAAAGACAAATGTTGCATGGAGTCATAAAATGCTAATTTATCTAACCTAAAAGTCAAGTATTTCTCAGTTGTCTGGGCAATACAACTTATGTTTTTGTACGACTCATCTACAGCCTGCATGATAATGTGTGAATCATATCCTTTGAGATTGTGGAAAAAGATTGGCAGTTTGTATGTCTTGGGATCTGTTTTTAATAATAAGTTACAATTGTTATGTGCAGCACCTCTGTAACGCCCAGTTATGTGATCATGGTCACGAACTTTATCACCCCCCAGAGGTTGTTCGCAAATCCAACACGTCTCAGCTGTATCAAATTTCAGTTTGTCTTCTTCTGTCATCACCAAAGGCATCTGGCATGTTGTGAGATATTGTACTACCTGACTATACAGATGTCTCATTTCTGTTAAAAACAGGCATGCTGCATTTTCACCCCTGTAGATAACAGGTTCTGAATGCAGACCGTCTGACCTAACAATAATGTATCCAAAAGAACACACCACTTGGTCACTCAACTTTATAGTCTTTGGTAATGACTCTGGAACAGGACCTTCATATGGAACAACCAGTGATTCGAAATCAGCGTACACTACAAACGGCAGCTTTTGCTGATTCCCATAGTTTTTAAAATACACTTGACTACCAGGATCTGGATACTTAAGTACAGTTTGTATGTCATCAGCTGACCTGCAGTGTTGGACGTGTTTGTGCGCTACGTTTATGGAGGAGAATCTTTGTAAACATCTTTTACAAACTTCCTGTTTCCTACCATATTTTGATACATGATTATGAATTAGACGTGACATACTCCTGATAATTGTGTAGTGAAAGTTATTGTCATCACCGACAGGGCCGATTAGCAACATGTCAACATGTTTATCTTCTGACTGCCCATATGTTGGAGCCAGAGGTGATACTCTAATGGGTTGTAACTTGTCAACAGATTTATTATCCCATACAAACACATTTACAGATATGCCAGGATTTAGTTTTTCAAACAAGTCTATGTCCTCTATTTTAACAGGGAACTCAATGCCCCTAAAGTTGAGTTCGTTTACAAATTTGGTGTAGTTTGATACACGTTCTGGTTTTGACTTTACAAAGTGTAGTTTAGCAAGCACACACCACATGAAACAATAGTTGTCATTGTTCTGTATGTTAACTACAGCCTTCTTGTTTGCAACCTCAGTTGGCACTGGCAACCATGATTTACCTAATATGGGATGATACCTAGACTGCTTTAGTTGTAGTTCATGTACATGTCCTTCGTGCCAACCAGACCCCTTCATTTTTGCACTGTCGATTGCCTGGAGAAAGTCAGGTAATAGTCTGTCTCTAAACACGTTCTCCAATTCTCTTCTTGTGTTAACTGTGTGTTGTCTTGTTGATATATACGATACAATCACCTCACCGTCCATTCTAGTGAATTCGATTTTCGCAACAATCTGAATCTTAACACTGCCTGTCAGAAGATTTTGTTGTATGACAGAAAAAGATCTTTCTATCGATTCATAGACATTGTTAGTATTAGATATAGGCAAGTTTGTTGTGTGAAACACGTTTCTTAAACCAGATGAGCCAGGGTTTTGAACATTGTCCGTCATTTTTATTTGTCCGACAAAATAATAAATGAAAAATATTACCGCTGGCTCTGCTTGCTCACCTTGTGTAATACCACTTTATTAACTGTAACACTGTCAATATAAACATTTAGTTTGCGTAGTTGTTTAAATATGCTATAACAAACTTCTCCTAACCAACCATAGTTGGTATCATCAACTTTAAAAGTAGGTGTCTTTAAATCAACTGTCATGTGCTCCACATCTGGATGCTCATCGACATAATCCAAAGTCACACTATATGTAGCATATATTTCTGATGGTGCTGAAAGGCTTATGTAAGTCTGTTTGGGTGATATTAAGTCAGTAAAGTGCATAACATCTTTGAAAAGGTGTGAGATATCAAGCACTTGTATGATTTGTCCGTCTGTCATTTTTATTGGACAAACAAATGTATAAATTAATTTACATCAATTTACTAACCCATACCCTGTGGGCTGATCTGTCTTTAAAATGAGCTTTAGATGCTTAGTTGATTTCAGTTTATTTTTTACATCATCTCGTTCATGCTTATTTGGGATGACGTCATTCTCTCTGAAACAGTCTTCAAAGCTGTCACGATCCTTACAGTAAAACAAACAGATAAACTTTAACTGTTCTCGAAAATCTTTCAGAACAGCATTATATTTCTGAGTGAGAATCCATACACTGATGTTTGCGTGTCTGCCACTGAAAGCAAGTTCTGCTAATGTGTTTCTCTTCTTGACAATGTCTTTCTCTGCAGAACAGTCATCAACAATAAACAAGGTTGGCTGTTTTTCAAATTGCTTGTAAAAATATTGTAGGTAGTCATTCAGTTTTTTCTCAGGGTCGACTAAGTAAATGTTGTTGTCAGTCCAAATAAATAAACGGTTGTGATAAGCTTTGTTGTGTTTGATCGTAGGACAAAATATGACAATGTTTTCAAAGTGGTGTATGTATCTTGTTTGTAATAGGTTAAGAACAAATTCAGTTTTCCCACACCCTGTGGCACCAACAAATAAGCCACAGTGTGGATCGAGTGTCATTAAGCTACGGTTCATTTTAATACACAATATAATTTTAATATATGTGTCCACTCAGTCTACTTTCTGCAATATTGAGTTGTGCGTCATATATCAGGTACAAATATATGTTTATGGCTGCAGCAGTTTCAACCTTCTTTTGTATCTGAATTGTTATTCCATCACTACCATTCTCGACAGTTCGTCCTGACCCATGAAGATAATCATCATCTGTACTACGAAGGTCTAGCCACAGTGCATACTTGTTTGTCAGGTATTGTCCGATCCTAACATCATACAGATGTAGATCTTTGCACGCAATGTTTGCAGGTTTATCTCTAATCCTTCCACCCGCAAAATACTTTGTGATCTCATCGTAGTGTTGATAAGGTAACAAACCTGAAGCATACACTTGATTAGGACGGCCTTCAATTGTGCAGGACAAATGTGTAATCTTAGGATTGTAGAATTTTTCTGAATCCCGTTTATATGGATCTGCTGGTTCAACAAACAACATAAGAATACCTTTCAGTGACCTAGCTGGTGTGTTTAAGTTTATGTTCCACATTGGGTCACTCTTGTCTTTTTGCATTAAACTATGTCTAATCACCCTGTCATAATAAATTGGCAGTCTTGACTGATACTGATTTTGAATGAGTCTGGATAGATCAGTGTGTGTGACAATTTCATATTCCAAGGAAATGTTAGAGATCTTGTATGTTGCATCTGTGGCAGATGATTTTATAACTTTGGAGTAGTCATTGAAGGTTAGTTCAAAGCTCAGACGGTCATTCAGTGCCCCTTGATAATAAGGCAAATGTGCTGTTAGGATTTCAAACTCAAGTGGAATGTAAAATCGGGTTCCATATGTTTCTGCTATAATAACTTCCTTTGGTACCCCAGTAGTTGTTTTGTCTCCAGCATTGATTCGAAGTTTACCAACATTATCTGGCTGTATGCCTTGATAAATACGGTCCTCTCGTTCTTCTCTTGTGAGCCAAAGATCTTTGTAACAGTAGAACACATCTGAGTCATCAAGACTAAATACTTCCTGTCCTTCAAGTTTTACTTTAATAGTTCTAACAATTTCTCTGCCAAGATTGTCAACCAGTGTTCTGTTTACATCTGCGTCTGATGATAGTTCAATATTAAATGCTAGGCGTGCAGTGCCAGGAACAATAACGTCACTGGGACCTAGGTTTGGAAACTTGACTGTAAGTGTTTGGTTCTGGTCTATGGTACTTGGATTGTTCGTGATGACGATTGATTGTCTTATGCCCTTAACACCCAGGGGCTCACGTAGTTTTCTAACTTTGATCCGTAAGACTGTGTCATTTTTATTATGCACAATAAAAAATAATAAATTAATAAAACAATGGCCGCGGGAGGATTTAATCATGAAGATTTTGAAATGGATGACACGTATGATTTTGGTAATACAACAGATATGACAGATATGACAGATATGACTGGTACAAGAAATATTTACAGTTTACGTCATGAACTTTTAGAAACCAAAGTGAACTCGTTTTATGATCATGTTGGTAATCGCCCAGACAACGTAGACCCTAACCAGTTTGAACTTGATGGCAAGGGTCATTTATATTTAAATACTGTTGACAAAGGAAAAGTACTATTGACTAACAAAAAAGACCCTAGTAGGTTTAGGGCTTTAAGTACAATAAAAAATGAAGGTGGTGTTGGTGCCTTGCGTCAACTTGGTATTGGTGGGTCTCCTGTCACGCCAAGACTGGCTAGTGTTCTTCACGACACGCAAACAAAGTTGCCAACAGGGCAAGAGATTGAAATGGCACCAGTAACAAGAACAAGCCTGCCAGAAATAGCAAACACAGTGATACAAGAAACCTCATTTACTGAAGGACAAATAAATGATGCTATGAAAACAATAGATGACCCACCTTTGTCAATGAGGGAGATTATAGGTTTGGATAAATCACTGCAGATGATAAGAGGTGAGATGGTTAATAATCTTGCCAAACTAGGTGAGCTTGATAAACACATAGAACGTGAAAAAGAGAAACTGGCTACAGCAGACAATGGGAATCTTGACACAGAAATGAAAGAGAGAATCCAACACAGATTAAATGATTTGCAGATAGAAAGATCAGGGCGGTTAGAAGTGATTAGTATTGGGAGACAAAAACTTAAAACCCAAGTTAACAGGATTAGAGAAACTATTCAGAAAATACTTCACGAAGACACTACTTTGGCTGAGAGACTTAAAACACTTTTCAGAGAACAGGGTATTACAATTGCTAGTTTAATTACAGCTCTTGGATTTATTATTAGTACTGTTGTGTTGGCTGTCTCTGGGGGTGGCAGTGGTAGTAGTCCAACCCCGGCACCGCCAGGTCCTCCGGCACCACCAACAGACCCAAAAGACTTACAGTCATGGGTAAAGAAACAGTTGTCTCACATATCAGACTTGCTTAAGAAATTGGCTCTGAAAGCAATAGACGCTTTGCCTGGTATTATAGGCACTGTTGTCAGTTGGTTGATTAGTACTGCAGCAAAGGTAGTAGGGTTTATGGCAGAGCATGTGTGGGTATTTCTGGTTACAGTAGGAGGGTTGATGGTGGGTTATTTAATGAAACAGATAAAGAAGTAATACCCCTAATCCTGTTAGACCTATTACCAATGCAGTTCTCTCTGACTCATGTGTGTCAAGGGTTGGTGATGGTGTTATCGTTATGGGTACCGGTGTCAAAGCTGGAGCTGTTACTGTCTGTACAGGTGATGATGTTACTGGTGCCGTGGCCGGGGCCGGAGGTGTTACCGTCTGTAATGATTTTAATGACTGTACATGTGTGGTTGTGGCCCCCAAGTTTACAGATTGATTGAGTCCTAATTTTTGACCAACACCTGCAACAATGATTTCATTATTATAATTTGTTATTGTACCCATTTGGAGTTGAAGATCAGATGGTAACATGTATAACCCGACACCAACTACAAAGTCAACTTTTGATCTAGCATATCTGAGTACGTCTTGGTAGCGTTGTATGCTTGATGGGAGATCAACTGTTGAATTAATTGAATCTTCCAGGTTTGCAAGAAACTGTTTTTGAGATTCTAATTTTCCACTTCCATTCAAAATATTTGATTTTGTTAGTGATTGTGCACCTAGTATACACCAGACATATGTTCTGATTGACTCATTTATGCGCTCGACTCCTGCTTGAGTAAACCCGTCACTCCTGTCCAAGACAAATGTGGTCCATGCGTTAGTCTGCTTCTGCTCTATTGATCCTAACCAGACTTGTGATTTTGATGAGAATGAAGTGTAACCAGGGTAATAATCTTGAGGGTATTGTCTGTGACTCATAGCATAATACAATGTGCCCATGCCGTGGTGATCATCAAGTTTTTGTGTAAAGTCATACTTGGGGCTGATGTTAAATTCATTACAGATGCGTTCAAATGCTTTCATATCCATGGGATTGTTAAACCTGTTGAAACTGGATTCAGTGGGTAATGGTGTATGCAGTTCTGACAGTATACGTCTAAGCTGGTAATAAACATGGAAACGATAGACAGACCTAATCAGTTTGTTTGAGTGATTCAAGTGGTCTGTAAAAGAAACCCCACAGCCAGTAGTTGAGCATAGTATTGCAAAGTTGAGTTGGTTTTGAAACATCTGTAGTGGACTTGAAGACCACTTTCTTGCAGTAGAGTCATCTGTTATTGGAGGGTTTAGGTAATGATCAAACGGATTGGGTACTTTGACTTGAAATAGATCTTGTTCAGACACAGCTATGTCAAGCTGATTTAGTTGAATTATTTTCTGTTCATAAGTTGGTGCAACATTATATTTGGCATCCACATTAAATTGAAATGCGTTTGTTGTGGTAATGGTTGGTGATTTAAATTCCATCCTTTTTTATATGAGATAATAAAAATGTTTATTACCTTAACAAATCTTGACACAAGCAAACCAGTGTGGTTAACTAATGGGATTGATAATCGTGATGGTAGTAAGGCTGTAGCTATCCATGAAATGTTCTACACAGTAAAATGGTTTAATGTAGAAGATGATATATATAATAAAGTAATTTTTGGTGGTAAGACGCAAGCTTTACCGCCTGGGTATTATGACTTTTGTACTATAGCTGAATGGTTTCAAAGTAATTTTAAAATTAAAGCAACTTTAAATCCAGCTAACCTACTTGTTACATTAGAATCTCCGACACAAGATTGGTTAAAGATCTCAGATAGATTTGCATATTTACTTGGATTTTATATTGACGAAGATTGGTGGAGATCAGATGATTTAGATGAAGCTATGTTTGGTATTATAACAATGAAGACAAAAAAACTTAAAATAACTGGAAAACGTCCTGTCAATTTGTCAGTACACACAGTGCTAAATGTTTATTTGAAAGAACAAAACACATCTGAGAATGTTCACAATGGAAAGCCTTCAACTTTGTTGAGATGCTTACCTACTGGAACTGCTCCGTATTGTGAAAGTGTAGTTGTTAGATTTCCTAATTTGCAGTTTAAGAAATTAGGTTCCAGTTTCTTTGAGTCACTGAGTATATCTGTAACTAATCAGGATGACAAACCAGTTCTTATGCATGATTTTAGTGTTGTGTTAGAAGTTAAATAATTTTATTTTTGTTTATAAAAATGAGTGGTCTTGGTCCGAAGCGAACAATCATACCAGTTGCGTGTCCAGTAACAGAATTGAAAGATTTGGCAGACGTACAGGATTTTGAGAAGGAGGGGGATGTTGGAGAAATATATGGTTTTGAACTTGATTTAAATGGCATGTACAAGAGGAAAGTAATTGTTGACATGAAAGACGGTGAAAAACAGATTCCTAAACTTGGTCAGCTACGTGATGTTACTGTACCTACTCCACCTGTAAATAATTTGCCCTACAACTTAATACATGTGGGTAGTAAGTGGGTTGTTTCACCTGTGCCTGCACCACCTCCAACAATTGACTGGGACATAAAGACTGAATTTATTAGTCCTTATGTATATACTGATGATGAAGGCGCCTTAGTGTTTAGGAAGGTTGTTAATTCTGGGCCGCTTATTGTAAGTCTTGTTCCAAGCTTTGCCCCAGACAACAATAGCAGAGAAAAACTGAAAGTTTAAAATTATGAGAGACGGAGATATCTTCTTACACATAGGAAGGGTAGGTCTGATGCAAAGGTCGTGTTTGCACCAATAAACTTTCCCATCGCAAGAGAAGCGACAATAGTATTTGAAATTATCATGAGATCAGTAACTACTGCTAAAGAGGCTCAAATTGCACAAGGAATTAAACTTACATGGAATGACACAGTATCAGAATCAACAAAGGTCTTTATTGCTATTACAAAAAATAATGATGTTATTAATGTTTCGAGCAGTGTTCCAGCTGTCAAGGTGGTGGTAGACAAAGCAACTTTTGTTCGTCTAACTTACATAAACCTTGAACACATTGATCTTGTTGCGTTTTATTATGCTAACAAATTGTATACTTTTGAAGAGTTGCAAAATGTAATTGCTGATTAAATTAAAAAAATATTTGTCAATAAAAAAAAATGGTAAACTTCTATCCACAACTACCAACGCTTGAGCCGACTGAAACAAATGTGATGACTAAAACAACACTTGCGCCTGATCCACAGGTGACAGCTGTGCCAATTGCATCAGATAAAACATTACAGGCAGACGCATTCAGATTAAATAATATTACAGAAGCTTTGAAATATTTGGAGAGTGAGGAGGCGAAATACTCACGGTGCAAAAGACGGTATAAGACCGTTTTTAATTCTGTTCAAAACACTTCTATGGCTATTGGTGCAGTTTCAGCTTCATGTTCTGTAGGGGGTATCGTTCTGTTCGCCACAGGAATTGGGAGTTTGGCTGAAATAGCAGTTGAGGGTGTTAGCATTGCTACATGCCTGGCTTGCTTTGGTTTGGAGGCCTTGAACAAGAGGTTTCACACAAAATTACAGAAACATGAAGCATTGAGTATGCTTGCTGGTGCAAAGCTGAGCAGTATGAAACTTATTATCAGTAAGGCATTAAACGATAATTTTATTGATGATGAAGAATTTAAGCGGGTCCAGGATGATTTAAATAATTACAAAAAACAGAAGTCAGAAATACAGAATAAAATGCGTAGTCAATCACCCGTGAATGTTGAAGAACTAAAGGCTAGTTTTTTAGCAGAGGGAAAAAAGATAGGGGTACAGGAAACCACAGAAAAACTACACAATCTTTTAAACAAATAAAAATCAGATTTGGTAATCGTTTATTAATGTCATACACTTCACAGAAAAATGCAATGCCACTTACAACACTTGTGCCTGATTATTTAACCCCATCTGCACCACCACCAGAGTACTACTGAGAAAAAAAAGTTTTTTTATTGTCCTTGTATCTTGTCAAATCTGACCGAGTAAGTTGTGACTTAAGTCAAGTTGTTGTAAGAACTTAGGGTAAGTACTTGTAAGAACTTATGGTAAGTAATTAATAAGTTCTTATTGCAACACACTTAAAGGTTACCTCTGCAGGTTCCTAAAAGTTAGTTGCAACTTGTTAATAAGTATTAAGTTTCACTTGGCATTACTTGATCAGGTTCATGATTAGGTTTTTATAGAGACAATAGTTATAGAGAAAGATAATAGGAGACCCGTAAGATAATCAGATCAATAAGGCCGCATCCGTCATGCTCGTCACTTTTTTAAAATCAAAGGGTTGATTTAGAATTAACGGGGGGTAAAATTGGGGTCAAAATTTTGATATTAAAAATGGCGTAAATTAATGATGGATGCGGCTCTATTGAATTCATTGTCTTACGGGTCTCCTATTATCTTTCTCTTGAATGGATTAATAGATAATAAGCGGGAGAGCCGGGAGAGGGAGGGGTTAGGAAAAATCTACAGTTCAAAGCACACAGTGGGACTCCCCTGCAGTCCCAGCTGTTCAAATGCCTTAGCCTTAGTCTGTCCCAGTCATCCCCTAATTTGTCAATCCCCTAAACAACACTACCGCCCATTTCTTGCACATTTGTCATGCACAAATCAAAACAACAACAAACAAAAAAAGCACAACACCAGTCTAATTTCCTGGCTATCATTCAAGCGCAGCCAAAACTGGTACACACCTCAAATCACCATCTGCTTGGCAACTCAAACTAGGACAAAAAAGAGTCCGCTGGTTAAGCCTAGGCTGGTGTGAATCAAAGCACCAAACATGTCTCTTCAAGAGATTTTAAGAAAATTCCAGCATACTGCCTCTGTACAAAATGCCAAAGAAGACAAAAGATTTTTTTTAAAAACACCGGTTATTTTACTGCCTGACCTACCTCATTTGAATATATAACGTGACCTGCAGATTGGTAAGGCGGACAAGAAACCCATAGAAAACAAGAAAAAGAAGAATTATGCAGAACAACGCAAAATAGAAAAACTGACATATTTTGAAAAAGATCCTAGAAAACACAGGAAGAAATAACTCACACACGCACGCACACACACACACACACACACACATACACACACACACACACGCACGCACGCACACACACACACGCACGCACGCACGCACACACACACACACACACCACACTACACCACACACACACATACACGCACAAACACACACACACAATACACAAACACACACACAAAACAAACATACACACGCACAACACAACATACACACACACAAACACACACACTAACACAAACACACACATACACATACAAAAATACACACATTCACACACACACAACACAACACACACATACAAAAAAAAAACATTCACACACACAACACAACACACACATACACAAACACGCACACACAAAAAAGAAACATACACACACACACACACACACACACACACATGTACAACCCGGCAAGTCCTTCAGTCCTCCTGACCTCTTCAAGATATCACAGGTCCTGGACCTCGTACAAGAAGAAGGGAGAAAACAGTCGTCGGCTGAATCCCACCATATCTCCTTCTCTGTCAAGAGCAGAGGTAAACGCACATGAAGTAAACTGGCCTATATATTATTTGCAAGAGGCTTACACCCCGCAGGGGCTCATGAGAATCTACGCCTCTTGCTAACGGTACATGATCAATCGTAGAATTAACCTGGCTGCATTTCTTAGTCTGAGGTTGTAAGCGGCGAGGGGTATCGTTGCAAGAAAGGTATAAATTTCCATGAGCCCATTCAGCTGCAGTGGGACAAGAGTATCTGTGTCCGTTGTAGAGGAGGGTTCGTTGATGGCTTGTTTGAGATTGTTGTTGAGAAGCTGAAGAGGTTTTTAAAAGGAAACCGCCTCGGACTTGGCGGAAAATGGCAGCCTCCGATATTTGTGGTCCCACAGAATGCAGAGGAGAGGAAAATGTTCAATAATAGCTCTCAATCAAAGGCCCGCCAGTCTGGGGCTGATTGTGGAGTACGATAATCCAAGACAGAGCTAAAGAGCCAAGAAAATGGTCTCCCTTTGCCCACGTCAAACCGGAAATGCGGGAACAGCGACGCCTGGCGACGCCTGCGCAAGCGTGCATAATCCGGGCACTCCACGTCAGACGGAATCTTGGATCTGCCCTGCACTCAGGACCACTGCCATTAGTCACAGGGCTAAATGGTGGTAACCCTTTTCGACTGAGGATCAGAGACGAAAAAGAATGGTTCCCACGCAAGAAGCAGGAGACGTAAATTCTAAAGAGCCCCTGTACCTGCAGGGACTTATGAGCACCTACGTTCTGTGCACAAAGAGGAGTTGTTTGAAGGCTGGTAGAACTGAACGAAAGTCGTGGCTGGAACCATACTCAACATTCCTTTCATTTGCATGCATTAAACAGACGCGGATCCATAAGAAACTGTGGTGGTGATGGTGGTAGTGATGGTGGTGGTGGTGGTGGTGGTGGTGGTGGTGGTGGTGGTGGAGGCGGCAATGACACATGGTGGTGGTGGTGGTGGTTTTTCCTATCACCATCGTGGTATAAAAATATGGACAGCCTCATACTAATCTCTTCAGTTCAGCAAACGTTGGGGAGGCCGAGTGAACAAAAAAATACCTTAATCCCTTCACTGCCGCGAAAAGAATGAACGCGATCCAACTGCATGAGACATAGATACTCGTGAGCCCCCGCGACTGCGGGGGCTCATGAGGATCTATGCCTCTTGCTGAGACCAATTTCCTGAGACCATGTTCTTGTGACGACTAGGCATTTTTCGTGTTGAATGAATGAAGATTACAGACAGACAATGTACGTCAGTTGACAGTAAAGGAATTAACTCATTGAGTACATGCTGCACCCGGATACGCAGCTTAATGCCACGAAACCGGGATGCAGCAAGTCTGGAATGCGTTAACCCATTACATCCTTAGGCTGATTGGTGGGTTGTTTTTTTTTTTTTTTTTACTTTGCTTATCGTCCTATGAAGGCCACATTACAGACTAGGAGATAGATCAACCATTTTAGTTCATGGCCATCATGGGTGATGCCAGAATAGCTTGGCGCCTGAGGCGCCAAACTATTCTGGCACCACCCTTGAACTATCATAGTCAAACTAACTTCAAGCAGTAGTGTATCAGGATGAAAAGGGTTAAGATTTTTATTCTCTCCGCCTCCTTCTTCGCAACTTTTTTCTTACAAACTTTACTCATTTAACTCATTCGTGGCCAGCCGCATCCGGATGCGGTTGGCCGCGAATGAGTTAACCTGAAAGACCGCGTACACGAGCAAAGTATTGATCGGCCACGATAGTTCAAGGGTGGCGCCTGAATCGGCTGACGTCTCTAGGCATCGAGCAATTATAACACCACCTTTGGGCTGTCATGGTCGATCTGTCTCCTGAACAGTAACATAGACTTCTAAAGACATGTCCTAGATGAGGAAATTGAGCATCATGGTTGAGGGTGTTAAACCTCCATTCAAGTCAGGAACTTGTCAAGCTCTTCTGTGGGTGGCATGTGGGTGTGTGCAAGGACAGTCGCGTGGGACGGGAAAGATGGGGTCCGGAAGGGGGGTGGGGGAGGGGGGGAAGGCGGGTTGTGGGGAGGGGGGAGGGCAGGGAGGGATGCTGGCCTTAGAATAAAATAAAATAAAATAAAATAAAATAAAATAAATAAATAATTAAATACATTTTAAATCGTACCCCGACAGTTCTGATTCGTAGCCTCTTTTTACCAGTATTTAACTAAAGCTCATTTCTGTCAATTGTTGGAAAATCCATATTTGACAGATTTGTTTCTCGTTATTTCTCGTGCCGGCATCACGCAACAGACAAAATAAGTTCGTACCCCTACGCCACCACGGTTTTGCCAGTATTTCACTAAAACTCCTAGCTACGTATTGCTTCAGAATATTATTTGATTGATTTTTCTTTCTCATGACGGCATCACACAACAAACCTTTCCGCAGAATTTCTTCCTCCTGATAATATAAGTTATTGGTAGAAAGGGTTTGCTACACGGACTCTTGTAGGCCTGAGGGAGGTCAAAAGAACCATTGTACCCCGAAGGCCGTAGGGATACAATGGTTCCTTTGACCTCCAGAAGGCCTACAAGGGTCCGTGCAGCAAGCCCATAACGTATTTCTTTTCATTCCTCAACTATTTTCGTAAAAGAAATCAAGAAGAAATCTTTCGACCTGGATTGCGCCAGACACGACTGACGTAAAAGGAATATATATTTATACATACTAGACTTATGACGTAATTTTAAATCTTTCATGACGTTGCCGTCTCCAGTATTGTGCCGGTTGTTTCGAACAACACTAAGTAACTTTGTACTTTAGAATGTTTTGATTATCGTTTATAGAACAAAACTGGCATCGAAGACGCTTTTGAAAGGGACTACAAAAAGTCCGCCATTAGTCGCTACAAAGGGTTTTGTAGCTCGGTTGGTTGGTTGTACATTGCTTAACGTCCCGACAGCAATAAGACTTTCTCAGGACGTGTTTTGTAGCTCGGTCATGTGGTACAGTTTACGTTAAAGAGATTGGTCGTGTGACGTAGGGATGAAAACAAGAATTATTATCTGATATCAATATCTTCCCCTTCGCATCAGAACAAATGACGTAAGAAGTAACAAAGTGTTAACCCTTCTACTGCGGAACGAATCATTAGAGTTGTTCGCCAAACACCAGATACAATTTGTGGCAGATTAAGGGTTGATGTGTCCCGAATAAAAAAAATTCAAGTGTAGTGCTTGATTAGCTTGGCGCCTACGGGCGCCAAGCTAATCAAGCGCTGCCCTTGATTTTCTGAACCAGTTCGAGTTGAAGGGGTTAGCTACGTCATCTGCAGTCTGTCCTGATTAAAACCCAACACCGTATTTTTGGGAGTCGAAGTCATTTATTTCGAAATCCCAGTCACAATGACGCGACACGTATTGCTTTGGTCTCACACAATTATTTTTTCTTTATTCGTGGCCGCTGAAGGGAGTTGGAAATCCTACAGAGGGTAAGCTCAAACGTAAAAAAACAAAACAGTTTGGTTTAAAAATCATTTTTTCCGAAACGACGTGATTTCAAAGAAGGAGTTGTATCATTTTAGTCACACTCGTATTTGTTTGTTTTTGTTGTTTGCTGTATTTGTTGTTTGTTGTTTTTGTTGTTGTTCTTGTTGTTCTTGTTTCGTTGGACTTTTCTTTTGTGTTTTGCTTAACTTGTTCAGACGCAGACGATGTATCTGCAATATCGTCAAGTCAACACCAAACAAACCTCGCCGTCCCAGGAACATGCACTCAAAGTGGTGTCAGCAAGAGGCATAGATCCTCATGAGCCCCCGCTACAGCGGGGGCTCATGAGGATCTATACCTCTTGCATTTGGATTTGTGTTTAAATGTTCTCGGCACTGAGCGGGTTAAAGAGACCAGCACCAAGGCGGGCTTTCATTGCTAAAATTGTCCAATACAGTATCAATGTTGGCACTGCCTCTGCTAAGATTTTTCTACCCTTCTTTTTTCAATCTGTGTGAGTTTGGCATACGTAACAGAGGTTTCTTCTATCCCTTGCGCTCATCGGTGGAACTCTTGTGCGTACAAAGTAGACAAAGAGCAGAACAGTCCTTTTTTTATTTTCTGACATTTCACAAGCTAATGTTTGTCCAGCATTAAAATAAATAAATACATAAATCAGCGTATTAAATAGGCGCTTTATCCTAATTGGCCGCGAACTGAACCCAACAAGCACGCTCACGTGAATCACAAGCATTCACTCACACACTGTACATAAACACACAACATTCACGTGGTGCTAAGGGCAAGCTCAAGCAAGCTACTGAAATTTTTGGAAATTCAGATCGTTTATAAGTTCAAATTTGATTAATTGGGCTGACATTGATACCAAAGTCTTAAATGTAAGACATTGAGAACATATATTGCGAAATGTTAACCCTTTCTTGCGTAGAGTGGGTCCCGTTAATCCCTTCGCTGCCAGTGATGACGCATTTCCTGTCAGAAGTAACACCACTCTGACTGACATTCTCGTGAAGAACACAAATGTAAACAAGACAAATTAGGCATAAAAAATACAGAAGTAACAAGAGACATGAATCCTCATGATCCCCCGCGACTGCGGTAAGTTAGTGCGAGTTAGTGCGACTGCGGTCAGTTAGTGCGACTGCGGTCAGTTAGTGCGACTGCGGTCAGTTAGTGCGACTGCGGTAAGTTAGTCAGTGCGACTGCGGTAAGCTAGTGCGACTGCGGTAAGTTAGTGCGACTGCGGTAAGTTAGTGCAACTGCGGTAAGTTAGTGCGACTGCTGTAAGTTAGTGTGACTGCGGTAAGTTAGTGCGACTGCGGTAAGTTAGTGCGACTGTGTTAAGTTAGTGCGACTCGCTGTAAGTTAGTGCGACAGCGGTAAGTTAGTGCAACTGCGGTAAGTTAGTGCGACTGCAGTAAGTTAGTGTGACTGCGGTAAGTTAGTGCGAATGCCGTAAGTTAGTGCGACTGCGGTAAGTTAGTGCAACTGCGGTAATTTAGTGCGACTGCGGTAAGTTAGTGCGACTGCGGTAAGTTAGTGCCACTGCGGGGGCTCATGAGGGTTTATGTCTCTTGCAGCTGGATAGCGTTCGCCTTGGGTTAATTTTAGAACAAAGCTCGGCTGATCCGTGATTTTGGACATCGCGGCTCCGAGTCTAAAGTCTAAAATGCCAGACCCGCACACACATCTCCTTTGTCATCAACTCATTTGCTGTTTGTTTGGATTTATTTGTTATAAAGGTACAAACTGTTTCAAGTCACCCCTCAGACAGATGCCCAGGAAGATGCTTTGCATGACATCATGGACCAGTCAAGCAAGGTACTGTACAACAGCGTGCGTTTTCATGCCTACGTCTCACGACCAGTCTCTTTAGTACAAACCGTACCATGTGATCGGTATACAATATAAGTTATTGGTCGCAGGGTTTGCTACAAGGACTCTTGTAGGCCTGAGGGAGGTCAAAGGAACCATTGTACCCCATAGGCCTTCGGCCTTCGGGGTACAATGGTTCCTTTGACCTCCCGAAGGCCTACAAGGATCCGTGCAGCAAGCCCCTGCAATCAACTTGGTATTTGTTTTCATTCCTCCACTATTTTCGTAAAAGAAATCAAGAAGACATCTTGCGACCTGGATCACGCCAGACACGACTGACGTCAAAGGAATATACATTTATACATAATAGACTTATGACGTAATTTAAAATATTTCATGACGTTGCCGTCTCTACTGTACTGAATGTGCTTGTTGTTTCGAACAACACTAAGTAAAGTTTTACTTTAGAACGTTTTGGAGATCTTTTATAGAACAAAACTCACATTAAAAATGCGTCACAAAGAGGGCTACAACAAGTCCGCCATTTTTCGCTACAAGGGTCTTTGTATCACGGTCACATGGTACGGTTTGCGCTAAAGAGACTGGTCGTGTGACGTAGGGAGGAAAACAAAGACCCTTGTAGCGACAAATGGCGGACTTTTTGTAGCCCTCTTTCTGACGCGTCTTGGATGCCAGTTTTGTTCTATAAAAGATCACCAACACGTTCTAAAGTACAAAGTAACTTTGTGTTGTTCATGAAAGATTTTAAATTACGTCATAAATCTATTATCTATAAAATGTATATTCCTTTGTCGTCAGTCATGTCTGGCGTGATCCAGCTCGGAAGATTTCTTGATTTCTTTTACAAAAAGATTGGAGGAATGAAAAGAAATACGTTATTGGTAGCAGGGGCATGCTGCACGGACTCTTGTAGGCTTGAGGGAGGTACAATGGTTCCTTTGACCCTGTAGGCTTGAGGGAGGTACAAGGTTCCTTTGACCTCCCTCAGGCCTACAAGGGTCCGAGTACCAAACCCCTGCTACCAATAACTTATAGTGTTTTCATGTGTACATGCACTTTAACCCTTTCAGTATCGGGCCGCAGAAAACCCAACCCAAGAGGTATAGTCCATCATCACCCCTCACAGATGCGGGGGCTCCTGATGAACTATACCTCTTGTTCGCTGTTGTTTGGTATCTGTGGCCTTCCGTCCGTCTGTCCATTCGTCCGTCCACTGATCCATCCATCTGTCCGTCCATCCGTCCGACGGTCTGTCCATACGTCCGTCCGTCCGTTCATACGTCCATCGGTCATTGCATTCATCCATTATCCGTCCGTCCGTGCGTGCGTCCATTCATCACCCATCTGTCCATTTGTCCGTCCATCCATCCAACTATCCGTTCGTCCATCCATCCATCCGCCCCCGCACGCACGCACGCACGCACGCACACACGCAGCCAGCCAGCTAGCAAGCCAGCCGTCTGTCCATTCGTCCATCCATCCGTTCGTTACGATCCATCCATCCATCTGTTCGTCTGTCCATCCGTCCTTCCGCCCATCCATCCATCTTCCCTTGCGTCCGACTGTCCACCCATCGCTGTAACCATCCGTCCGTCCATCCATCCACCCATCCACCAACAAACCATGGATGACTGCCTCAGCCTCCCTACATCTGTATCAGATTGACTTCTTCACTCGTCCCAGAAGGAATATGGCCGCCACATTTGCCGTACCGCCTGCAGACACAGCCATGGCCTTCCGTCTGCTGCAATACGCCGGCATGAAGCCCACAGTTACGGATCTACACAGGTAATGGACGATTTGCCTTCAATCAGAAGAAGGTCAAAGCTGTGTGTGTTGTCTACTGTAAGTCAAAATACACTGCGCGACATTTAAAAAAAAAACAAGACAAAGATATGCCGTTCGATATTTTGCAAACGGCTAAACATTTTGAAAATCTGATTTCGTCACATTAAAATATTTTTAGTCCTCTTTACAGCACTCTCAGCTGCATTTTGTCCATTGTGTTCTCTTTACGCTGTGACCCGGTACGGTTACCTACCCCCAAAAATCAAAAAACGAAAGACGGACATTTCTCTGTGTGCTGCGTTGTTTTAGCACACATCTCATGTTTGGCCAGACATTCTAAAAAAACAACGGATAAGACGATTTAAACTGCGTTCATTTTTCTTGAGAACCTGGAGGTTAGTCATTTCATCAGAAAACTTTTAATAATAATAATACCGTTATTATATAGGCGCTTTTTCTCAATTTTTGGGCAAATCGACTCAAAGCGCCGCGAACTGAAACCCAACACGCACACTCACGTAACAGACACGGATTTACGCCATTTAAGACAAACACAGTACAAGACAGACGAAGGGCCAGTTCATCTACTGAAGTTACAGAGATTTTTGATCGCTTGTATTTGAAATTTATAAAGTGGCCTGAAACCGGTACCAAAGTGTAGGGGGGGGGGGGGTGGAAGAACCGGAGTACCCGGAGAAAGAACCCCCGACGGTCCGCCCGAATTAACGGTGACACTTACCAGAGGAGAAAAGTCCGACGCCGGAACCCGTTTTCAAACCTCGCACCTTTGGCATTGGTGGCAGGCGCCTTAACCACTGCGCCACGGACCGCGGGCATTGCATTGTGTGGGCATTGCTGGCGGTCTGTTCACGTCAGTGTGTGTGTGTGGGACATTGCTGGTGGTCTGTTTACGTCAGTGTGTGTGTGGGACATTGCTGGTGGTCTGTTTACGTCAGTGTGTGTGTGGGACATTGCTGGTGGTCTGTTTACGTCAGTGTGTGTGTGGGACATTGCTGGTGGTCTGTTTACGTCAGTGTGTGTGTGTGTGTGCGTGTGTGTTTGTGTGTGTGTGCGTGTGTGTGTGTGTGTGTGTGTGCGTGCGTGCGTGCGTGCGTGCGTGTGTGTGTGTGTGTGTGTGTGTGTGTGTGTGTGTGTGTGTGTGTGTGTGTTTGTGTGTGTTGGTTCATGATTCAGTACATGTGTATTTTAAGGATTAGCTTCTGTAAAAAAAAAAA
The DNA here is from genome assembly GCA_036245525.1 of Semisulcospira habei. NCBI lineage: Eukaryota > Metazoa > Mollusca > Gastropoda > Semisulcospiridae > Semisulcospira > Semisulcospira habei. Next base: position 213,134,931 of record BTPG01000001.1, read on the forward strand.
ATATTGTTTGTTTCTGTTTGTAAGTAAATTTCGACCCTGAACATAAGAAAAGTCAAGTAAATGAAAAGCAAAACTTGTTAGAATAAACAGTGTTTACTGACACACAAAACAACAACAGTGCAAAATCACAGATCATGGCTTAAAGAAAGATTTTATACAGTACGCTGATGTCAAAAGACAATAGCATCAAGAACAAACTTCTTCTTCTTCTTCTCGAACGCCGTCACACTTGGAGTTTGGCTCTCAAAATGAAATCTGTGGTCCTCTGTAGCGCCTCCACAGCCCCGTACAGTTTCTCTTGTAGAGTGGCGGGCTTCTGCCATATCTCCTCCCTCAGCAGCTGGTGGATCCCACAGTCCTGGAGGATGTGCTCTGTGGTCTGCTCTGCTTCTCCACAAGGGCACAGGGGAGATGGCACGAGGTGAAAGCGTCTGTGCAGGTGGAAATTGAGTCGGTTGTGCCCGGTCCTCAGACGGAAGATGGTCACCTGCTCTTGTCTGGACAGCTGATGGTAACTGTCTAGGGGCCGTTGTGGTGGTCTGTACACAGACTTAATGATGGTCTTCATCTCTGTGAAGCTGACTCCATTTTCGTTTTGTTCTTTCTCTGCGCCCACTTTTGCCATTCTGTAAGCTTCTTTATTGTCGTAGATGCCACAGTGTAAAGGGATCCACTGCAGCACCAGTCTGGTGCACTTGGTGTTTTGCATGGCCTCTTGTAGACGTGGCAGTTTGCTTGCTGTTGCCGCCTCAAGGACAGACATGGCATCAGTCAGGAAGACAATCTGGACATCAGGGTCTGCAGTGCCACTGAAGATGTTTGCAGCGCGGACCAGGGCTTCCACCTCAGCTCTGTAATTTGTGCAGTGAAGGCCTGTTGGTACTGCCTCTACCTGCCATTTTCCGTTTGGGTACTGAATGTACACCCCAGCCCCTCCATTCTGAACTGCATCTGTGGCTGATCCATCTGTGTATGCCCGTACCCATGCTTCTTGTGGATACTTTTCTTCGAGCATGGCTAGTGTCAGGGCTTTCTTGCTCACAGTGTTGTGCTCATCTTTGGTGGTGATGTAGGGTACCGTGGAAGAGATGGTGATGTTTTCTGGCTTACTTTCCCAGGGTGGAAGGTCGCTAGCAGGATTCAGAGCCTCTACCTGCGCAGGGAGCTTTGCCTGGTGTTTTCTCTGCAGTGCTCTCGTCTCCTTCACAAAGCTTGCTCTTTTCAGTCTCCCTGAGGTTGGTTGTTTCATCCTGGCGTTCATAGGATGGTCTTTGGAAGACTTGACCTTTGTGAACTGTATCAAGGCTTTGCAATCTCTTCCCATGCGCAGGGGTGGGATGCCTGTTGTCTCTTCCATCTTTTCAATTGGTGTGGACCTCATTGCGCCGGTGATGATACGCAGTGCCTGGTTCTGAACTCTGTCAATGGTCTGCTGATGTGACTGGACTGCCGTCAACCATGCATTGGATCCGTTCTCAAGGTGTGGTCTCACTCTGCCTTGATATACATTTTTGAGGATCTTTTCATTTGCTCCCCATTGTGTTCCAGCCAGCTTTCAAGAACAAACAAAAACAAACACACGCACAAAACTGAAAGACACTAAGGGTGGTTAACTCACACACACACAGACATCCCCCCCCCCCGAACCCCCCACTCCCCCCCCCCTACCCTCACACACACACATACACACACACACACGCACCCACGCACGCACATACACACACACACAAACACTCACACCCCTCCCCCAAACACACACACACACACACGCACACACATTCACATTGTCACATATTGAGAATACAGACAAAACAAACAAACAACAGAAAACAAATAAACACGCACGCATGCAAGCACACAGTGCACACACTGACGTAAAGAGACCACCAGCAAGTAGTCCAAGCAATCAGTTTGATATTTGGAGCTGCACGCGCACCTGTGACAGCAACATCCCCATTTTTCACTCAAAATCCTACTTTCTTGTTGCACCAGAATGGAAAATGATTAATTTGGCTACAAGTGCAGACATAATTAGGCTGAGTGCCCTCAGATGCGAGGCATTCGCGGCTGAATCTTTCATGTCCGATATTTTCGAGAGTGAACGTGTGGGAAAGGCCACGCAAAAAAAGAAGGTTTTCTGATGAAATGACTCCCAATCTCCAGGTTTTCAAGAAAAATGAACGCAGTTTAAAATGGTGTTATCCGTTTTTTAGTGTGTCTGGCCAAACATGAGATGTGTGCTAAAACACGCAGCACACAGAGAAATGTCCGTCTTGCGATTTTTTATTTTTTTTATTTTGAGGGTAGATAACGTTACCGGGTCACAGCGTAAAGACTACACAATGGACAAAAATGCAGCTGAGAGTGCTGTAAAGAGGACTAAATATTCTTTAATATTTAGATTTTCAAAATATTAAGCTGCAAAATATCGAACGGCAAATCTTTGTCTTGGGTGTTGTTTTTTTTTTTTATGGTGCGCACAGTTTTTGACCTTCTGATCGAAGGCAATCGTCCTTTTTTTTTCTTTTCTTTTCTTTTATTTATTTTTTTTTTCTTTTCTTTTCTTTTTTTTTTTTTTTCTTTTTTTTTTTTTACTTACAGTAGAATATATACCCGGACAAACATTTGAAAACTCGCGTATTATGACTGATATTTTTATCGTATGTTCATTACGTCATCTATGACATCATCAGCAACTTGGAACTTTGGTAAATACGTATTACATCGCTTTCATGACATCATAGCTAATTGTAATATTTATAAAGAACATTTACATCACATGTTACGTCATCCTTTGTTTACACTGTGATGCTATTTTTACATCTAGTCACGTGGCAACATTGACCACAAAAAACTAGTAAAGCCGACGTTCTGCCGCCAATATAGGGTTGGATCTTTCTTTTTATCATATTGATATCGATATTCGGGCTAATATGTTCAATTCCTTTCCTCTTTTATTTTTATCTGTTTCATTTTCATGACTGATTTTTTTTTTTTTTTTTTTTTTTTTTTTTTTTTTTTTTTTTTTTTTAGTCTGCTGGACAGAGACAGGCAAGGGAGAAAATCTAAAGTTGCCTACGCCGCCGGCGGCAGAACAACGCCTCCTCTAAGTCACGATGCCTATCGGAACCTTGAAGAGGTAATGCTACTTTAACCCTTCTAGCCCCGGATCCCTACAGCAGGAGATGGCCTGACCATGATAATTCAAGGGTAGTGCCAGATTAGCTTGGCGTCTGTTCACTTTTTTCCTCGGCACGAAAGAGTTGGTATATGAGGCATGCATTTTAGGCATCAGGCGCCAAGGTGTGAGGCGTGCATTGTAGACTGATCAGGCGCCAAGCTAATCTGGCACTACCCTTGAATTATCATGGTCGATCCATTCCTGCAACTGGTACATAGTCATTATGCAAAATGATCTCCGAATCTAAACGCAAATACCTTCAAAACCAAATCCTGGAATCCACTTCTTCCAAAACCCTCTACGCCACCATGAACACACTCCTAGGCACTTCTAAAGACTCTCCTCTCCCCAACACACACAGCAAAGAAGAACTCCCGTCTGCTTTTTCTACCTATTTTTCGGACAAAATCCAAACTCTGCGCGACACACTCGACACCCTGCCTTCTCCGCCTTGCCCTCCCGACCCCCCCTTTTCCGGCACTCCCCTCTCGTCCTTCCGCCCCGTCTCTCAGGATGAAGTACTCAAGACCATAAAGTCCATGCCCTTCAAAACCTGCGAGCTAGACCCCCTCCCAGCTTCTCTCTACCGTGACGGCCTTCCAAAACTTCTGCCCTTCATTACCGACATCATCAACGCATCTCTAGAAAACGGCTCCGTCCCCGATATCTTCAAGTCCGCCATCGTCCGTCCTCTCCTAAAAAAAACACAACCTCGACCCAAACGAACTCAAGAACTATCGCCCAGTCTCCAATCTCTCTTTCCTGTCCAAGCTTCTTGAGAAGGTTGTTCTCAACCAGCTCAACCTCCACCTCACCAACAACAACCTCCTCAGTCCATTCCAGTCTGCCTATCGCAAACATCACAGCACTGAAACAGCCCTTCTACATATCTTAAACGATCTGCTTCTCTCCACCGACTCGGGCAACATCTCTCTTCTTACACTACTCGATCTCTCTGCCGCCTTTGACACTATAGACCACTCTATCCTCCTCCACCGACTCCACCACTCCTTTGGCATCACTGATTCTGCTCACTCCTGGTTTCTCTCCTACCTCTCCGACAGACAGCAGTCCGTCACCATCAACGGCGTCTCTTCCAACCCAGTCACGCTCTCCTGCGGAGTCCCACAGGGGTCCGTCCTGGGCCCGGTCCTTTTCACACTCTACACCTCTCCTCTGTCCAACATCATCCAGTCTCACCGCATACACCACCACCTCTACGCTGACGACTCACAACTACTAGACAAAGACAAACTCGACAACACTCAGTCACTACTGACTCGCACGGCTGACTGCTACGAAGACGTGAAAAACTGGATGACAGCAAACAAGCTAAAACTGAACGACGACAAAACGGAAGCCATGCTGGTAGGCACTCGCCAGAAACTCTCCCAGCTCCCTCCCTCTTTCCACCTTCAACTCGATAGCACCCCCATCTCCCTCTCTGACTCGGCCAAGAACCTCGGCGTTATCCTCGATTCCTCTCTGTCCATGACCAGCTTCGTTTCCGCCACGGCCCAGGCATGTTATTTCCACCTCCGCCGCATCAGTCAGATCAGAAAATACCTCACTACCGAAGCTGCCACCAAACTTGCTGTCTCTCTCATCTTATCTCGCATCGACTACTGCAACTCTCTCCTTTCCGACCTCCCTCACTCCACCATTTTCACTCTCCAACGCGTTCAGAACAATGCTGCCCGCCTCGTCCTCAGAAAGAAAAAATCCGACCACGTCACACCCCTGCTCAAACTCCTTCACTGGCTCCCCATCCCCCAACGCATCCAATACAAAATTCTGTCTCTCTGCTACAAATCCCTGAACAACTGCGCTCCTGCCTATCTCTCCAACTTACTTCACCCCTACACACCTTCCCGCTCCCTCCGCTCTGCCTCTGACCCTCTCCGCCTCCACATCCCTCACACCAAACTTAACACTTTCGGCCCCCGCTCCTTCTCCGTCTACGGTCCATCCACCTGGAACACTCTCCCACTCTCTCTCCGTCAGAAACACTCTCTCTCCTCCTTCCAGTCCGCCCTCAAAACTCACTTCTTTCAACAGTTTTAGCACTATATCACCACACTCCCCACCCCAAGCTGACCGTCGTAATGTATTCCACTGTTTGTGGTACGCAAGTCATTGTCTAAAGCGTGCGCATGCGTGCGCGAGTTGTGAGTGCGCGCTTAGAGTTATAATTATTATAAAATAAGCGCATTATAAATACCGTAATTATTATTATTATTATTATTAGGCAACATCTCCAAGAGTTTAGAAATGGGACCTTGGGACTGAAAGGGTTATCTCGGTGATGACTTTCCAGACTTGGGTAGGCGTGTATATAGATTGTGTGCCAGCTGTGGGAGATGAACCCTCCTTGACGGTCCAAGGGTAGTGCTAGATTAGCTTGGCACCTGATCAGTCTACAATGCACGCCTCACACCTTGGCGCCTGATGCCTAAAATGCATGCCTCATATACCAACTCTTTCGTGCCGAGGAAAAAAAGTGAACACGATCCAACTGCAAGAGACATAGATCCTCATGAGCCCCCGCCCCCCCCCCCTCCCCTACCCCCCTCCCCCCTCCCCTTTCCTCTCCTACAGTTTGCTTACTGAGTTGTTTGTGTCGTACAGATCGTGGAAGCCCTGGAATCTTTAGCGAGCCACTACGGGCCAGATGTTAAACTGTCTACAATTGACCCGAAAACACACGAGGGGAGAAACATCTACATTCTGGAGGTGTGACTGCTCACACACGCAGTCACGCACACGCATAAACGCCCACCGGTTGCATATACAGTCCTTCCCCCTTACAGACATAAAGATATAACGTTGTTTTACTATTTTACTGTTTTACGTTACTGTTTTGCTATTTAACTGTTTTACTGTTTATGTTGTTTTTCTCCTTGTTTCCTCTAGCTCTCTAAATATTTTATGACACAAACGTGTGTGATTTTCTCCAGAGCTATATTAACCCTTGTAGCCCACAAGGTCCCATTTCTCAAATTTTGGAGGTGTTGCCTAATGACTATCTACCAGTTACAGGAGATTGATTGACCATGATAATTCAAGGTTAGTGCCAGATTAGCTTGGCGCCTTCAGGCGCCAAGCTAATCTGGCACTATCCTTGAATTATCATGGTCAAACCATGTCCTGCTGTAGGGATCCGGGGCTAAAAGGGTTAATCAGATTTTTTCTTCTTCTTCTTCTTTGTTGCCATTTTAGATCGACGTTGATGCTGAAAAACTGCCGGACAAACCAGTTATTATTGTGGAGTCACTCATACATGCTAGGGAGTGGGTAGCAGGGGCAGCGGCTTTGTACGTAATTGACCAGGTAAAACCATGACCAGTTCTGGGTACCTTGTGAAGGCGATAGATAGTAAGTCCATTTTGGTGAAAAGCGAAACTGTTATTGAATTGTAATACAAATTTCGCTTTTCACAAAATATAGACCGACAGTCTTTTACCCTAAGAGGCTATAATAAATAAATAAAATAAATAAATAAATCAGGGCATTAAATAGGCGCTTTACCCAATTAAAAATCGGCTCAAAGCGCCGCCGCGAACTGAACCCAACAAGCACGCTCACGTGAATCTGCGCATTGAGTTATATTATAAAATAAGAGAAATACGCCATATAAATACCATGTAATAAAATTATTAATAAATCACGCGCATTCACTCGCACACTGTACACAAGCACAGAACATTCACGTGGTGCTAAGCGAGCTACTGAAGTTTTTTTGAAATTGAAATCGTTTTATATTTTGAAATCTGTAAGTGTCCTGAAATTGATACCAAAGTAGTATATGAGCAAAAAATATTAATAAAATTAACACTTTCACTGTCGGTAACAGGATGATTCCGGAACCATATATATAGAGAACCTTTCAACCACTTTTACATAGGAAAAACCCCTGCACCATATGCCCTTGACTTACCGCGCTAAGCCTTCTGGGATATCATGGTGAACCTGTAGCCAGTTTGCAAACTACAATGTGTGATTGTTCGCAACAAAAAAAGAAAAAGAAAAAATCCACTTTTGAATGGATAAAACTCACTTCCTGCACGTAGAACTGCCACGCAGAAACCGAAAATTTACTCATTTTCCCATTATTTATTTCCAAATAAGAAGTTTAGATCTGGCAGAATACGTAAGAGGTTTGCATACCGAAATACCACAAGAATGCGAGCAGTTAGTAACAAGGGAAACAACTTCACATTGGCATTGTAATGTAGATTTCGGTTTGTAGACACTAAATTTAAAGCAGTTTCGTAAATATCACACTTTGTTGTTTCATATGTTGCAAGTTAAATGTCATCCCATTTTTGTTGTTGTGCAAAATGAACATCAGTTTGTTGCGAATTAGATGGCTTCGACCTACATCGCTATTCTGCGGTTGTAAAAGGTTCTACAAAACGCAGAAGTGCAGTATTCGTATTCTATCATTTCTAGACAGGCCTCGCGGCTGACACTTCTGCAACTGTTTGACCCATAGTCGCCCAGTGCGTCCCGCGCTCGGTGACTATGGATCGGCGAACAGTGGCAGAAGTGTCAGCCGCGAGGTCTGTCTAGAAATGATATTATACGAACACTGCACTTCTGCGCTGTAGTAGTTCTAGTACTTTGACAAGACTGCACGCTAAAGTTAGTCGCTATACCCCTTCACTGACAAGACTGCACGCTAAAGTTAGTCGC